>JBAMBO010002895.1:0-330710 GCA_037044535.1 Lordiphosa magnipectinata
ATTATGTACATTCGCAATGCCTGCAGAATGCAGATGTATTGAGCAAGTTTTTGTTTTGTCTTCACATGCGTTACACCACGTAGTAATCGATTAAAGGATTACCTAAAATAAAGACACTGTTAAAAAACAAATCAAATAAAAAATATTAATATAAAATGTTGATATTCATCGTATTTTTTTGTGTATAATTATGGTTTCATAGCATATCTCAGTTGTTTTCATGAGGAAATTGGCCTGAAAACTGGAATTGTTTTTTTCACTTTAAGCTACTTTTAAAGCCATTTTTATATTTAATTATTTTACATGCAAATCATATGTTATGTTTGAACCCAAAATCTACAAAATCTCTTTATTGCAATCAATTATTGCAATCAACATTGAATGCAAACAGGTGGCTGATACAACACGTTTTAAATAAGTTATGTGTCCCTTATTTAAATATAAAAAGACTTTGGGGTTACTAATAACCAAACTTGTATCTTTGATTTTCAAAGTTGAGTGCGTTCGCGACCGTATGTATAGTTTTTTTCATAAGCAATGCTTTAACTTTTGTAACACGCAAATAAATATAAATAGGATATACCGAAAAAATATGATATACCGAAACTTTTAGGTATCAGAATAATACATGAAAACTTTAAATTAAGCGCAGCTCTAACTGCCTATTCATTAAAAAAAATTAAATTATTTTAATATTTCGTATTAAATAAAATTTTATTTTTCTTGTTAAATAATAAATTTCTTGTTAATATTTCATTATTTCATATTAAATAAAATGTTTTATTTCTTGATATAAATGTTTCTATAAAAAACAAAAATATCATAAATATTTTAATATTTCGTATTAAATAAAATTTTATATTTTTTTATAAATATTACTACACACAATAAATTGAGTATTAAGTTGTTTTTTAAGGAAATATAAAGTGATTTATGGGAAAATTTTAGGTGATAATAGTAAAAAAACATTTGGAAAAATCGCGACCGGTACTTAATTCAATTTGAAAAAACCAATAGAGATTAATTATTGTGTAAGAACTTTGTAGAATGCTACATTAATCCTCTTTAAAAATAAATTAATCGCTTTTGAATATTCCGTTTCTTTTCGCATATTTTTCCATTTGACTAGATTAAGCCAAAGTCGACTTCTATTTCGCGTACGTTCGCAAAAACTAAAACTCGATGAACCCCATCATTTTCACTAAACATAGAGCTAACAAAGTGCTATCGAGTCGCAAAAAAAAGGTGGAGAAAATTTTGGATTTCTATCTTTTTTGTAGGTAAAAAGCGTACGAACGTACGTTCGCGACCCGCGGAAATGCCCATATATAAATGTCAGATTTTTATCAAACTTGGTGAAATTATGTGAAGCAATACGAGGATTGGGGACGTCTGCATTCTCACTTAAGCTAGTTTTTTGACCAATGGTTTCAATGGAAGCTATATGCTACAGTCATCTGATTCGGCCGATTCCGACAAATGTGCAGCATATTTGTACTAAAATACTTCGTGCAAAGTTTGGATAAGATAGCTTTTAAACTATCGGAGGAGATAGCATAGAAACAGACGTACGAACGGACAGACGGTCATGGCTATATCAACTCAGCTCGTCATGCTGATTAAGAATATATTGACTTTATGTGGTCGGAGATGTTTCCTTCTATGCGTTACAAACATCTGGACAATTTTAAAATACCCTCTACAAGGGTTTAACAAAAAATCAATTAAAAAAAATAGAGGAAAGCTAACTTCGGCTCGACCCAAGTTTATATACCCTTGTAGGTTGTATAGTTTATAAAATTAAGGTCTTAAATGATTTTCGTCGAACATTCTTAGCTGAGTTATTTCCCAAACTCAGCTATAGATGGCGCCACTACTTTGACCATTTGCTTGCCAGTTTGTTATACGGCAGCTATACGATATATTCATCTGATTTTTACCAAACTTACCAAAAATTGTGTGAAAACTGATAATATTCATAATTGGAAAGTAAAAAGACGCTACCATTGCAAACAAAAAAGTTTTTTTCACTAAAAAAGTTTTTCTCACTAGAACAACTTTTTTGACCGATCGTTCCTATGGCAGCTATATTCTATAGTCATCCGATTTTTATCAAAATTAGCAGAATTGTGAGGTAGCATAAAATACTGATCAGTAACAAGTTTTTCCCACTAAGACTTTTTCAGAACTATATTTTGTATGGCAGCTATACTATATAGTTGACCGATTTTCATCATACTTGGTGGAATTATTTGAAAGCATAGACAACTTATAAATACGAAGTTTGGGGGCGTTTGCATTGCAAACAAAAAAGTTTTTCTCACTAAAACTACTTTTTCGACCGATAGTTCTTGAGGCAGCTATATGTTATAGTCATCCGATCCAGCCGGTTCCGACGAATGTGCAGCGTATTTGTACCAGAAAACTTCGTGCAAAGTTTGGTTACGATGGCGACGGAGGAGATAGCATAGAAACAGACGGACGGACAGACGGACATGGCTATATCAACTCAGCTCGTCATACTGATCAAGAATATAAATACTTTAAGTGGTCGGAGATGCTTCCTTCTGTGCGTTACAAACATCTGGACAATTTTAATATACAGAGGGTATAAAAAAACATTAAATAAGAAGAAAAACTATGCTCCTACGTGAACTTGATCCCTGGTCTCGACGTTTTCTAACCGAATGTCTTTTCCACTCGCCCACTGCTCTTGTTGCTTGCTGAGCGGCAAACTACCAACTTTCTTAACTATGTTTTCGATGCCACTTCTTGCTACCGTCCTCTGTGTGTTCAGTATTCATGCATCACTGATCATTGGTACTATAACAATAATAGTTATGCAGTTATGCACACTTTAGCATATTTGTGGTCTCAAAACAGTTTCTTAAGTACTAAGCGGCTTTGTTCTGAAAACTACCCTTTTGCATTGAATCTGAAATGATAATAGATCTGAAATGATTTCTTAATTAATTTGCATTAAGTTTGATTGCAATTGATGATTAGATTTTAATTTTTCTCTTTGGTTTTTTTTTCGCAATTTGGTTCTTGGTCAATCAATGAAAAATGGGTTGAAATTCGATTCTATCTCTTTGCCCACTTTTTCCATTCTCATTAAGACCTTACACAGGGAACGTAACTGATTCGCTTTCTAGAAGAGCCTAGCTAATTTTTACAAAAATTAAACCAAAGACCGTATATATTTGAGCATAAACACAGAAAAATACAACAAACGAAAATATATTTACACAAAACTATCATAAACAAATGTAAGCCGATGCATGGTTAAAAATAGACCCTTTCATTTCCAGCCCTGCTAAGGGAAGATTAAACGCAGACGTTTGGAAAGACGAACTTAATAGGAGATAAGAATTGTTGTATTTACGCAATGGATTTAAAAGAATTAAAGCCTCATTGCGTATTTATTGATGTGGACGGCTCGTTGTGTCGTATACAGTACAATTTGAATAATTTACCGTACTTGTATTTGTAAGGTACTTCTCGTGTTCTGTACTTTCGTTTAGAACCCAGAATAAGACGCATTGCGACGATTACTCTTTAAATATGCAAATACTTAAGAAATATTTTAAATTCTAGTAAATTCTCAAAAATGTATTTATGTCAAAGATATTTAGTTTTATTAAATATGCAAATCTGGTGAGGATTTAAAATGATCTACTTTTCAAGAAACACAAATGTTTGCAATCAGAAAAATTTTAAAATATGATTTTACCCAAAATATATAACTAATTCATGTTACACGTGCACTTTAACTTTCTTAAGTTCGTTTAGCCTAATCTGTAAAGTTCTTCATTCAAAGTGTTGTGAACTCTATAACGGTCAGTAATATGTATTCAAACCATATGAGAAGTATTGCACTTTGATACGTATTTTTTATTAAATACCATTTTAACCGTTCACATGGTTGTCAAGTTTTTTGATAACTGGATACTTTTAGGATAAGGTAAATGTTAGTCTTGTGTTGTTATTTATAATACTCATTTATCAATAACGAAGCGATAAGCGGCTACCTTTTAGTTTCCGCACATTTAACGAGCTAGAAACAGGCGTTTTTTTTTTTTACGAGTTTTTCGCTTTATGTAGATACGCACAAGTGTTTTGGGTGTAGTAAAAGTACATTCAATTGCAACCAGCAACCATTTCAAATGGGATAAGGAAGTCCGTTCCTTCTACAGAAAAATTTAGGGTATCAGAGTTCAAACTGGAAGGTAGAAGCGACCAAGATGAAAATCGCTGTGTGTGGCCCAAGGGGGTGGGTACTACAGTAATGGTTAAATTAAAATCGAAGATAAGATATTGAACTTTGCGGACATTTCATAAACAGGCATGTTCCCGTTTGCGATTTCAATAAAATCATGCGGAATCGGAATTGTTAAATGTTCCCGCTTCCAAAAACCGACGGTGTTTTTCGGCTTTTGACTTCAAGTTTCCATTTATCTTCATTCGACACTCTTGACGAATTCTATTATAGTTTCTTGGAAATTACAAGTCTAAGTTATTCCGATTAAGCGGATTCGTAAACGAGAACAGGCCTGAAAGTGTATAAGAAAAATAATTTAGAAAAATTTTTAAAGAGTTTGAGAGTAAAATTGTGGACTAAACCTAATCAAATTATATTTATGCCATTTGCGAACAAAAAGTATTTAACTTTATGTCTAAAAGCCTTGTT
The DNA here is from genome assembly GCA_037044535.1 of Lordiphosa magnipectinata. NCBI lineage: Eukaryota > Metazoa > Arthropoda > Insecta > Diptera > Drosophilidae > Lordiphosa > Lordiphosa magnipectinata. The sequence continues at coordinate 4,691 of JBAMBO010002895.1, forward strand.
CCATAGCCAAAAATTTATTACTATTCTGAAAAAGAGAATGTTTCTTTGTTCCATCGACAAATGTTGAATACGGTCACACTAACGTAAGCAATTGTAAATCAAAATTCGCCATTCATCCTCCTGGCAGCCCCTAAACCATAAAACAATGAAAATTTAACATCCCACCCGACACACAAGCGACAAATGACGCCGCGTTGCCGTCGTTTGCTGGACTTTGACTTTGCATTTTCAGTATGTACATATTTGAAGGCCTTATACATAGGTCGGCGTCATTCTAAGTTAGCATAGCAAACTGCCGAGCGTCTATAAATTAATCGGTATACAATAATTGTTTTATGTAGTTTAAGGGTTCATAATTGTATTGTCTTAAGTGTAATTGTGTATTTGTTACTTGTTTTAGTGTTGAAAATATGCCAAACAAAAGGAAGCAACTAGTTTTTATATGCAAAACAAAGCATTTTCATTAAGAAAATGAAATGCGTGGAAGCAGCTGCTTTGTCTACGATGAATTTAAATAAATATTATTTAACAAAAGTACAATTAAATCTAGTTTTATTAGAAAATTAATTTTAGGAACGAGTGAAAATGAAACTCGTAAAACTTTCGCTGCCACAAACTGAGCGACAAAAGTATCATAAACGAATGTCTGGCGAATTCGTAAACGAAGGTTTTGTTCGTTTTGCATTCCTTTCGAGTTTCGCTCGCGACCCCGCGCGCGAACTTTTGGTCGGGTGGGATAGAACAGTGCCGGCCAAATGGAGAGGACAAAAAAGTGTGCTTGTGTTGGTGAGCAAGAGAGCTCTTTCCAGACTACTGCCGTTTTTCTTGCAATTCAGTGTTGACCGATTCAAACAATCATGAGTTCGGCTCTCGCTTGCGTAAAAACACGACTGACTTCGGCTACTGGTAGCTATGGCTGGTCGTCTCCGACATAGAAGCACAATTTGCTGCCTCGACAACTTTTCACTCAGATATTTTGTCAGCAGTTCGTTGTCATTTTGGCTCATTGAGTTATTTTTTGACTCTCCGAAGCTGCCTTTACACTTGTCATTCATCTCTAAAGCAGAGTTCCCCAGCGATAGAGCCTGGGGCAGGAACATACTCGCCAATTCACACCGAATGCTTGCCGAAGTCATGCTTCACCGTGTGTTAGAGAGAGACACAGTTATATTTTCGCGCTCTCTGCTTGGGGAGACTCTCTGACAAAAGTGTAATAGCAAAGCAAATAACTCTAAATATTTGAAAAATTTGGGCTTTTTTGATGTAATTTAACAGGTTCAATTTGATAAGAGTTTCTGTTTAGTGAGTTTTAACAACCGACTATTTAGAGATATATGATAAGTGTAAAGGCAGTTTGAGTTATTGTTTGACTATGTCCGTCTCCCTCGTGTTTTCCTTTGTCGACAATAATTTTGAGTAACAGATTTTGTTGTCAGAATGAAGTATCTCCTTGTCACAATGGAGTTACCATCACTCAAAAAAGAGAGACGTTTCAAAGTGTGCTTCTATGTTAGTTCTTCTATGCTTTGGCTGGCCGGGACTGATTTAACATCAATTAAAAAAAGAGAGGCGTTTAAAATTGTGCTTCTATGTTAAATTTTCTTTGACTTCTCTCACTGTGCCAAACCCCCTCTTATTATGCTTAAACGCCATTAACATATCAGCTGTTTTTATTGCTGGCACTTGGGAGTTCGATAGCATATCGTTAGAAAATCTAGCCTTTAAGCGGAAAAACTATGATGGTGTTGTCGCAGGTCTCCACGCGCCTACTACAAAACCTTAGCTCGGAAAGAAAGAGTGGAGCACGCACATGAAATTGTTGTGGTTTTTTGACTGGATATATCAAACATCGATATCAAAAATTTGGTTTTTTGATATTATTGATATTAATATTTTGACAACCCTAGGGAAAGCTCTCTTAAATTATTAGGAGTAAGACTCATTATGCAATTTGACTTTTGAAAATTGTAAACTTTTTTGTTGCTGGTTAAATGCATCAGCAAAACGTTGTCGGAACCAGGTCTGTAAGTATATTTTAAGCTCCTGTCTTTATAGTTCCTTGATACCATATATTGCCAAATTTTGAATTTCAAGGTAACACTTGTCTTGGTGTTCATGTTCAGATTTATGTGTAAGTTAGAAACAAAGCTTAACAGTTTGGTTAAGCTTTGCAAAATGTCTGTTTTTGTGGTTACTAAGCAATGCATTGCAAAATGCGAAAAACCGGTTTTGGGGTTTTTGTATGGTTACTTCCATTTGGGAAATTGGCTGACGTTTTCTAAGCTTTAGCTACTCGTCATGAACATGCACACAATTTCCCCAGTTATGTAAAACTCATACATAAATATGTAAATACATAGCTCACAATTCGATGATGTCAGCCTTTTTGAAGGAACTGGTTTCACTTGTTGCTGCCGCCCCTCTCCACCACCCCCTTTTAGGTATTTTGAGGCTACTTAACCATGATATTATTTTAGTCTCGTATTAGCCAAGTGCTTTTAGCTAGTGTACTGAATTTTGCTTTTTGAACTACTTACAGGTTGTTATTAACCAAAAACTGTTGCCAACTATAATTATCCATGGCAAAGTCAGGCACAAAAAACACTCAGTCTATGAAATCAACAAGTGCGTAGAGAGCAAACACAACTTTAACCTTAATAAATCACTCTCATTATTGTCTTTTGTATTGTTTACATGCCGAAAACAAAAAAATAAAAACAAGCGCAATTTTCCTAGAGCCAAGTAAAAGCCGGCCAACTACTGGAATCGATGAAACACAACTGGAAAAGCGTAGTACGACTAACTGAAAAATATGCAGCCAGTGCAAAACAAATACACACACACCAAGTGTGGGATGGCATGGTGGAAAATCGTACTCACACACAGAGTCGTCAGCAATCGGCGCTTGCTTGTTTGTATACACTTTGTTTATTTACCCCCCTTAAAGCTTGCATCAAATTATGCCAGCCTGACAGCGCTTCTACCACCCCTCTCTTTTTCTCTACCCTTACTGAAAACTAAAAGCTTTGCTTGAAACGGAGCTTTATTCAGCAAGATAACATTTTTCCAAATGCGCATTTAGGTTGCACAGCTGACCTGTAAAATGTATGGTACAATATTTACTTTCTTTTCGCAAAAGTTGTTGAAAGTTGTGGTGAATGTGTGCACTTATAAGGACTGTCAAATGTCATTTCTAAAAGGGGGTATAACGTGACACGTGTTTTCAGATTTTCGACCCAAGCTCAAATTATGGGGTCTGAGATTTCTATCAATTCTGAGCAATTCTACGTTTTTCTTAATGCAAGATGTGACATTATTTTGTACTGTAATGTAATTTACATTAAAATTCTGTACATATGAATAGCCTGTTGTACTGTTTTTACAAGGCATACCATTGGGCAGTAGACATTTTTGTTATTTCCAGCACATGTATTCAAAATGGTTTATCTCTAAAAAAATCGTAGAATTGTTTGGGATAGTTTATTTGAAAGTTAAAGAGTATCACTTTCTGATAATTCTAAAGAGAGTTAAAATAAATAGCGGATTCCCCACAAATAGATATTTTAAGCAACTTTAAGCTCAAATTACTAAAAATCTCGACGTGATGGACCATTTCCGAAAACCGATTCGTGTCCTTTCGATTTTCCTTAAGAAATGCCATATAATACGTAAATATTGAAATAAATACAGATAAAGCCACAGCATAACTTATAGCCTTACTTATACTTATAGCCTGCACTCAATCCCATTCACCAGATACTCATCAGCAATCTTACAGCGTTAATCATAAATCACTAATCGGATTTATTAGCTGAAAGGGTCCAATCATATCACAAAATCTAACTTTTTCCTGGTCGAGACTGATTTTCTCTGAAAAAATATTGATTTATTTTTCAAATCTGTGGACTTTAAAGCTCGACTTTGACAGTAGTCTGTTAATCTGCTGTTAAAAACGGAGATTCAATGCTGTCTGCGGCTCATGGGAGGCCTAACTAGGGAAAAGTTGAAGAGCGATTTTGGGCATTAAGCTCAAATGTCTATAACTTGTTATTTTTTCACAGATTTTAACGAACGATAGCTTGTTTGACGCCTAATAGATGTATTTTTATGATCATGACAATGAACTGATGCGAAGAGACATTTTTGGTCAAAATATCATACAAAATTTAGCAAAAATTCATTTTTTATACAAAATTCAATTACTCCCAAACTATTAACTTAGGGCCGATTTCTCATCTTCTACATAGACTCTTACTACGTTTATACGCCAGCTATTTGGAAATAGAAATAATTTATAAATAACTAACTCACTGTTTATACACTAAATTCCAAACGTAAGTTAATGTATTGTTTTAGTGCTGCCTGACTGCCATCAAGCAGTTTCATGGCCTTATTTTCTTTCATTAGTCCAAGTAGTACCTTGGTATCCGCTTCAGTCCAATTGCAACGTTTGTTTTCAGTTGTTATCTTAAACATTTTCCCTTTCTCCTTCACCTGCAGTCGATATGAATGTCAATTACAATATAGCAGTGCTAGCATATAGTTGAAAACAGCAAAATCAGTAAATAGAGTGGCAACGCCTAGCACACTATTTGCAAATAAGTCAGTAGTCAGTATTTGTTTTCGTGACTTAGCTGTTTGCAAATAACGAATTTACTCAGTGTCTATACGCAATAATTTGTCACTCACAAAATTGTTATTTGCAAATAAGACGTGCGTATAAACGTAGTATCTGTCACATAAAATTACTATTACAGAGTATATTGGTTTATTGTTAGTTTATCTGACATATAGCAGCTATTTAGAAGATGAGAAATCGGCACTTAAATCTTCTACGCAGTTGTGAAGTAATGTAAATGTTTCACCAAATTATTTATATGAAACTTTTACATTACTTCACAACTCCGTATGGGGCTTTAATCTACAAAAGTGAAAGTAGGAGTATTTATTAACTTTCCTTTAATATATGGTTTTTTAAATGAATGGATGGTGAAGTATATAAGCTCACCTCTCGAAGAAGTAAAAATAAAACTTTCAATTTTTAAAAATTGCATTTTGGCTGTTGCATAGTGTTATTAAGCATGTATTAAACCAGCTAGATTTGGCTTTAAAATAGCTAAACAGATAGCACTGAAACCAACAGCAGAAAAAGACAATGCAAAGAGCTTTTGCCGTCAGTGAAAGTGGCGCCACTACTCATTCTGAGCCTGTTAACGCGCTGTTGAGCGATAACAGTTTACTTTGTAAACTGCTAGAGGGCGCTACTAAATTGCCAAAAAGTATGCTAAATTAAATATTTTCCTTTTTTTAGCTGAACAGAAGGCACTGCTTACTTTTGGGGATGATAAAAATAAATTATTAAATATCAAAATTTTCTTAATACACTTTTTATATCCGTTACTCGTAAACGTATGTAACAGGAAGAGCTAGAGCAACCAAATTTCTAGATCATTTGTGTGTCTAAATTTTTGCCATAACCCCTCCCGCCACGCAATAACATAATGTTTTCACCTGACAGTCAAGAGAGTATTGCGTATCTCAATAAATGATGCATCGTTTCTTTGGTGAATATAAACGAGAAAGATACAAATGGCCATTTCTTTTATGTCGAACGTGACCGTCGTACATATTAAAAATTATAAATGTCAAAATAAAACGAATCTTCAATTCGTTTTTAACTTAATAACACTAGGCAACAAGGTCCAGTATATTGAAGGGTTGGTGGTGATTCTAGATGATTTTCGTGTGCTGAACACGAATCTGTTTCAGGTATATTACGTCGAGATTTTTAGTAATTTGAGCTTAAAGTTGCAAAAAGAGCCTATTTTGACCCGTTTCAGACTCGTTTTGTGGGGGACCTATACTTTTGTTTTGACTTTTTTTGATATAATCGTAAATTACTATTTCTTAACTTTACAACAGGGCTTAATATCGGAACCGGTAGCGGAACCGTTAACCGAAATAAACCGTTTCAAATCGAGTACCGGAACCGGTACCTTTACAAATTTTTTTTTGAGAACCGAAAACCGTTTACCGTTATTAATGGAACCGATAGCACCGGAACGAAACCGAAACGTTGGTACCGGTACAGTTTCGGTTTTTTTACCTTTGCAGAGCGTATCGTAGATTTGTTCACCAGTTGTAGCTCAACCTATCGGATGATAAAATATTTGCATCGAAAGACATTTTCAACATTTGCCCCAGTTTTGCGGCTGCAGATAACGACTTTCTTCTGCACCGGAAAGTGTGGGACTCAGTCCGCGAAACCGCATATTAGAACCAGCGGAGGTGTCCACAACTAAACTTCAAGCCGAAAATCTTATTTTGGGTGATTTTAATTCCATTTCGATACACTGCAAATTGGAAATATAAAAAAATTAAATTTAAATAAACAGAGACGACGGTCTCTAGCAAAACAGCTACTGGATTCCATTAAGACTTTTCTCGCACTTAAACGTGTTCAAAACCATGAAAACATTCTCAACTGGTGGTCTGAATCCTCCACAAAGTTCCCAGAATTGTATGACATTTCAAAAGTCGTGCTTTCTGTTCCAGCAACGCAGGGTAGCTTAGAACGCCTATTCTCTGGCGGAAAATTTATAATGCGTCCCCTATAAAGTTGTATGGACTCAACCACTTTGAATGCAATTATCTTACTGCGAGCAAATCACAAGAATGCTATATTAGTATAAAATTCAAAGTTAAATTTGAAAACTAAAAATCTGACATGACATAAAGCCCACGATCACAACTTTGAGATTTAACTCGGAACTTTCCTGGGCCTTAGGCCCGGACTTAACACCCCTGGACGTTAAGTCCGTATTTGGATTTGAATTATTTGACAACAAAAATACCACGTAGAGAATGTAACAAAAGACTGAGGCTTAAATTTAGTTGTCATTTAGTGATATTACATCTTATATTGGCTAAAAAACCGCGAATAACTCACCATAGAGAAAATTTTGATAAGCATAACCAACGTCTAATAAAAACGCGAATTGGAGGACCATGGATGGCGGTTTTATTGTTTACATATGATTCGAAACCCTTTTTATACCCTTGCAAAGGGTATTATAATTTTGCCCAGAAGTTTGCAACGCATAGAAATATTCATTTCCGACCCCATAAACTATATATATTCTTGATCAGGGGGACGAGCTGAGTTCATTGAGCTTTGTCCGTCCGTCTGTCTGTCTGTCTGTCCGTCTGTCTGTCTGTCCGTCTGTTTCTACGCAAACTAGTCTCTCAGTTTTAAAGCTATCGAGCTGAAATTTTGCACAGAGTCTTCTTTTTACTGCACGCTGCTAATATGTCGGAACCGACCGGATCGGATCACTATATCTTATAGCTGCCATAGGAACCATCGGTCGAAAAATGGGTTTTAGTGAGAAAAACTTTTTTGTTTTCAATGTTAACGTGATTAAACTCGGTCATTAATAATATTATATATTTTCAAACAGATTTGCAAATTTTGGTCAAAATCGAATGACTATATCTTAAAGCTGCCATAGGGCCGATCGGTCGAAAAATGGGTCTTAGTGAGAAAAACTTTTTTGTTTTCAATGTTAACGTGATTAAACTCGGTCATTAATAATATTATATACTTTCAAACAGATTTGCAAATTTTGGTCAAAATCGAATGACTATATCTTAAAGCTGCCATAGGGCCGATCGGTCGAAAATTGAGTCTTAGTGAGAAAAACTTTTTTCAGACGTTTATCTGTCGGAAAATAGGTTTTAGTTACAAAATTTTTTGATTTTTATATAAGCGTTCTTAAACTGTGACATTTGCATTTGCAAGGGTATAAAAACTTCGGCACAGACGAAGTTAGCTTGGCCTTCTCGTTTTTTTCTGTGAATCGCAACTACCGACTGTTTTTAAGTCAAATGTAGCAATTAAAATAGACCGCTACAACTTCGAATAAAAGATCTTAAATATTCCTATGGTGCTAGGTGCAACAATTACCTAACAATTACAGTGTATTCCCTATATTTTTTGCAGATTCTAGGCATTATTTTGAAAAATGGTAACACAATTCTAAATTGAAGATACTGCCCACTGCGAGTCTCAAATTCCCATTTTCTGACAATAAGATTGCGCGTTAATAAAAATTAATGATATAGATTTAACTCAGAATTTAATTTTTCCAATTTAAAAATAAGGTAGTACTTATACCGGTACGTACCGGTATACCGAAATAAAAATCCGGGTACCGTATCGAAACCGAAAACCGAAACTAATTCAAAACCGAAATAGAACCTTTAACCGAAACATTCATTTCGGGACGAACCGGAACCGGTACTGGAACCGAAATTCGTTTCGGGATTAAGCCCAGCTTTAAAATAAACTATCCCAAAGAATTGTTGAATTTGAATTTTTTAAGTTGAATTTTGTTAAAGCAAACATATACCATTTTAAATATATTGTCTCGGTAATAATAAAAAACAAAACTGTCTACTGCACAAAAGTATGCCTTGCAAAAACAGTACAACCGGTTAGTAATTTGTATAGAATTTCAATGAAAAGTTTCAACAAAACCCATTGCATACATTGGGGCAGCAACAATATATTGGCTTGTTCTGAACTCGGATACAATTACTAAAAATGGTATATCTTCATTGGAAAAAATCGTAGAATTGTTTCGGATAGTTTATTTCAAAGTTAAGGAGTAGTTCTTTCCGATAATATCAAAGAAAGTTAAAACAGAAGTATAAGTTCTCCACAAAACGCTTATAAAAAGAGTCAAATACGGCATTTTTTGTATCTTTAAGCAATTTCTGAAAACAGATTCGTGTTCAGCACACTAAAATCATCTAGAATGACCACCGACCCTTCAATATACTGGAAAAAGTCTAATTTTGTTGCCTTGTGTAATTATCGTTATATCTCCATCAATTTAAAAATATTTCTATCAAAAATACAGGATTCAACCTCTATTAGGGTATTAACTTGGGTATGAATAAGCAGAAGGATTTTTGTGAACCTAATCGGGGTGCATTCTGAAATCGCGAAATCTGCGGAAGATTATACAAGTAAGCGTTTACTCAAACCAAGAGTATTTAAGCCGTTAGGCGGTAATCCAATTGGCCATGCATTTCAGAACTGCTTTTGAGGGTTTACTTTACTCTTACTTGTGTCGGCTGTGCCGTACTTACAGCAGTATTCATCGGTGTCATCAGGCCTGTTGATCCATGAAGCTGTCGTGGGGAAAAGATGGCAAATACAAATACTCTCACAAGCAATATGTTTGACCTAGGAAAATAAAAATTACTCTTCTAGCAGAGATATCAAAATGCACAAAATTCAACAAACGAACCTCGATACGGAGATATGGTTATCCTTTACCTAACCCTGAAGTAGAATCCAGATACGGAACTTGCGACATGTGGTCAGCCCTGACCCAAAGTGTCTCGTATACACGGCGGCTGTCCTTTGATGGTGAGCACTCTTTGGGCAGCTTGGCTACCAAATACAGGAGCAGAAGCGAAAGGTGCCAGCATGGACCACAGATACACTCCTATTTGTGACCGCGGTGTCACACGCCACGTGCAAGCATGCGGCTGCGCTTATCCAATTAATCAGCTAAGGCCAAGTCCAAGCTGCGAAAATCCAACGGAGAAGGTACTAACGAGTGGGAACACCGACACAAGACCTTAATTTAGGCACACTCAGGTTGCTCAGGCGACACCTGCTCGTCGATTGGGTTTGTAGGGTGCGTGTGCTAATTGCACTTAATATTCAACGAACTGCCAGATTAAATGCCGGAGCACTAAGGAGGACAACCGCTTTGATGCAACACTGTATAAAATACGGATTTATACTCTCGAGAACACATGAAAAATATTTGTCAATTTTTACATACCTGAAGATGAGGTTAAGTCGGGCGACAAAAGCACACATTGGTTGCTGGCCAGGAAATGGTTGGCCAACCATATATTCGTTGGCACTACCTGCTCTTGACCAGATTCCGGACCACTAATAGCCACTATATATGGTCTTAGACACTGACTAGGGTGATATTTCTGATCAGCCAAACTTTATGCGTCAGTTCGGGACGTGGAAACGGATGGCTGCTTAAGTAGCATGGCGGCCGACAAGGGCTGCCAACTTATTTGCATACGAATGATGGCGAATGATAGCGCCTTAACGAGAGATAGCGCCTAATGTGAACTTATCGAACATTGATAATTTTACGCAGTGAGCTAAATTAGAATTTAATCACACCCTCATAACATGTCGAACGTGACTATTTTTTCAGTATGAATCAAATTGTTAATTGTTATGTATATATTTTAACTTTATTTATTAACTAGCTATTTACCCGGCGTCGCTCAAGTCCTTAGAATTGTGTTCATATGTTTCTTTCACAAAATTAAAACAAAGTTTCGATTTTCGCGGGGTTTGAACCGGGAAAATAACCAACTCTCTATATCCAAAATAAAATCCTAATTTAAAGTTCAAAGCCTAAATAATTTTTGAGATGTGTACTTAAGCCTCCTTAGAACCGGGCTTAGACGCCCATAAGAAACATATATCCTGTTTATACACAAAATAAATGCAAAGACACTACATATATAGATACCGCATCTCATACATACTTTTGAATTTTTTTTTTTTGGGATCCAATGTCACCCACCAAGAAAAATCGTTTTTTCTTTCACATGCGTCATCTATAATATCTAAAAATCTTTACTCTCAGCCAATACCCATTTATTATAACGGTTAGCTAAAAAAAACCCTTAGCTGCTCCGACAAGTGAATATACAGTGTGGATTATGTATGAAGCTGCTATTAACGACTATCAATTATCTCGTTCAAAAATATAAATTGTAAAGGAAACAAGGTTTGCATACTTTAAAGGGCGTTTATCGTGATATTTTTTGAGTGTATAAAACGGGTAACAGATGTATTAATAAGTAAGAACTATTTTTTAGTCATAAAATTCAACTCAACTAACTACACTGTCCAACACCTAAAAATTGATCGAGTCGAGACTAAAAAATTCTGAAAGTGTATGATGGTAGTACAAAACCGTTCACTGTGTTTGGTCTGGTTAGCTGTCGTTTTCTTTTTATTGCACTTTTAAGTTTTCAGCTTCTGATTGGGACTTGCAATTCCATATCTCGTAAACTATTTGGAATTTCGCTTTGACGCCTTAGAGAAAGTTGTTGCTCTTGGCTTGGCTTACAAACATTTCTAAGTAGCAAGTCAAAAAAGTCACATATAACTACTCAAAATTACAAAAATTTCGTAAAATTATAATGTTTTCCCAAATATTGTACTGTTTTTCAACTTTGTCTTGAAAACTGTAACGAATTTGACTAAGCAATCCATGATAAAAACGTAGCTATGACTTAAATAAACAAACGCTTGGTACATACCACCTTCATTCGATTGGTCTTTCCAACGAGCGCTTAAGCATGTTGAATTTTAACCAAAATTCGATAAAAGTCCATTTTTGGCGGCAATGGGCTGACACACGCAAAAATTTCGGTTGTTGTGAATTTAATTAATAAAATAGTAAAAAAAACATAAATTAAAAATTATAATTAAAAATTTTATTTTTTTTACCGAAAATATTCGTTTTTTTTTAAGTTTTTATGACAGTTGTACATGCGTGTTTGTTTAAAGACAAAAATTAAAGGTTTTTGGTTAGCCCTAAGTGAGGCCAAAAGTACTATAGATTGGAAAAGCTACAGCCATTCGATAGCGCACAGAAGAGCATTAATGAAACTCGAATGAATTCAAAGTAAACAATTAAGAAAAAGCACTTGCCTGGGTTCGCATATGAGTTGATTGTCAATAAAATAATACAAAAGGCTATAACTATGTGAAAGAGTAATTAAATGAAGTTGGTTCGTTTTAACGGTTTGTTTATTTAGGTCTTAGATACAACTTTGTATTATATTATTAGTCCAAATTTGTAACGGGTTTCAAGATGAAGTTGAAAAACAGTAAAAAGGTAATAGAAACTTGATTTTTTTTAGAAACTTTTGTAATTTTGAGTATGAAGATGTAATTTTTTGATTTGCCACAAAGAAATGCTATGTAGGCCAAACCAAAGCAACAGCTTTGACAAAGCAAAATTCAAAATTGTTTACGAGATATGGAATCGTAAATCCTACTCTGAAGCGAAAAAGTTCAAAGTGTGTTGCGGCGACTTCTTAGTCTCTCCTCGTAATCACCTGCCTGTTTATTGATTACGTCACCAATCTTGGGCACACTGAGGTCACTCTCCAAATGTCTTGTGCACATATACCAGGGTGCACCCGATAGTCTGCGCAGACACCTTGAATGAAGGACACAGAGCTTTCTCCGGTGGGATTTCACAGCGATTCCATATGCTTGGATCCCATATCTCCACACAGAAAAAAAGATCACGATATTTAGTATCAATCTGGTATTTTGTAGTATCAAATCGGCCTTCATCTGAAAAATACCCAGATGATATGTTCGAATATATCACTTTTACATTTTGAACACATCAAAGTGATATTTTTTCAGATCAACAATTTGATATTGGTTAATATCAATGATATATTATTATAGTATCAAAGCTATATTTTCAAAATACCTGTAAGACATGGTTTTAGTATTAAAGAAATATTTTTAAAATATCAAAAGGGTATTATTGTAATACCAATGCTATATTTCTATAATATCAACGCAATATTTTTATAATACATATTACAATTATTATGACAATTATCTTTCTGGAAAAATCTGCTCTTTGCCGCTGGAAGAAATGTAATTAAGGCGGTCGAAGTTAAATCCACACTATAGAAAAATCGTAAAATTAATATATTGAGAAGAAAAATTATTTCAAAACAAAACTTACCAATTAATTTTTCGTACACGAATTTTTCAATGTTTAGTTTTTGTATCAGCTCATGGAGTTGGATGTCTTCCATTTTAATCTGAAAATTATACAAAATTAATATATTTAAACTCGCATAAGTTTTTTTGTGCATGTGTGCGAAATCTGTCGAAAGCAAAGGCTGAGCATGCCCTTTTTTGTTCTGCCCTTGAACGTCAAACAGCACACACATACATACATACTTGCATAATTTACATGTACATTTGGATGTACGCATGTTTGCATATGCATGTATGTGGGCTTCTGTGCTGTTTGACGTTCAAGGGCAGAACAAAAAAAAACGCATCGTGGACACAAAATATGTATACATACATATGTATATATTTAAACACGCACTTCTACTGCGTAGAGAGCTCAAAGTGGAAAAAACACGCACAATATGTATGTATGAGTGTGTGTATTATAATCGTAATCGCAATAGCCTTTTTACAATTTATTAATTTGCAAGTACAACAACAGTACAACAAAACACACACATGCAATTCACATTTTATTCACTTTTACCGTTTACATTTTTTTTTAGGCACCTCAGTTTTTTTTACTTACCTCTCACACGCGCCAGCACAGATCGAATGACGAAATTCTCAAGAAGAAGCTAGAAGTTCGCTGCAAACCCGACGCCAACTTCGAAACGTTCACGAAGAAAAAACGACCGGCACTCGTTTTCGCGCTTGCGGCAGCAGAGCAATAAGCATTGTTTTTGCTTTTTTCGAAATAGACTATTGCTGTCTCTCTTTGATTTGAGAAACTCTGTGTGTCTCTTTCTACTTTCAGAATTTCGATGTCTACTTTGATCTGAAATCATATCACTAGAGCATTTTTCATATCACTTTGATCATTTCTCATTTCAATATAATATTTTAAGTATCAATGTGGTATTACAGGTTCATATTGATATTAAATAGTTTCACTTTGATATGCAAATATTGATATTACTGATATGATATTGAAATAACTGATCTTAATTTTTTCTGTGCACTTTCTTTACTCTGCCATATAGTGACCTTACAAGTGCGTTGATACGGGTTCCGAATGTGAGGCGCTTGTCCAGATATATTCCCAAGTATTTATGTCCAGGTAAGTGACGTAATAGCTGATTGTTGAAGAATACGCCTGGACACTCATCATGATTGAACTTAGAATCGAAGCTATTACTGAACTGGTAGACTAGTTCTTACAGAACCTTTTATAGATATTCGCAAGCATTGCAGTCCATCTATACTTTATGCAGGAATCTCTCATTAAATAGTTTTATAATAATAGTAGCTAAAGAGCAAGCATAATCAAAAGCAGATTTCAAAAATGTTTAAAGACAAAAATTAAAGGTTTTTGGTTTGCCCTAAGTGAGGCCAATAGTAACATAGATTGGAAAAGTTACAACTATCCGATAGCACATAGAAGAGCATTAATGAAACTGCTAATGAAATCAAAGTTAACAATTAAGAAAAAGCACTTGCCTAGGTTCGCATATGAGTTGATTGTCAATAAAATAATACAAATCTGTTTAAGACATTTATTTATACAATTAAAGAAAATAGCCGAAAGCCAATGAAATTGATTCAAGTGAATGCAGCCATAGTAAATCCCCGCAAATTAAAATTCATTTGGGTTGAAATGTCATAACCCCTTTGGCCTCAATGGAAGTCAAAGCCAGATTAATCACTTTTGAAGGGCTTACAATTATGGGAGAGCGAGCCCCTGGACAGCACCCAAGGATATGGATCTGGCAAATACACATGCAAATGTCACATTACCCTTATACTTTAATTAATTTCTAATCCTTGGCATTGAAGGCTACAGCAATTAGATGTCCAATGCGCTTGTTGGCCTGGCAAGGATTACATGGATAGCCATTTGTGCTCGCATACATATACCGTATATGTTAGTGTATGTACGAATGTCAGAAGGCGCCCGCCCATCAAATACCAATTAGACAACTCAAATTTAATCATCAGAATAAATGAGGGCAGGCCAAGCAGTAAGTGGAAGGAGTAGGTGGGCGTGTCAAAAGTTTAACATAATTAATCCGCGGCTGCAGGCAATCTAACAATTAGTTTACCATTTAACACATTATACATTAAGTTTAGGCAAGTAGAATTCCACTTAGGTAAAAAATTTTCTTGAGGAAAATAAAACGTATTTGTTGATAATTACCATGTGCATTAACTTTAAGGGTCAAAATCGCAGATGACTCTGCAGGCCATTCCGAAGGAGGACTTTGCCAAGTGCTATGATAACTGGATAATTCGGTGGCGTAACTCTACCAAAGCTTAACCTAAACTTAATACTGAAATGCACTATCTTTATATATTCATTAGAAATGGGCGCAGGACGGGAATGCCGCTTGAACCGAAACTCACAAAGTGGTCATGCGTGGAAAGGAATACTATATGTTCAGTATCCATATGACAGGAAGGGATTGATTTGTAATGCTGAAATTTCCGCT
This sequence comes from Lordiphosa magnipectinata, assembly GCA_037044535.1. Lineage (NCBI taxonomy): Eukaryota > Metazoa > Arthropoda > Insecta > Diptera > Drosophilidae > Lordiphosa > Lordiphosa magnipectinata. The sequence continues at coordinate 20,015 of JBAMBO010002895.1, forward strand.
CGCCTAGAAAAGTTTGTAGGGTCTCTTAGTTCGGAACGGAATAGAACTTAATACAAAGCAAAAACTTGTATTTTTTCTAATACATTTATTTAAAAACTTGGATGGGTTCAGCTAGTAATTTATAATTATGGTTCAATAGATTTTCACTCAATAGTTTCTCGATCTTGACAAACTTTCTTACTAGTTTTCTTCTGCATTAGGAAACACTTTTTCTAAGCTAAATATTTTATATACTCACAAATTGTTTTTGTTTTTGCATGCTTCCCATTCATTTTCCTACTCACTCGCTTAAGTTGCCACAATATCTATTAAGTCTATTAGCAATCTATTGGCGACAAACAATCACGATACAAATTGCCTTAAGCATACTCGTTGCTAACTTTTATCCCACAAATTACATTTCCAGTGAACTTTCCCAAAACCACATTACGGTATATTCCTTTTCTCCCTTTCGTTTAGCATTTCTCTGTAATTATTTATTTATGGCCAAATAGGCATATGGCCCAAAACATGAAATGTTTCCTCAAAATGCTCAAAATGTATTAATAATTCAGACACGCCCAGCTCACCCCAGGAAAAAATCTGCAAACTTTGATTTGTGTTTTCCAAAATATGTAAAAGGCAATTTATCTGCCACAGAAGTTAGAAATGTCCCGAGTACTTTACACACAAATTGTGTTAATTTGCATACTCGAAACTTTTGCCTAATTGAACATAATGCCACTTAATTAAAGTTAAGACAAGTTTCTGTTGCTGCAGGGTAAGGCTGTAAAGGATGAAAGGAGGGTGGGCCGCATTTATGGCAGTTTGTTGTTGAAATTTACAGCAATTAGTTTAATATGAGTAGATTATGAGTGGGGTATATGAGCCAAGATTAAACACACAGAACAATTAGAATTTTTGAGTCTCGGCCTTAAATATTTGAACAACGTTTGAGTGGTTTGTGTATGCGGTTGCGTGAGTGTGTGAGATAAATTGTTTGTAAAGTAAATTAGATGAAATATTTTAATTTCAATTAGAGCAGAAAATTTTAACCAAAATGCCGAAAATAAGTCTAAAATGGATTTTCCAGGGTTCTAGGAATGCCAACCGACAGGTAATATTTCCCCCTGTCTCAAAAATGCAGGTTCTAAACAGTTTAAGCCGGTTAAAAAGTCGAAACTGCTTTTAAACTCTCTCTGAAGGGGTTTTAAAATATTGGTGAGTTTTGTGATATCATTTTCAGAACTCAAGCGGCGCACAGGGATTACTTGGAATTAATTGTAAAAACAAAAAAATGCTGATGATGTTAAAATGGGCAATCGAATTTTTAAATTACTGCCGCCTAAGAAATGTTTACCCTTATCCAAGTTCTAGGCAATTGCCTCTTATAATAAATTTCCTTGAAATAAAGACTTGAGAATTCCGAATTCAAATGGCTAAATTTTTTGTAGGGAATAATTGTGCGTAAAAATTGTAAAGTGCAAGCATTTTGGTTAGGAAACGGTTTACAGTCGTGCTTAAAGTAAGCTTTTTTTCTTGAGTTAAAAACTAAATACATTCTAAAATCAAGGTGCAGTTGCTTGGAATCTGGAAAACCAAGACAGAAATACCTTAAATTGAAAAATATATTTAAAAAAATAAGAATTATTGTCTCTTAACTTAACGAAACTGTCGCAGTTCCCTGATAAAAAATCGTATGCAATGAAGTAGGCGAAAAATGGAAACGAAATTCGGTCAAATGCTTCAGTTGCTATAACTATGTGTCATATAAACTAACGAAACACAAAATAAATTGTACATTTTTTCTGACACATATACGTAGCAGCTATCTACGGATCTACGGAAATAAACACCTTGTTTAAAATATCACATAGAAAATAAGAAAAACTTTTTAAGATCTTTGCCTGAAAGTGGTCTTGAACCCACGAGAACCACACCACTTTAAGGCAGAGTTCTCTAGCCATAGCCCCTGGGGGCCGAACACACATTTGGCAATTCACACCGAATGTTTGCCGAAGTCATGTACAACTGAGTGTCATAGAGAAACAGTCACATTTTGCGTTAGGGAACCCTGCTTTAAGGCAATGCACTTAAGGCTACGAGGCAGCTGCACCATTGTTCCTTTCGTGTCGGCATGACGCGAGCCGAACTTATGAGTGTAAGAGTCTGTGAGCACAGAAAAGCAATTAATCGGCTGACGTCTTTTGTGCTCACAACAGTGTTGTCAATTTAGCAGTTTCCCCCCAAGCTCTGAAGTTTTTTGAATGCCAATTGCCGGAGCATTTGTAAAATGTCAGCTAGTTATTTTGAAAAACTCACAAAACTATTGGCATCATCCTAGAATATCATAGTATGGCATCACTTTTAATCAGAGGTCCGGAATAACTCACAACACTTATTTTCAAAGTGTTTCTCACTGAGAGAAACGCAAAAATCATAAATCCTATATGACAAGACATTAATTGCTGGATTAATTAAATGCGTGTGAACAGCAATACATGTATTTGATTTAGGATTTCTATCGTACATACAAGGTCACACTTACACTGCTTGCCACTTGAATAGGACACCTCTAAAGTCGATTTTCTATAGATAATTGCTGCTAAGCCAAGCCATCTAGGAAAATAATTTTTGTTTTCTTATAAAGTTTATTTAAATGTAGTAATTAGACGAAAATTACAAAATTATTCAAAAGTTGTAAGTATACAAAAAACATTGTTAACCAATAAGTAACAAATTTTGGAGTCTTCATTTTGCACCACTTGAATAGGACACTTTATCTAAAAACCATTTAAGAATATTTCAATCCTTTTCAAATAACAATATTACTTAAATAAGAAATTACTAACATGTTTTTAAACCAAAAAAAGTTTTTAATAGTGTGTTGAGCCTCCTTTTTTTCTCCAAAACCTCACACATTCGGTCTGGAAGGGATGCATACAATTTTCCCAAATAATTCAACGATATCGAGCCCCATGCTAATTTGATAGCTGCAATTAGTTCGGGAACGCTCGAATATTGCTGACCTGATCCATATACATCACGTGTTAGCCATCCCCACACATTCTCAATGATATTCAAGTCCGGTGAATAGGGTGGCCAGTTTAATAACTCCACGTTTTGGCTCGCTATATACGATTTAACAATCCGGGCCGTATGTATAGGGGCATTATCGTGTTGATAAATCCATTTTAGATTTGCAAAAAGAGTTTGGAAGTGTGGAAAGGCCTCTTTCAATATACCATTATAACACAACGCATTCATGGTGGTTGGAATAAATTTAAGCTCACAGGTGCCATAATAGGAAATGGCCCCCCATACCATAATACCTCCAGCACTGCTGTGCAACTTATCAAGATGGTGTGGTTCTTTTCGAAGATCATGAAAATAGTAGTTGTAGCCATCGGGGCCCTCCAAATTAAACTTTTTTTCGTCCGAAAAGACAACACGTTGCCACTCCGAAGTCCAGGTGACATGTGCGCGCGCGAAATCAAGGCGTTGTAACTTCCGAGCCGGGTTAAGAGGTGGCTTCTTCTTGATTTTTAGTCTCTTCAGGTGTGTAGCCATATTAATAACACGACGCATGGTTGTCAAACTTGCTTTAACGTTGCATTTTCCCTTATCTTGGCCAAAGAGTCGTGCGAATTGGAAGCTTTTCTTAATATAAGTCGCTTGTCCGCGATGGTAAGCACACTGTGGGTGCGGCCCTTCATGTTTTTACCATAATTAGCCTCATTATTTAAAAAATTTGTTATTGCGTGACGGCTCCTGTCGACTTTTTTTTTGCTATTTTGGCAATAGAAAGGAAAGAATCCTTGTAAGCTTGGATTTTTCCTTTCTCCGACTCAGATAATGAAGTGCCACGCCCCATTTAAATTTTTTTTAATTTTATATACACTTCAATTAAGGCAAAAAGTTTAAGTAAACCAAAATTTGTGTGCACGTGTCAACGATACCGATCAAATAAAATGCATGTTCTATTCAAGTGGCGCAAAAATTACATTGAATTTTTGCGAATGCTCACATAAAGTGCAAACAACTTTATAACGGTTCTATTCCAAAACTTGGAATATACCAGAAAGAGCGAAGAATTCTTGCACAAAGATAATATGCAAAAAATACCGTTATTCTACCATTTCGTTTTCGAGTTACGAGCAGTTTTAAAGAGAGCATACAGGGTGTCCTATTCAAGTGGCGAGCAGTGTATTATAATGGCAAAAGTGTGTTTAGCGAGGAAATTTTCAGTTTCCCCAGTGAGAACGTCCGCTCTGCGGAGTACATGTGAAATCACACAAGTGATTATCTATGTTTTCTACATTAAAAAATTGTGGACAAGTTGTGCAGCATATTATGGAGTTCTATTTATTGGTTAAAACAAATCTTGGAAGCGAATAGCCAATATTCCAAACGCATTCTTCACCGCCCTCCGATTTGGTGAAAGCATATAACTAATTTGTTGACGTATTAGCAAAGGCGTCATTGGCTACGAATACATACGGAAGCACAAAAGATGATTAATTTGTGATTGAAATACGTAGACCCGGCTTTGGACAACGCTCATCTGCCATGTTTCGGTTTTCACTAAAGTTAATTCTTCTTTTCTTTTAAACAATCAAGGTAATCCGTTTCAAACCTTTAGTTTCTACTTACTCTCTACTCGACGAACTCAAATAATAACATTTGAATCTGATTACCCAATCAATTTGATACAACAGCACATTTAACAAATTCGAATTCGACAATTTTTGTCGGAAGTGAAAACGGGAACAGGCCTGCATATCTTGCAATGCTTGCCATCGACGGCACCAATGCTGTTTGGAAATCCCCATAATTCATAAAAATCTTTGGAAATCTTTTCCCATTCAGTGCTTGAAGATGGAAATGTCAAGTACTTCTTGTTCATTGCGGAATAAATAATAGAGATTGTCTCCTTTAAAATTTTGGAAGTGGTCGACTGGTGGATTCGAAAAGGCAATTGCAGCGACGTTTGACTTTCTCTCGTAGCCAAATTACGTAATGGGACTTGTGGCCTTTCTGCAGGTCCAATGCATACAAAATCCCAGGGTTCTGCTTCTGAATATATGACCTTAACACATTTAGAGGCAATCCAATAAGAGAGGGGTCATGCGTAGCACAGTCCATGATCTCCGGCAGCAATATATGACTGAAGCCTTCTTGATCGCGATGCATCAGCCAATCCGCAGAAAATTTCTCTTACTTGTTTTAATGGTGTTAATTTTGTATTAAAATGCTTGACGCGTATAATTTTAGACATGCTGAATATATCAGCAAATGGTTTCCAATATTGTCCATTTTGATGGATACAAAACAAATCAATGATGAAATAATTAGTTTTGAGGTACAATTTAATGCATTCGATATATTTTTTTGTCATTTTTCAGTATTCCGTATTTTTTGTAGCATATTTATCGATAAGACGAACTTAATGCATTAAATCTTTATAAATGCACAATATTATTATCATATAGCCCTCGCGCATACGATTTACGCGGCCATAAGATCATAAAAAGCAAAAACAATTTCATATGCGTGCTCTCCTCTCCATCTTTCCGAACGAAGGTTATGTTGTTGTCGCGTTCAGATCTGCAACAACAATTTCATACGTGTCTCTTCTCTCTCTCTCTCTCTCTCTGTCTCTCTCTACTATGTCTCCCACAAACTCGAACGCAACAACCAGTCAGCATGTGTGCTTGAGACAGCAATGACCACACACACAAACAAAAATCGGTTTTCTATTTCTATTTTTTGTGGTTGTTCTTGCTTGAGTTGTATTTTGCGCATTTGTATTGGCTTCCACGCGCTCGTAAGCTCATTTTGGACACCCCTGTTCTCAACAGGATTGAGGTTGGGTCTGTAAACAGGCTAAAATCTGTTCCATAAAATGGATTGCGATTCGACCGCTTTGATTATCACGACGTGTTTGTCCTCCGCTGAATTCTTAAAACTATTGTTGTTTTTTGGTCTTCTTTGAATTAATATATTTAAGTTGTAGGCTTAATTCTTGAATGTTCCTTTAAACATGTTTCAAATCAAAGTAATCCATCCATTTTACTAATCTAGCGTCTAAATCATTGTATATAGTATCATTGCCTATTCGTTGTTTAAATTATCATCAGTTTAAATTGATGAAACCATTTGGAAGTAAGAAACCATTTTGTTTGAAATCAACGCCAGCTACAAAAATATGTAAATATCACAAGAAACACTGCGTATGAGTAATAACAAAAACTGTGGAGCCGGTAAGCACCCATTCAAACAAAACTTTTTCAATATATAATTTTTTTACGCTAAACACACACTATAGATTAACGAATCAAGTGTTCTACACACTGCACAGTACCATCTTTAAAACGTGTTTCACCTTAAAGTAGAGTATAATCAATTTTTATTCAGGACTGTGGATTCTATTTTCAAATTGAGAATATAATCTTGGGTTAAAATTTTCTCGTCCCTGTTGACTTTCGCCAACTTCGCGTCTTGGTTTCGATACTAAAATTTTGTTTTTTCTCTGGTTATAGTATGATTGTGATTATTATTCTTCGTTTTGATGAGTCTTAATAACTGTATTGCACCTGTTGCCTCAATTTTGTTTGCAAGCTCCTTTTTTATTTTTCACGTTGAAACATAAATTTCATTTCATTTGGCAGTAAATTCAATTTTATTTTTGCATTGCCTACATACACACACACATAATATAGAATACCGCAAAAAGTTTAAGAACGTAAATTAACCCCGAAACGTTTTCGTGCATAAAATGCCAAAAATTTAACTTAAATTATGCAGCTTTGTAGTCGATGCTAAAGCAGCTTGTGAATGGCACCAGAATGTTGGAATGCATAAAACGCTGATTGCAGCGCTGCTTCTCCCCTCCCCTACCTCTCTCTATCCCTATCTCTCTACGCGTTCGCGTTGAATACGTGCCCAAGTTTACATGCGAATAAATACAAGAGAGAAAAAAAAACGGACGAAAAAACTGCGGCTCTATAGGGTTAAGCAGGTGAAAAAAGGCACAAATATGAAATGCGGCTGCCAAAACAAATGCAATTTATTTTGCAACGAAAAAGATTTTTCCCCCACATAACTTTATCACGTGCCACACAGCGCAGTGACAACAGCCGTCGCCAGGTGGCGCCAGCCGGAAACGGAAACGCTGACAGCCAAGGTTGTAGCTTAGGCCTGGAGGATGAGGGAAACACACATCTGCCTTGTGCCGAGTTATCTTCTGTTGAAGCAGGGGAAAATTGTGTCAGAACTTAGTTCTAAGTGGCCAAGAAAGATGTGACTGTAGTTTTTTTTTTGCCTGACGGCTCCAACCATTTAAAGTTAATCAGCTTAATTCATATTCAACTTTATTCACATTCTCAGCTCCCAAAGGGTCGGATCCCATGCCTAATGCTAACATAACTCAATGCAAAACCTATCGAATCACAACAAATTAACATGCATATATATGGGACATGCGATTGCTCGTTCTGTCTCTGGTTGAGGGGGAATACCCGCAAGGACCTCATGTCGCCTGCTGGCGCTATCCTCTCCGTCTGGCATACCAAATAAGCAGCAGCAAATTCGATAACAAATGGCTTGGAATTGAAACAACAACAAAAAATATTGTATAAGTATACAAATGAACGAAGGACGCTGGCGAATTCGGGAACAAATGACATATTGTCATGGGCAAACAAAGCAAAATGAAAGCGGAAAAATGAAGCAACCATCTGGGTAGTCTGGGTTTTTTTTTTTGCCGGCCCCCTGTATTTGTATTTGTTTAACGTAAATATAAAATTTATTATCAAACGAATCGCATAAATTAACCAACAACAAGAAGAAATCAGAAACAGATTCAGAATGCAGAGATCAACTTGAGGATGATAATAAATGGAAAGCAAATGAGTGGAAAGCGGAAGATATAAATGACTAGGAGGGCAATTAAGGAGCCACCAAGATGAGAAACATAAATTGAGGAGAGTATTTCAATTAATTGACATGTACTTGCATGTTTTTGATAGATAGAAATATGGTGCTTATCAAAACGTTGATGCACTTATGCCAAATCCATTTATGCCGCAATTGTAAGTATTTCGGTGCCGGTTTTGGTAGGTGCAGAATATAAATGTTTGGGAGTAAAAATAGTTAAATATTTTCAGTGAACTTCATAAGCAACTTCGAAGCAAAGGAATTCAAAGTAGTCAAAGCCTGTTCTGTATTCAATAATATAGTTACTCTCAGCTTCCTGACTGGAAGCCTAGCAGATCACATCTACCTAAGAATTTTTCTTGACAAGGATCAAAGGATAGCAAAAGATGGCATTAGGATTCAGCAGGCGCTTATTGGTATTTTGCGGAAAAGAATATCCAAGGAAAAGCTCCAGGGACCCAAAGCTTGGCACCACCAAGGACTATATTTCGATTAATCGGTGTTTTTTTTCTTGTGGCGATATAAAAGAAAAAAGAACTAATTATAAATCGGTCTGTTTGTTTTTATAGAATATTGTTCACTTATTTCAAACACACAATTTTTGAGTTATTGAGGCATAAATACTTTCTTTATCTGATCAATTTGATTAAATTGAAGACGTAGAAAAGCTCCTTCGTTTTTTTGTCAAACGTGTGTTCCACCTACCCCAGGACTCCCCCAACTATAAGATACATTTAGAAACAGGACTTCCCACCATGTTACAATATACCATGCAAATACATTTCGAATACATTGGCAAGACCATGCGAATGCCATCCACTCGTCTCCCAAGAGTGGTTACAACGTATCTGCTTGAGACCAAAACGCAGTTTTTCCGCACTTGAACACAACATCAATTGCAATCTGAACGATTACAACTCTTGGACCGATTGGCAAGGCCAACTTCTACGAAGTATTGACACCAGAGAGAGAGCCAGTTTCAAAGCAGAAGCTCGAGCTAGTCAGTCCCGCATTACCTACAGTCAACTGCAATACAACCTTTCGACTAGGAATTACTTTCAAGATGACCACGAATCCGCAACCATATCGGTTATTTTCCGAGCAAGAACCGAACTGATGAGTTTAAACTATACCCCGTACAGTACCACTCCCAGCCAATGCACACTCTGCAATAGCGGAGAGAGGGAGGACACTGAACACTTTTTTGCCCGGTGCCCCTTACTGAACGAACTCAGGATTCTGCACTTTGGAAAATCCACCCTATCGCGCCAGGAATCACCCGCACTGCTGAAAGGAAGCAATTGGCGCTCCCTTACTTCCTACTTGCGGGAGAGCCTGCAATATCGCAGAGGCGCCTGCAATATCCTTATGGACTACGGTGATATGTGATCTGGAAACCAGGAAAGCATCGAGTCACATTGGCTAGGCTAACGGCTAACTGCCACAGCCTGAATTTTCTTGTCTATTGAGAAAAATAAATTGTTAAACTTCAGAATTAGTTTTCTAAATGTTCATCAAATCCAAAAAAATCTTTTAAAATAGAATATAAATCATACTACTACTACTTTCCTTATCTTGTTCTATATTTTGTACAATTTTTATAATGATATTTTTTTTTACACTCTGTTTAATTTTCTATGTTAATTATACTCAAAGGGACAAAGAGTATATCAAGTTTGTGCAAAAGTAGGTAACAGGGAGAAGGAATCATTTCCTACCCTATAAAGAATATATATTCTTGATCAGCATCAACAGCCGATTCGATATAGCCACAATTCAATCTCGACTTACAGGATTTTCTGCACAATTCAAGCATTCAGAGATTGGCCCAAGCCATTCGAACTTGTATCATTCCAAATGTGCTTACTCCAATCCCCTTCGAGATCACATGTTCAAAAATAAAAGAGCGAGAGGGAAAAAATATAAGAAGCATTTTTGATTAGAGAGCGAGAGCGACAAAATTTATGTAGCAATTTTGACATGCGGCAACAATCGATTTCGATGGTAGTTAGCGATGAGATGCCTTTCCATTCGTGTTCAGTAGTGCGTATTGTCGTGGGTTCGAATCCCAGTTAAGCCCAAATAATTTTTATATTTCTTTGTTTTTTAGAAGTTTTAAATAAACCAAAACTGGTGTGTGGGTCTTTGAAGTGTATGTTTATAGGAATGTCCTATGGAATATGGCGGAGGAAAGGAAGAAGAGAGGTATCTTACCTGGGATCAAATCAATATTGCATATCGAGCTCAATCCTTTTTCGGATCGGGTCAAGAATATCCGGGATTTCGTTGTTTTCATTACCGATTGGGATTGATTTGATCCCGAATGGATTGATTTTTGTTTTTGAGTGTACAGTACGAACTAAAAACTTTTCCAGTACATCGTAAGTTGTTGACAAAAAATATAAATTTTTTGTTACTGACTTCGGATTTGGCATAGTTGATAAATCGGTGATCAAAGTGAAAAAAATGTATATCATAATGCTGAGTAAGTTGTATTAGTTGCGAAATTATTAAATGCTTTATTTACGTGCCCACGTAGTTGGTTGTGAAAGAGCAGGATCCATTCAAACACACAGAAAATCCATCAGTCGACTGCCTTCAACTCCACCTCAAAGACCAGGGTAGAGTTGTGTGAAATCTTGTTGATTGATTGATGCGACGCTCACCGCCTACGTTCATCCAAGCAACACCCACAGCCCAGCCTTTAATTACCTCTCCACTGCCCAGTGAGAATTTGAAGCTTGTGCGTGCCCAAATCGTCCCAACATTTAGAAATAATTTCTATATTTAAGAAATTTTGTTTCTTAATTTGAGTAAAGTTACCCTAAATAGAAATTTTTAGAAAAAATGTCTTAAATAAAGAAATTATTTCTAAATTTCATGGCGATTTTCTCTCTTGACTGAATTTTCTTAAATGTAGAAAAATAATTTTCTGAGTGTAGTATGTATAAATAAAATAGACGAGTTTAGATACATTTTTGTAGGTTCCGAAATTGATGTTATATGTGTGTCCGAAACTTGGTTCATGTCTCATATTTGTGATTCGTCCATTGCGTGCGATGGTTATATGTTGTATCGTTCTGACCGTGTTGGCCATGCAGGAGGAGTGGCAATTTACGTGAACAAGAGACTAAATTGTAGACTCGTCTGTAAGCACCCCAGTACAAGCCCAATTGAATACCTATTTTTAGTTTTAAATAACAATAACCTTGAAACGAAGACACTTGTCGGATGCATTTACAGACCTAACCGTAATGTCGACTACCGTCAATTGTTGGATGCTGTTACTGATCTTTCCACTGACTATCCTGAGATAATACTGACTGGAGACTTTAGCAGTAATTTGTTAACTGAAACACATCTTTCCGATAGCTTTGAGTCGCTGGGATTGAACGTAGTGAACAACACAATACCAACACACTTTTCTACTAGCTGTAACACCCTTCTTGATGCATTCTATGTTAGTGACGCCAGTAAGATTAGAATATATGACCAAGTCGCAGTACCTTTATTCTCAAGACATGATTTAATTTTTCTTACTTATGATATAGTAGTTAGTTATAATGACGTTTCAATACAATTTAGGGACTACAAAAACATTGACTACAGAGAACTAGAGTTACAATTCAATGCTTGTGACTGGACGCCAATATACCACTCGCCTCATGTTGACTGTCAATTGCATGTTCTTAACTCAAACATAAACTATCTTTTTAATAAATGCGTGCAGCTTAAGACAAAAGTTATTACACCGAAACAGCAGCCTTGGTTCAACAACAACATACAGCGCCACATCAAATTGCGTGATGTTGCATACCTTAGGTGGAAACGGTATAAAACCTGTAGTTTACAAGCTGAATATAGAAATAAAAGGGTCACTGTAACTAAAATGATTAGTGTAGCAAAGCGAAATTATTATAATTCCAAATTTAGCCAAGTTGCTATGACCAGACAATCCTGGAGAGAAGTTAATAGTCTAGGAATCGGAAAAATCAAAGCACGCCCAACGGAGATTATTAATGTAAATGAGTTGAATGAGAAGTTCGCGCAGATAGATGTACCTGAGGCTACGTGCAATAATTATCTAAATGTTTTACCGCTCTGTGATAATAGTTTTAGTTTTGCTTGTGTCAGTCCGTGTGATGTTATTGAAAGTATTTATAAAGTGAAGTCAAATGCTGAAGGCTTAGATAATGTTAGTCCAAAATTTGTTAAAATACTACTGCCTGTGATACTAAGCCATATTACTCATATCATTAATACGGCTTTTACCACGTCCACGTTTCCACATGCATGGAAAAACGCTAAAATTATCCTTATTCCGAAAACCAATTTGGACTTTAGGCCGGTGTCCATTATACCATTTATGTCTAAAATTTTTGAGAATCTAATGGCTACACAAATGCAGTGCTTCCTTAATAATCATAAGCTATTGAGTCAAAAACAGTCGGGTTTTAGAAAGAATCGGGGGTGCATCACAGCAATAACTAGTATAGTCGAGGATATTGGGAAACAGCTGGACGATAGCTGTGTAACTTTTCTGACGCTGCTTGACCACAGTAAAGCATTTGATGCTGTCAATCACGAGATTCTCTGCACGAAACTGATGAACTTATACAACTTTTCAAGAACTGCAGTTTCTCTGCTTAAGTCATATCTAAATAACAGAATGCAGGCCGTGGCATCAGGCTCCCGCATTTCTAACTTTTGCTCAGTCCATCGTGGTGTCCCTCAGGGGTCTGTTTTGGGACCATTGTTGTTTTCTGTATACGTGAATGATCTTCCTAGTGTCCTGTCAGATTGTGATGTCCACATGTATGCTGACGATGTCCAAATCTATGTTAGTAGGCCTCTTATCAATATTAATGAATGTGTATGTGTAACCAATAATGTGATTGCTAAAATCGATACTTGGGCTAAAGAGAACGGATTAGGGCTTAACCCGGCTAAAACCAAGTGCATAGTCATATATAAGAAATCCCTCGACACAAGCCAGTTGCCAAAAGTTGTCATTAATGGCACTTCAATTAATTATGTAGAACATGCTGTCAATCTCGGCATAACCTTTAGCAACAACCTAACATGGACTAATCACATATCAAAAGCAACAGGTAAAACATACGGAATGCTGCGGCAGCTCGCACTGACAAAGTCGGTATTACCCGTTCATCTTAAAATGACTATCGCAAAACAAATTCTCGTACCTACACTTTTTAATAGAGTAGAAGTTTTTGGCCACTGCGATTTTAGAGACTTTCAGAAGCTTAATGTGTCACTTAACTCAATAGCTAGATATGTATTTAATAGTAGACGATTCGACCACATATCACACCTAGCTCGGCAGATTTTTGACCTTGGCCTCAAATCGTGGATTAATCTCAGAACTCTTACTTTCATTCATAAGATCATTACAAGCAGAGAACCATCTTATCTTCACAATATGCTAAGACCTGCAGCATCGCAGCGCACAAACAATTTTATATGCCCGAGATGGAAGCTATTATGCTCTGAGAGGCAGTTTTTGATAAATGCTATTCGGCTATGGAACGACCTACCTCATGGTATCAAAACAATTGGAAGCGTAAATCAATTCAAGATGAAGGTAAGGGAAATCATGCAAGATAGGGAATTAGAGTAATAACCAAATAGATATAACAGAATAATTTTAACGAATACTTTTAATAAAATTAAGTCCTATGTCTGTTAGTGTTAAAATTTAAATTTAAATTTAATAATTGTAATAATTTAATTTAAGTTAGGAAAATTGATGAATGTTAAGGATAAAAAAACTGTGACTAGCGCGTTAATTAATAAGTGCCAATGTACTTGTTGCGCTGGGAGTAACATAAATATATAAATAAATATGTCTTCCTTTGACACACTGATAAGGTCAAGGTTCTTTGAAGCCCTGTCTACCTTTGGTATACCAGCAAAGTACGTTCGATTTTGCATGATGACGTTGAGAAGCACTCAAAGCTCCGTCAAAGTAGGAAAGAATCTCTCTGAACCATTTGATAACAGAAGAGGTTTTAGGCAGGGTGATACCCTATCGTGTGACTTCTTTAATCTGCTGATGGTGTATATACTGCGCCAGTGCCCAAATGTTAACAGATCGGGCTCATTTCTTTATAAAGATCTAATGCTACTCGCATACGCCGATGATATTGACATTATCGGCAAAAACGAACGGGCGGTAAGCAGGGTGTTTTCAGAGATTGAAATGCAGTCTAAACTGATGGGCTTAGCGGTAAACGAGGAGAAGATGAAGTACCTAGTACCCACGGACAAGTAGTCTACGCGTCTTGGACAATTTGTTACTATGGCGGAGTACAACTTTGAGCTTGTAGAGGATTTTGTCTACCTCGGGACGATGATTACCGACGACCACAACATCAGCCTGGAGATCCGAAGAAGAATTACTTTTGGAAACCGATGCAACTAAGGGCTCAGTAGGGAGTTAAAGAGCAGAGCCTTTTCTCGAAGAACAAAAAAAGCGCTATACAAGTCGCTCATCATCCCAGTCCTGCAATACCCAACCACCCAGAAGCAATGACAATGACAGCAGCGGATGAGTAGGCGATTGGCGTGTTTTTCGAAGGATTTATGGACCTTTATAAAATGGCGATGGATTCCGCATTCGAATGAATCACGAACTGTATGAGCTCTATGGGGCCACCAGTCTGGTCAAGCGCAGAAAGCAACAGCGGCTGCGCTGGTTAGAACATTGATGAAGAAGCTCCAGTAAAAAAGGCGTACAAAGTGAAGGCGGTTGACTTTGGAGGACAAGGCAGGAGGCGTCACCACCCACTAAGATGGGATGATCAAGTGCGGAAAGACATCTCCAAACTTGGTGTGAGCATCTGGTGCCAGCTCGCACAAATCAGAAGCGAGTGCAGGGCATTCATAGCAGAGGCTGAGACCGTCAAGCGGTTGTGATGCAACTATCGGGCCAATAAAGAAGAAGAAGAAGAAGTATGTCTTTCAGTAAACATTTATCAATACTGGCTCTTTGGCTAGATTAAAAAAATAAGAGTAGATAAAGTGGGCTCGACTGCGACATTTTTAAGTTATTTACAATGATAGTTATCCCAAAAGCTTAGAATTTTAAGGCAATCTTTGAATTCCGTCAAAAGGATCAATTTAGTCGTTCACCATTTGTCCATTTTCATTATTTTAAGCTAAAGTTTTCAATTCAGCAGCAATTTGTTAAAATATTTGGTTTCTTTTATGCAAAAATAAAGATGTTGGAATTGGGATTGCACTTACGTTTATTGGAAATTGCAAAAATTTACATATATATAAGCAAGAAAAAATAATTGTAATAGAATTTATTTTTTAGACGAACCATTTTCGACTTATCGAAATCTCCAAATCTCAAAAAACCTCGGAGTTTCGGTTGGCAGGCCTGGTCTATTGTGTTCGATATATTAACTAATCAACAGTGATTGGAAAGGTACTCGATTTTCTTACCTAGGTTAGGTAAAAGGTAAACGTCAGAAAATATACCTAGGTAAGGTAAAAGGTATCCGGATTTTCAAGTACCTAGGTAAAGGTAAAGATACAAAAAAGGTACTTTTATATTTAAAAGTATGGTTCATTTATTTTTATTAGTAATGAATATTAAAAACATAAAAAAACAAACTTACTTCATTACAAACATATATTTCGTCACCTAGTCTGGTTTTTTTTGGTGTAATTATTTGGCCTCCACAGCTAAAAATTCTTTCAATTGGGGCTGAGCTAGGCAAAATGGTATTATACTTATAAAAAACATTAAAAATATTTTTATACTTAAGAGTAGATTCTAAAGACTTGCTACTATCGGCAAGATAATTTAAGACTTCCATTTCAATATAAGAATTTTCACAAAAATTCTCAGTTTCATCATTGACAACAGTTTCCAAGTTTTCCGTAATTTCTTCAACAACTATAAAAAACTTTTCATTTTTTGTGGTTTTATTTGGAATCCACTTCAATTTAAATTATGGAAGCGTCATAGTGGACAAAACAAAAGTCTTTGCCTCGCTTGAAGTCAAGTTTTCAATAAAAGAAAATCGTGTTTAAACTCGCTTTTTAAGAGCATCTTTAAGTGTATCACAATATTTCAAATTATTCAAACCGTCAAGTTAATGTATTACTTTAATTAAAGTGCGCAGCAAAAATCCTAAGTAACAACGGGATTCCGCCGGCAACAGATCAATAAGCCTTAGCGAATATTTCAGTGACACTACACAATTCTTGCAAAAAATCAATTTCTGTATTTGTAAATATTGTTTTTTTTTTTAAGTTGTACAAACACTTTTTAAATTGTGTTTTAGTTCCAAAATACGTTGAATACTGTCATGAAAACTGTTCCATCTTGTGGCGCAAGGAGCTATTAATTTAAGCTTACAATTTTTCTTAACTTCATCTGCAGCTACTGTGGATCTGCTAACAGCATTCCAGATTGCCGTTGCTTTTGCTAAGGAGGAATTGTACAATCGCTTCAATGATGTGTTTAGTAGAGCCTGTTCAGCATCTTTCGTGACAATTAAGTTCAAAGTATGTGATGCGCATCTAAAGTGCTTAGGCAAAGTAATTTCAGCATCAGCTGAACTATTCAGCTCTATTACCTTTAAATCAGACTCTTCTAAAAATTCAGGCTTCGCGTTTGTTCCTTCAAAACTGTACACTTTAAATGCTTTACTGAAGTTGGATGCATTATTGGTAACTGTTCCACATATTTGGGTATCGCTAAGTCCGCATTTGGCGTGAACTTCAGCTTATACAGTAGCAATTACCTCATGTGTGTGGGAAAATCGCACACTCTTATATGCGAGCACTAGAGAATGACGATTTAGATTGCTTTCTATGTAGTGGCCGATTACACCAAAGTAACTTTTGTTATTGCAACTCCAGATATCGGCAGTCGTACAGATAAAATTAGTATTTTCAAAAACAGACATTTTTCTTATAGTCCGCCTTCCTCTTATCTATCATAGAGCGTATAGTTTTTGAACAGGGAATTTTTACCGGACGTCTAGTTACAGCCACAAATAGGTCCCTGAAACTTTTCTTTTCAACATGGCAGAGCGGCAACATCTCGGCTATAATGTAATCGCAAATACGTTCATTTAGCTGTAATAAAAAATTTAGTTACATTTATTACAATGAATTTAGTAATGCATTCAATTCTCTTGAATTCTTCCAACTCAAGTTGGAATTGAAGATACTGGGACTCTTGAATATGTCTCCTGCGGATTCCTTAGTTGAGTTACTGGATACTTTGGCTCTCATTGATTTGTAGGAAGAGTAACTATTGGGGTCAATCCTCTAGCGTAAAGAAATTGAAATATATGATATATTAACAACATTGTTTGCGTATACAAATTCGCCAGAAACTGCTGCTATAGACTGGAATTCAAAAAAATTTGTGCACATAAATGTATGTATGTATCGACAATTTGGTGCAAAAAATTCGATCGTATATACATAAATATGTGTGTATGTTTGTAAATATTCAAACTTTTGTCCACATATGTATGTCATTGTACATATACATATTGTGTAGGTACTTACCTTCAAATGCTTGTGTAAATTTCCAGTAGATTTCTCATCAAACTTAATAGATTTATTTACACAGAGTTGACATTATCCGTTCGCGTTGAAAAATGTTCCATTCAAGATCAGCGGTAAATCATTATTCCCTTCATTATTTAGCGCCTGGTCAGTCATTGTCAACAATAATTAAGTTAAGTTAAGAAAATCATAAAAATCCCAAAAGTGTAGAGATGATACAATACAACAATTGGAATCGATATTTGGGCGCGAAGCAAAATCACGCACGAAAGTACCTTGAATCTTACCTATTGACAAGGTAAATGAAAATTAAGACCTAGGTAAGGTAAAAGTTACTCGACTTTGAAAATACCGAGGTAAGGTAAAAGATACACAAAATTTGTATCTAGGTATGTATTTGTACCTAGGTACTTCCAAACACTTCTAATCAACTAATTTGGTTGTACAATATTAACGATTTCAATCCATAAATGCCATGTTTCTTCCACCATAAAATCCCTTTTTAAAACCCCACCACCCCCTGCAATAATTCACATCATCATCATAATTCATTATCATCATAAATTTGACCTCAAGTCTTTTATCATTTACATGAAAACAACATTTAATTATAACAAGACAAATGTGTTTCGTATTTCTGACACTCACAGGTGTACATTTTCTCAAGCGCCACATTCACTTCGTGGGTTAATTAAATCATTGACACAGTTTTCTATGCGTAATCTCTGGCTTAATTTTATCGGAGAAAGGGGAAAGCCACAAAAAAAAATATTAAAATAAAAATTACTCCATGCAACCTGGTGGCAACATGGCTTTTGAAGTGTATGTGTTTGTGAGTTTTCACTATAACTTGTAAAGGCAAAAGTCCCTAGCAAGGTTGAGAACGAGAATTTTATGCCAGAGCATGCAAAAGGCAAAATCCAGCATCAAATCCCTGCCAACATGACCAGCAGCAACGCGAAAAGTTTTTGTAAACCGACTGAAACTTTTAAGATTCACAACTGCAACACTTGAAGTGTGTTGAAAGTGCTACAAACACACGCACACACACACACACACACAGACATTGTGCACATCCTGCATATCCTGACTGTTAACCAAATGAGTTTTGTAGTTGTTTGCTTAATGCCTGGGGCTGCAAAATTTATGCGATTTTGGACTAAGGGAAAATGGAAGGCGAGTTCTGTTGTAATGGACAGATAACTGTTGGCTAATTGTTGTGGCATTTATATGAAAGTAACAAGTGGATTAGGTGAGGTTCTGAAAGTTATTTGTCTGTAAAACTTGCATTTAGTGTTCGCATTTGAAAAGTTGTTATTATTTATTTATTATTCAAAAGCGGAATAAGCTTTAAGCTAAAGCTAGGTACTCAGAAGCTGAGTATATTGTCGTAGCGAGAATTGTTTCATAATTCCCAGAGCGATCTCTGAGAAAATAGTGTGAGCTGGCAGCAGCAAAAAGTCAGCTGTGTTTTGTTTAAAAACATAAGCGGACTAAAATGTTTAAGATAAAACGCTTCGTTGAATTGAAAACGGAAGTCACTGTGTGGAAGGAGAAGGAGGATTCTTTCATGACAGCATTTCACCACAGACATAAACGCGTAGGGAAATTAGAATTAGTCGGACCCGGAATCATAGCACAGTTCCATGGACTGCATACAGCATCTGAAAGGAAAAACAACTAGGCGAATACGGAGTTAAAGGTGGCGGTACCACACCTGACGTGGGCAAGTTTTGTCCAAATTCCATAAAGTGGATGCTCCTGTATAGTCTTGGGTACATCGACTTTAAACCCTGCAGTTCATACAGAAATCTTCAAATTAATTTCTTTAAATTTCACTATTTGCAATGTTATAAAATTAAATTAATTTGCATTTTCCCTTGTGCTTTTTAATTTTGGTATTTCTCTAGTAGAAATAATTTATTTTGTATAATTTACCAACAAATGTTACACACATCTGGTTGTATGATTTACATACATATAAAGGCCGACCGTCAACCCATTCGTTGTTGTTGTTGTTGCTCCTCTTGAAGTTGTCGACCGTTCATCATATGACGTTGCTTGTTTGTTTTAAGCAAAAGTTTACATTACATGTCCATGTCCCCGGCAAAAAGAACGAGTGTGTGTGAGTGAGGCACAACTTGAAGCGGAAATTAATAAAAATGTTGAAGCGCACGAAATGGCAGTGGATGGGTAAAGAAAAACTTGCACAAAAATATTAATATGCAACATTTTGCAGTGATGTCCAAGTACAAGCATATATATACATACATATGTTGCTTATCCAAATACATACATACTCGTACATATGCAAATGTGATGGCCCAAAAAAACAAATCTTCAATATATCTTTTATAGTCATTTTGTGACATGTCCTTGGGCTGTCGTGTCCTGCTTCTGTGTGGTAAATTGTGCGTAATCAATTACATTTATCGCCGGCACACACATTTGTATAAATTTGATTTCCTAAGAACTGACTGAGTGTCAAGGGGAGTGAAGAAAAGCAATGAGGTATTGCCATATTGCGAACTCGATCAGAGCAAACCGGATCCAAACCGAGCCTGACCGCTAGTTCAAGATCGGAGTACGAAACGTGAGCCGAACCGATGCTTTCTAGAGTGCGTATTTTCAACCAAGTGATTGGTTCGATAATTCTGGAATTTCTATAAAGAAAAGTCTCATTCTTACCAATATTAAAAAGAAACTGGATTCTACTTTGGGAGTCTGCTACTTGGAGCAATCTTTTGGATCAATTTTATATAACCCTAGCTTACAAAATAAGAATAAACAATTAAGAAGAATTCAAAACCGTCATATTTACTGATGTTGGCCCAGATGGACATAATTAGTATAGGAGAGATATGCGACATCTCCGGCAAACCTGCAACAAGCGCAACCACGGTGATGAATCTCTTATGGAATAGACTTCCAATTTGTTTTGTTCCAGGCCGTTTGAATACGCAAATGTAATTAGAGTAATATATATATGGAAAGCACATACGCGGAAGAGTTCCATGGTGACAATTGCATTTTTGTTGGCCATTATTAATAAATAGTATATGCTCTCAAACATATTAGCAAATTTTGGTCAAAATCGGTTGACTGTATCTTATAGCTGCCATAGGAACCACTGGTCCGAAAATGGGTCTTAGTGAGAAAAACTTTTTATACCAAAGTACACGCCCCTCCCGCCCCCGCAATTTGGAAAACATAGCATTCCTTTCAACAAATCTTAGTGAAAGAGAGAGAGAGAAACTTAGAGATGAGCGTATAACAAAAATATTCCACGATAACCGCGTGACTCCTTGAATGTATTATAATATTATACTCGGGAGCAAATGCAAGCTGCGGCTTGAAGAGGTACTGAATATATTATAGTCGGGCTTGACCGACTTTTTCACTTGTTTGTTTTCAATTTTCAAAATGATTCGAGAAATTTGGTCGAAGTCAGATGGCTGTCGAAAAATGGGTTATACCTGTGCACTATGTTTTTTTTCGTTTTGTTTTTGGCATCAACGTCAAATTGTTTGTTTTTGCACATAAATTATTCAAATTAAAGTAGAATTTCGGTTTTTGATAATTTTATGATTCGACCACGCCTACATCCCCTTCCCCGAGCATGGTATCTAAAATTATTTGAAAAATTCAAAATAAATATGTTTTTCCATAGATTTGATCTGTTGTGTGCAATTGTACTGACCGAAACAATTGGTTATAGATAAGAATATTAAAAATTATCAATTTCGGCCAAATTTATTTAAAAAATTTGGTCCTAAACAGCAGACCAAAGGTTCAAGGGCGAGCTTCTCAATTTATAACAAATTTATCAATGTTAACAAATTTTAAACATCTTGTTCAAACTATGCTTTAGTTACAAAGGTTTTTGTTTTTAAACTAGACGAACTCTAGCAGCATGTACAGGGTGGTCCATTTAAAAATTGAAATTTAATTTTGCTATAAAAAAAAGACTCGATATTATTTAAAGGTTGAACATTTATTGGAAAGGTTGGTTCATGTCATTTATTTATGAAAAACAATTTCGGTCAAATGACCACCACGGCTGACAGCCGTTGGCAGTAGCCCATTCGATCCACACAATTTTTGAAAACATTTTCAATTGTTTCGGCACGTATGTCAGCAAAAGCAACTCGAATCTCGTTCTTCAACTCATCAATTGTTTCAGGATTGTTTGCATCACATTTGTCCTTGACCACTCTGAAAAGATAATAGTCTAACGGTGTCAGATCACAGCTTCTTGGCGGCCAATTCACATCTCCATATTTGCTGATTATTCGATTTTCGAAGATAGGGCGCAGATTGTGGTGTGCGCTGTGTGGCACGTAGCGCCGTCTTGTTGAAACCAAATATCGTCCAAGTCTTTCGCTTCAATTTTCTCGAAGAACCAATCACTTAACATTGCGCGGTAGAGCTCACCATTCACGGTCACTGTGGCTCCTTCATTTTCAAAGAAAAATGGACCAATGTTGCCTCGAGACCAAAATCAGCACCAAACAGTGACACGTCGGGTGCATTTGCTTCTCGACGACGATATGCGGATTTTCTGTGCCCCAGTTGCGACAATTTTGTTTATTAACATAACCACCGAGGTGGAAATGTGCTTCATCCGAAAAGATGATTTTTCGGTAAAATTCACCATCTTCGGTCAAACGATCTTCCGCCCAATTTGCGAACTGTAGACGATTCCGATGGTCAATTTTCTTTAGCTGCTGCACCAATTGAACTTTGTATGGCTTCATGGCAAGGTCTTTATGCAAAATTCGCATAAAAGAAGTGCGCGAAATGTCCTATTGTTGAGATCGATGGAGAGTTGACGTCGATGGTTGTTCGCGCACATTTTCAGCAACCGCAGCAATGTTTTTGGTCGAGCACACCGGACGAGTACGTATACGGGTTGCTTTATCCACCAACATTCCAGTTTCACGAATTGATCCACAAATTCAGTTTGCGGAACATTTTTTTTGTTAAATGTTTTTTCCAAATTTCGCACAGTTTGAGTCGAGGACTCACCACTTTGGAAATATTATATGTTTTTAATATTTCCCAGCTTTCGTCAAGCTAATAGCGACCCACTTTGTAAATGTCAAAGTATTTACCAAATATTAGTCGCTATCCGAATGACATTTTACGTTTTTAAAGTCAAATTATGAATAGTTCAAATTCCAAACACTATTATTATTAACCTCTGAAAGCTCTGTCGCCAAGCTTTCGTTTTTGTCAGGAGCTAGCATTCTCATAATCCACTTTTGGACGACCTTTTCTATTCATAGATCCACAATTTACTTCGATGTCAATTACTTTATATTTTTCATGCCATTCAGAATGCTTATTTTTAAATCTTTGAATTTGTCGAGTTCTCGTTCCGTTTTGTTTACTTGTGTTTTGGGTGGTTTTACTTAGGTGGTTTTCGCCAATTTTTTGCAGTATATGCTGTTTGACTGCGGCCTGTGAGGAATTCGAGGTCGTTTTATTCTAAAATAATTATCGTCAGATTTTATTTAAACTACAACGGATATTGGTCATAGCAGTCAGCTTGATAACAGAGAGCTGCGCAGTCGCAATCAACCCTACTGACATTAGCAAAAGAATGTATCAATAACAGCTCTGCGACCCTCATGCTGAGTTTGACAAATCCACACTTCCGGAAAAAAACTTCGATCTTTTCCTCGTGGGTGTCCAGCAAATAAGACGTGCTTGTGGGAAAAAACTTAAATTTTATGTTATCATAAATCCCATTAAAATCAAGTCACTGAAAATATCCAGCAGTAGCAACGATAATTTGCCTGTTTTAAAAGGCAAACGCCTGTTGAGGACAATCTTACGGCTGGTTCCCTGTAAGTTTCATGTAAGCTAACTAAATTGTCTGGCCTCAAAAGCTAATTTAGTTAACTTCTGATAGTGAAAATTGTATTAAAATTGGCAGTGATTGTGTTGGACCTTTCATATTTGTCCACATTAATCCAAATTGGCAAGGTAAATATAAGCGACACAATGTGCGTTGTGACCCATTAGTAATTAAATTTTACCTTTTAATAGCGAAGGCAGTGACAGAGGCAGCGCAGCTTCCCTCAGCCAAGCGCTTTAAGTTGCACTCCCTCAAATTAGAAGAGCCAAAGAGGGATTGCAGATAGCGCAGCCGAGTCTAGGCGACAGCAGAATTTGGCAGTGTCTGCACTTTGCCTCTGAAGGCAGACGTATATCATCGGTCAAGCCTCAACGTCAAGCCACGCTCTCTAGCAGTGGATATCAACCAGCTGTAAAACCTAGTCGAACAGCGAACAGTGTCTGTGTCATCGTGTCCAAAAATAGAATCTGGGTCTCAGCCACACCCACTGTAGAGCAGACCTTCCAACTCACCAAGTGAGAGAGGGAGGTAGATAAGGATTCAATAGACGTCGCTGATCAGTCAGGTCAACCTGAAGACCTGTGGAAATTCATCTTAATCTGTTTTGGTTCAACTCGCGGAGTAAATCGTAGCGAAAAGGTCTAAAGCATAGAATCAAAATACGCCAAACCCTCATCAAGAAAAGCAAAGGAAAACACGTAAAGTTATAACATCGTACCGAATTTCTGGTGTGCACAACAAATTTACCGTCTAATTTAAAACAATTAGCAACAACAACAACATCAGCAGAACATCAGCTAATAACGGGGATTTGTTTTGGTCAAACCAGTGTCAAATAAAATAGTGCAATTCCCAAAATGTCATAAAAGTAAAACATAAACAAAAAAATATTGTGAAGTGCCTTAGAAGTGCATTTGATTTACCGTAATGATCGTTTATGACTTTTTGAGTTGCTCCGTTTTGTTTTGCGTTAATTCTATTTACATTTTGTTTGATGAATCGCGGAGGTTGTTCAAAGTTCCAAATTCTTGATCATGAGAATTCTTTTGGTTTGTTTTGATCTTACTATCCTTTTATGGTACAACTGATTAGGGAATAGCATTGCATTTTGTTTTCTTTACCTAAATACTTACACAACCTTAGACGTAACGTAATCTACAGTTCGTGATCATTTAACTCCAGTACCGTGGTACCAGCTTAGTGAACATGCAATTAATTTGAAATGAATGTTGAACATAATAATAATTGCTAATCATTTAGTACACGTTAAGTTTATATATCCTTATCTTACAATACAAAGAAAATTAAGTGAGAAATATTAATATGAAAACTTATTGCTTATGAAAAATATTACAAATTCTTATATTGAATCCCATTTAAAACTTATGCTGCAAGTATGCAGGTATTTTCCAATATATATCTAAAATGAATAAATTGTATTTTATAATGAATTGCTAATCTAAAAATCATTTCCTTGGTAATGTGAAGTAAAGGGTGAACAGATGTCGTAAACAAAATGGGATTTTCCGGAATCAGAGCGCTAAGGGAAAATCATAGGTAGGGTGGGTGAAGAGCGCAGCTTCAAGGACAATATGAAGCTTAAATCTGGTGTAATCGTGTTTTTCTCTGTCCTTTTATTTTTCTTTCTGGTAGCTTCTGCAATTCTAGAGCATCAGGGACTTTTATTATTTAATTAGCAGTGTGAGTTTTGGTGTAGACATTATCAAACGAACCCCCCTCGGACTGATTTTGCTAGCCGATTGCTAAAGTCCCTAACCGGTAGTGTCTGCAACATACCCCTCTCGCACCCGTTAGCTATTGCCATTGTCAAGACTGCACTTTTATTAAAACGGTGCCACTACCACCTTAGGCCATCTGGGACTAGAAGTATATCTTGACATGGACACAGCTGACCCAGTCGCATTAGTCAGTCATTTTCGAGTTAGCTTTTTTAAAGGTTTAATGAAAAACAAGAAAGAAAGTCGGTCAAGCCCGACTATAACATACTCTGTACCCTTACACTCGCATTTGCTCAGGAGTCAAACGGCCAGTTAACACCCCGCGCACAACGCGGTGCGCTCTCTAAGTTTCTCTCTCTCTCTCTCTCTTTCTCTCTCGCACTAAGATTGCCTGTGTTGAACGGTTAGGGTATGTTGCTGTGGTTATTGGTGGGTGTTGTTAAATGGCCGTTTTTTGCCCATAACTTGAGTATCGTTCATCCGATCTTTATCATTCCTTCAGCAAATCGATAAATAATTTTGTTTACAAGGTATCTCTAGAAGGAACGAACGATCTATCTCGAAAACTGTAGGAGATATGACGTTTTTTCCAAATTGCGGGGGCGCGAGGGGGCGTGGCAAAAATTGAAAATAAACTTGATCTGCCTGCAAGTATAAGAAATATATGTCCCATACATGTCAAACCTCTATCTCTTACCATCTCTGAGATCTCTTCGTTCATACGGACGGACGGACGGACGGACGGACGGACGGACGGACGGACGGACGGACGGACGGACGGACGGACAGACGGACATGGCTATATCGACTCGGCTGTTGATGCTGATCAAGAATATATATACTTTATAGGGTCGGAAACGATTCCTTCTCCCTGTTACATACTTTTGCACAAACTTAATATACTCTATGTACCTTCGGTACAGAGTATAATGAGCAAGGCTACAGTGATTGGCTACCTGTTTCTGTATTTCTTGTATATAGGAAAAGGTAGGGAACAACAACCAGGTTGGAATGCTGGACTTAGATACTTTTGTATCTAGGCTGGGCATTCCAAACTTAATTGTCTGTTACAGGCCTCTGAGCGTTTGTGGCTGACAAAAATGTCTAGCAGCTGTGCATGTTCAAACGCATATCCCTCTGGAAAAAGCAGATTTTTCCGAGAAAAAGTAAATTAAAGCAAACAAATTTAGTTGCATATTATTCTGGACACTTCAGTTAGTAACTCCACATTCAAAAGCCTAACCACCTCGGAGTGCTTTGAGAGTTCTACTCCACGAAACACAGCAAAACTTGCTAAGATTAATATAAAAAATACATATGAATAAAACACATTACACAAGGACATAATCACATCAAATTGACGAACATTTTATTAAGCTCTAGTTTTACTTACCTGAACTACGATATTCCATCATTTAAAGTTGTATTTTTTTTTATGTGGCCAACGTAAACAATGAAACTTTTGAAATGTGTTATGGTGTACAGTTCACCAAAGCTACCACGTGCGTAGTCAGCTGACTTAGATACAGCTCAATCAGTGTGATAGTAAAAAATGTTATCGTTCGATTTTTTATTTAATTAGGGTATTATAAAAATAAATATAAAGGCTATTTTAAAAACAGAACAAAATTTTTTTTGATGTAATGCCAAAAAACGAAATTTTACATTTTTATACTAGCGTTCTTAAACTCTGATATATCAAAACAAGTAAGAGCGCTGTAGTCGAGTTACTCGGATACAAAATACCCTGTAGAATTGCGACACACATGCAAACACACATACACACACATATACACAAATGCACACACACACGCCCGCGCAGACACTCACACGCTCCCTAGCTGCCTGCAGTAGCTGCCGACCCGCTCCAACAAGCAAAATTGTTTCGTGTATAACTTTGATGTTTTTGCTCGCATCTTATTGTGCTTTTCAGAATAGATAGATTTAAGGCCTAGGATAATATATACTACACCACGAGGTTCCAACTTTTAAATTGTGGTTCCGACAGTGTTTTGCGGCTTGAGAGTACGGAGATACCCGCGAAATCAAAAACTGCATATAAAAAAAATTATTTCGCACGGACTCCGCCGATATAACAGCGCTGCCAACCAACGTCAACGTGTCAGGCGGTAGTCACCAGATAGTCACGCGATGAGTGAATATTTCGAAGGTGCGAAATATATGTAATCCATATTTTTCGTTGTCACGTCGTGGCGCGGTGTTTAAAAATGAGTAATAAATGGACAACTTTTTATTGAAGGAGAAGGTGGACCTAAGTGATGTAATAAAAGTTAAAATTGTGCTGTGGCAGCATTATGATAGCGTGGTGCCCTTGAAAAGGTTGGTAAATTTAGTAATTATTGAGTGTAAATTTGTAATTCACAATTGTTTGTTTTTCTAAGAGACCATTGCAATGCGGCTTGGGCTTCGTTAAAGGACAGCTTACGCTGCCGGAGTGCTAAGCACGCTCAGAGTGGAAGCGATGCTGGCGTACCCATCGTACATTTATAAGTACATTATAACGAGATGCCATGGCCCAAACAGTCGATGGGGGTAAAATTTTCCAAATCTGAAACAAACTTGATCTATGTGCATGCAGAAATTTGTGTCTCTATCTCTTAAAGTCTCTGAGATCGACGTGTTCATACAGACAGACGGACAGACAGACATGGCTATATCGACTCGGCTGTTGACGCTGCTCAAGAACATATATACTTTATAGGGTCGGAAATGTTTCCTCCTCCCTGTTACAAACATTTGCACAACTTCATGATCCCCTTTTACCCATTTTCAATGGGTACAGGGTACCCCTGCAAGGGTATAAAAACTTCGGCACAAGTTTACCTACGAATAGTACATTTATGAAGAAAATAAGACGTATTGATGAAAAAAATCTTTCGATATGTGTATATCAAAGACACCATACAAAATAGTTTTGGAATATGTCAGGAACCAATGAACTATCGACAGGATACATCGGAAGATATCTAACAGGTTGAAGAAGATGTTAGAGGAAGCTAGCGCTGACGTTTCCTGCTTCGAGCTAAATTCATTCCCAATATGGTTTTTATATGCAAGGGGAGTGAGGAGATGTATCGGAGCGGAAAGGGTAAGCAAACTTTGAGAGAGTAGCGTAGAGTAGGTGTGTGCAGAAACTACTGAGAGGAGATCGCAATCGGTTATTGAGAGCAAAAATCCTGTCGTTGTCAGATGAGAGAGTTCATTTAATGTTAAACATTTTGAGGGCGAAGAAGTAATCCATTAAAGAATTGTAAAAACGAGAAAGCTAAGCTAACTTTGTCTGTGGCGAAGATTTAATACACTTGAAAAAGATCGCTTCGACCAAACTTCGCAGATTAGCTTAAAAACATAAAATATTAACAATGACCGAGTTTAGAGCGCTAATATTGAAAACAAAAAAGTTTTTCTCACTAAAACCACCATTTTCCTACCGAATATTTCTATGGCAGCTACACGAAGTAGTCAACCGATCCGGTCGGATGCGACATATTAGCAGCGCGCAGTCAAAAGAAGACTCTGTGCAAAATATCAGCTCGTTGAAACAGACAGACAGTCAGATTAAGAATATATACACTTCTGGGCAAAATTATAATATACTTTTCAAGCGTATAAAAAGACAATGTTAAAAACACCTTAAATAAAAACACCAACACCATGTCGGTCGGTCTTTTACTTCGCGCTGAAAATTATCATTATCTACAAAAGGGTAAAAAAGATAGTTAAAGGATTTCACACTTAAGAGCATGTCGCGCACATTTAACAAGCTCTTGACCAATTCTCAGCTGTGCTTAGTTTATGCGGCCACGAATGCTCTACAGGAATATCTAAAGAGATTTAGGAACTGGGCGTGGACCTGTTTCGAGTCTTTCCCGTTAAAGAAACTTATATTATCTATGGCCAGTGAGAACACCAGAGTCAAAGTAAGGGGCTTCGCTTTAAGAATATGTCCCAATGAATAGTAACTATGGCGAATTTTCAACCTGGAAACCTGACCTACTGGTCACTCAATCCATCACAAAGTGATTAAATCATCTGTACCAATTCTATTTCCGCATCACCAATAAGTCTGCATTTGTGCTGGAAGTCTGTCAATGGCAACCAGAAGGTAAACATGGCAACCACCTAACAACCAGTTGAGGGACTCTTCAGCCTGCCACAATATTTTGCCAATCAAAGGCGGCAAGAGAGCATACAAGTTGTAAACAAATAAAGAAAGTACACACCCGACACCGACCCCAATGCTCCGACCTCACTCATGGCCTGCCATGTTGCCATAGACAACGACCTTTTGGCTTGGCAGTGGCAGGCAGGCGGCAGATAAAATGCCCAAAGGAATCCTGCCAGCAGTTTGTAAAAGTTTTCAATAAGCTTATTGTATCGAAAACAGTTCTGTTGGATGCGCAGCAGCGGAAATGCATAAACATTTATAAGAATTTCCTGAAAACATGTTAAACATAATTTTATGGGCTTTCCCTTGGGAGTGGCAGCGAAAAGTGAAATCAATTCAAGTATCTGGTAAATTAAATTCAAGCTTGTAATGCGATTGTGCTCTAGAGGATTTAATAAAAGGCAGAAAGCTACAGAGCGAGACAGGGCAAGCGGAAGTACACCATATCTTTACAAAACTAGGGTGGCACCTGATCTGATCTTTAGATATTTTCCAATGCTGTTGCATAATTTTCATCTCAAGTCCCTGACAAAAAAAATGCATTATCCTTTGGTAAATTTAATTTTCTTATCCTCATTGTTATTTCTTTGAAAATGTGTCATTAGTGTGTCCCCATATACACACACACACACCCACACTCACATATTGATATTGCCTCTTTAGTTTGTCAAGACCCGCATGACCCTAAAATTTTATGCTCTGCTGCAGAGAATACCTTTTGCTACTTTGGCCCTTCTAGGACCTCTTTGTCCTGCTTCTTAATTAAAATATTTATTAAGCACTTTTGCTGCATGCAACAAATTAATACCCGGATACCCATAAAGTTAAGGACATGCAGTAGGACGAAGGCAGCCCACGGTATGAATATTTTTAAGGAATGAGTCGCCCGCCCGGTTGGTGCAACAGCAGCGTCAACATTGCAGTTGTCTCATGCCAAGTTTTGGCCAACTAAGCAGAAGCGACACAGTAGCTGCCTAACAATCCAGCGTCAGCCGGATGAACAGCTTGCCGGTTAGGCTGGCAAAATATGCAGGAGCTCCGCCAGCCCAACACCCCCTCCCCCTCCCACACCCACATTGCGCTCAACAAGCAACAAAGTCTGGCGTGGAAAATCTAAAATATTTATGCGGCTAGGCAGGCAACATCAGCACAGCTCCAACAGTGTTTCGTCAAAAGTTGGACATGTTACATATAAATTCAATGAAAATTTGAAAAAGTATTCAAATTTTAAATGCATGTAGCAACATGAAAAATTCTTTGTTAACAATTTGAATAGGAAAAAAATTAAATAGAAATATAAATGGAAATTTCCCATGCATGACTTGAACTTGGACTGAATGGATCAATACACAGAGAAATGAAATTAGCGCCTTAGTACTGAACATATCAGAGCTGAGTTCAAACCTGAGAAGTAGGAATTGCTACAAGTTATGACTGATTTCGGTACTATCCATTAAACTCACACATCAGTTACTGAAATCCATGCCTTTAGGTTTGCCAGTGTTAAATTCAAGATGAAAATGCATGTAAAGGGAATAACGATTTCTTTACCAGTCATTTCCAATCAGGGCTAATTCAGTTTTGATTCATTACTGAGTCGTACTACCTACGGATGTATGCTAATGGCACACAGCCTGTGTGGTATGGAACTTAAAATCCATCAAATTGGTTTACCACGATAACAGGCGTCAAGCAGAGTTGCTAACTGAGATAGAGCCTGAATTGCTGCGTTACATCTTCTGCGAGGTACTCACTTTCCTGAGTGCTCCCTGAACTTAACACCTCAGGTTAGGCCAACTGACCTTTTTATGCAAAACTACTAAATTATTGTCACGGAGACCAGAACCATTTAAGTCTCCACGTCTCTATAACATATATCCTGCCCAGCTACAGCAAACCATCTATGTAAGCTTTTTTAAGGTCAACTACATCCTTACTAGGTGGAGAGAAACTAAAGTGGTGTTCATACCGAAAGCTGGCAAAGCTTCACATGTGAAACCAAACGATTACACAGTGGAACACTCAAAATTGCCTGGAAGCGGGACCAATAAATTATGAAACTAGAGGCATCAGGGAGCAACACCTCATACCCAGTTTTTCTTGATCACGTCAAGTTCGCGTTTAATGGGCATATTTATACTAGCAACACACAGCTACAACATCTGTTGCTGGTTAAAAAAAAGATGAGAGCTAAAATTTTGGAAAATTTACCAAAGATGAAGGGAGTCACCACAATTGTTATCCTAAATTCCCGCCTCCAATGGTCAAGCGGTTAGTTCCCCGCCCATAGAGGTCTAACTTAGAAAATTGAATTATTGGAAAACCACTCGATTGAAATTTATAAGATTTTAAATATATTGAGATGCTGACCAATAAAATGTGTTCTTAAGAGATGGTAACATGCATCGATATGGGTTCCACATTTGACATCACCCATTACCGAGTACATATAGGCCATAAACTGGAGATAAAAATAGACCGAATGGCGTTTTCAGTTTTACCAACGAAGCCTTGGGTCGCGGTTTATAGTCATTTTTGTACTAGCAACTGCCTTAGAGCAACATTGGCCATTTAAGCAAAACCAGCTTCATCAAAATTATGGAATTAATCTTATGAGTAAATTGCTTCATTATCAGCAGAAAAACAGGTGATTTCATTTGAATACTTCAGTTGAAGGCTTGTTTTCGTATCGCGGTTTGTTCATTTAAGACATTTTTCGACAGAATTTTGCTTTTTCTTAGTGGAAATGAAGAATTTTAATCAAAGGATTAATTTCATAATTTTGGAGAAGCTCCTGATACCCAAATGGTCAATGTTGCTCAAAGGCAATTGCTTGTACAAAGATACCCATAGCCCGCGAACTAAGGCTTCGATGGTGTATTTGAAAACGCAGTTCGGTCTATTTTTATACCCTTGCAAAGGGTACTATAATTTTGCCCAGAAGTTTGCAACGCATAGAAATATTCATTTCCGACCCCATAAACTATATATATTCTTGATCAGGGCGACGAGCTGAGTCGATTGAGCTTTGTCCGTCCGTCTGTCTGTCTGTCTGTCTGTCCGTCTGTTTCTACGCAAACTATTCTCTCAGTTTTAAATCTATCGAGCTGAAATCTTGCACAGAGTCTTCCTTTTACTACACGCTGCTAATATAATATGTCGGAACCGACCGGATCGGATGACTATACCTTATAGCTGCCATAGGAACCATCGGTCAAAAAATGGGTCTTAGTGAGAAAAACTTTTTTGTTTTCAATGTTAGCGGCCTTAAACTCAGCCATTGCTAGTTTTATATGCTTTCAAACAGATTTGCAAATTTTTGTCAAAATCGGATGACTATATCTTATAGCTGCCATAGGACCGATCGGTCAAAAAATGGGTCTTAGTGAGAAAAACTTTTTTGTTTTCAAATAAATAGTTCTTAAAGTCAGTGATTCTTAATATTAAACTAATTTGAAAAAGTTGATCGACATCGGGTGACTATATCTTATGGTTGCCATAGGACCGATCGGTCGGGGGTACTAACCGCTTGTCCATTGGAGGCGGGAATTTAGGATAACAATTGTGGTGCCTCCCTTCGTCTTTGGTGAATTTTCCAAAATTTTAGCTCTCACCTTGTTTTAACCAGCAACAGATGTTGTAGCTGTGTGTTGCTTGTATAAATGTGCCCATTAAACGGGAACTTGACGTGATCAAGAAAAACTGGGTATGAGGTGTTGCTCCCTGATGCCTCTAGTTTCATAATTTATTGATCTCGTTCCCAGGCATTAAAAAAGTTGAATTTTGTGGCACTGTGTAACACAGTTCGACAAAATCCAACTTTTTTTAAAAACCCGGCATGAGACCCTTAAATTTTGATGTAAGCATCACCTCTTTAAGCATCACCTCATACCCAGTTTTTCAAATAAAGCTTCGGTTCGCGTTTTATGGGAACTTTTGTACCAGCAACACACAACGACAACAATTTTAACTTAGTTTTTAAGGGTTTAAGATAAAAATCTGAAATATTCAGCAAATGTGGACAGGGTCATAGGGAATGCCATACAAAAAATTCACTTCAATCGTACAATTGGTTAAGGTACCTCCAGAAGGAGTTAAACCTTAGATCTTGAATATCTTTAAAAGCGCACGGTAGATTTTTATTAAAATCAATATTTCTGATGGTATAATGGACTATTGCATTTCCCTAAGAGATGGTACTCGACAGCCAAAAAACCACGAATTGGAGTACCATTTTTATATCCACCCACGAACCACTCCATATGGACTATGAGCTAGCCGTAAAAATAGACCGAACTGTGTTTTCAGATTCACAAAGAAAGCTTTGGTTCGTGGTCTATAGGCAATTTTGTACCAGCAATTGCCTTAGAACAACATTGACCATTTAGGTTGAAACCAGCTTCACCAAAATTATGTAATAAATTTTATGAGTTAAGTGCTTCATCACCAGCAGGAAAACAGATCATTTCATTAAAAAATGTCTTTAGTGGACCTCCAATAAATCTAACAGTGTTAAATAACCATTGTCCAAACATTAACTATTATTGTTATGTTTGTGGACTATTTACGCCGGCGAAGAAGGCCCGCATCATTTCAAATTCTGTTGCGAATGCATACGAAGTGTATTTTTTGATACCGTATCTGGAAACCATTTGGTATTCACCAAAAAGTATATGCGATCATTGCTACCGCGGGTTGCTAGCATGAATTGAAATTTACGAAGCCCACCATTTGGCATTGGCGAAGTAACCACTCTCTTGAGGAGTGCTTTTTTTGCCTAAATATGGACAAAATAAATGGTTAGCACTTCCATTCCAGGAATCACATTCAATATATTGATGTTGTATCAGTGGATCGCCCACAGATGTGTATTCAAACCAACCCGAAGAACAAGAACGAAATAAACGAGGTGGAGATTGCATTGAGGAATTGGCAACATCAGTTTTGAAAAATATTCATTCGCTTTCATTTTATGACCAAAAAACCGTGTACCAAAACAATTGCGAGTAGTAGGTAGCTTCAATACACCGAAAATAAAAAATATAACATTAAACTTTGTATTGTGTGCTTGGTGTTTTTTTGCTCATGCCACCTATATGCCTCGGCTGGTGTGCTGCAGCTTTTGGGTTTCTTGTTTGAGATGTCACATTTACGAATTTGTGATATTTTGCTACTTCAGCAAGCCGAAGTACGTAAACATGCTTGAGAAAAACATCATCGCAAGTGTGCGCGAGCTCTTAAATGTCTTCACCATTTGCAGAGGTTCCCACAGGAGACAGTCCGAAATCGATCAAAGCAAGTGATTAGGGAAATCAGAGGTGATATCAGAGGTAATGACTTCGGGAAAATAGCCCGCCTAAATGAATCATGGGCTTCGAAAATGGTTGCTCGTATGAACCAAGTTGGAAAATTGTGAGACAGCCATATACGAAATTGTGTTTGCCATAAAACGAAATGTTATTGAGTTAAAAATGTTAAGAAACGAAAAATATCTTCCAGCAATCATGGCATTTTATTAATCAACGGCTTCAGGTACTCATCTCCATTCGCTTAATTCAAACTGAATAGGTTCTTATGACCGAAATCAGAGGTCTGAAATAGTCTTTGAATGCTTCAGATCAAGGAAAATTAACATAACACTGTTAGATTTATTGGAGGTCCACTAAAGACATTTTTTAATGATATGATCTGTTTTCGAGCTGGTGATGAAGTACTTAACTCATAAAATTTATTACATAATTTTGGTGAAGCTTAAACCTAAATGGTCAATATTGTTCTAAGGCAATTGCTGGTACAAAATTGCCTATAGACCACGAACCAAAGCTTTTTTTGTGAATCTGAAAACACAGTTCGGTCTATTTTTACGTCTAGCTCATAGTCCATATGGAGTGGTTCGTGGGTGAATATAAAAATGGTACTCCCATTCGCGGTTTTTTGGCTGTCGAGTACCATCTCTTAGGGAAATGCAATAGTCCATTATACCATCAGAAATATTGACTTTAATAAAAATCTACAGTGCGCTTTTAAAGATATTCAAGATCTAAGGTTTAACTCCTTCTGGAGGTACCTTAACCAATTGTACGATTGAAGTGAACTTTTTGTATGGCATTCCCCATGACCTTGTCCACATTTGCTGAATATTTCAGATTTTTATCTTAAACCCGTCCGTCTGTCTGTCCGTCTGTATGAACGAAGAGATCTCAGAGATGGTAAGAGATGAAGGTTTGACATGTATAAAACATATATTTCTTATACCTGCAGGCAGATAAAGTTTATTTTTAATTTTTGCCACGCCCCCTCCCGGGCGTCATATCTCCCACAGTTTTGATGAAAGATTGTTCGTTCCTTCTAGAGATATATAGTAATTAAAATAATTTATTGATTTGCTGAAGGAATGATAAAGATCGGATGAACGATACACAAGTTATGAGCAAAAAATGTATCCGTCTCGTGTCTGTCTGTCTACTCTCGGTGTCCATTCTATATACAGGATGACCATCGTCGTTGTCTTAAAATACCTTAACCAAAATGTTGTAATTAATATCTGTTGGTTTGTGTTGGTTATAAAAAGAATAATAATCAACCAAAAGATCGTTATATTTGTACATTTTGTCGATTTTTATAATATCTTTTATTTTTTCATAACTGTTATTGTCTGTCCCTGATTTATAGCTTTTTCGCAAAACTTTTGCCCAATTCCTTAAGTAGCTTTAAAAACATATCTTGGCTAAAATTTTGAACTAAAATTTTAAGCTTCGTAGCCCAGACCAGACATGAAAAGGTTCAAGTTGAGCCAAAAATAGCATAAACTCATTTGTTTAATGCACACGCAGTACCCTTCCTCTCCTCACCCCTCTCTCGGCTGTTTCCATCTGAATCCTGCTCATCTACATATGGAGGCGATGGAAGCGCTAAAAACTATGACTTGAAAATGTGACCTGCCCTGCAGTGCCATGCCCCAAGCCTTGTTGAAGCTGCGTGCGTTAGTTGCATCGGTCTAGTCTGCTCTGGCCCGGCCTTGGGCGACATGAAGCTCTCGCCACGTAATGTGGCCACGCCCGCCGCCCCCATTTTAGCTTAACTGTGACACATTTTACACATAATTTTCAACACCTAAATCCGCAAGTTAGTGGAACCATCAGATTTTGCGCACGTTAACGCAAACATAAAGCTTTGGATTTCTGGAACAGGAGCAGGGCCAAAGGAAGTTTTGCGTCAACGTGTTCTGTGCATTTTAAAGTAAAGGCGAAGGCAACCCTAAAAAAAAGAATTTAAATTCACAACTTTTTGCATAGCAAAACAAAAGTAACCAGAAACCTTTGCTGCAACTGGACGAACCTGAGAGCGTAGACAAACTGAAAAGTTTGGTCATAGTTAGTCGGTTGGTTGGTGACTTCATGTAGAAAGTTTTCCGGGTCTGGTGCAGACACTCGGGATCACCAAGTTAAACGGTTAATAAATGTCAAAAAAACAAAAATGCTCTGAAAAATGAATTTTGTATAAAAATTATGATGATTTAATTTAAAACTTTTGAAAACAAAAAAGAGTTAAAGAATATATAAAATATGCCCTACTTACGTGTTTTTTGTTCGATTTTATTGGGATTTTTATAGGAAATAGCAAATAAGTAGAAAAAGTTTCTTATACTCTCTTTCTGTTGACAAGTAGGCTACGTTCTCCGTCTTGCAAATAGTACAAGTGATATTAAAGTTTGTAGGTCACTTTCATTGATGGCCGAGCTCTCATACAAATTTTCAGTTTAAATATGCTAATTTTATATTTCCTTTTGTATTTGGTTCTCTGCTGCTTTATTTGCATAATAGAAATTTTCAGTTGTCATGAAGATGAACTAAATTCTCGGCCATAAGAACGGGTAAATAATCCTTGTGGATTTTTTATGTTTGGAAAACTATGCGATTATTCTACTTGTCTAGTTTCCTCTTCAATTAAATCGTTGTCTAGATGAAAATCAATTAGAATTTATAAATTGGAAACCTCTGTCATAATGCTTACCAACTGATTGCCTCATTTAAGCGCATTAAAAATAATTGCAATTTGTATTATGTAAATTGCAGCAACAAATGAAAAAAAAAAAAGAAATTGAAAGAGTTAAAGTGGCCAATGAGCCAATTGCTCGGCGAAAAAGAGTAAACAACAACAATGTTAAGTGTGACCTCAGTGAAAATATATTTTTTGTTTCGCTCATAATTGTGTTAATTGTTATAATTGTTTTCCAATCGATGGAGCATAAATGCAATGCATGCATTTCAACCATGCAGTCGGCCAATTTGCTGTCGCCCTCCCGCGCTTCCTCTGCTTCGCTCAGCGTTTTGGTCTTTTGCTCAATTCGCAGAAATAAATTTATGCAAAAATTATTATGGCCAAATATAATTGTTTAGGCTGCGAGTTATTCAACTTAATCACTTCAACAGTAAAAATGCTGCACTTTTTACCTAAACATTCATCATCAACTGCCACCTGCAGTTGGTCTTCCGCTGTCTGTATAAGCCGTCTGTAAATGCGAGAAATTTACCGCATTAAAACCAGCCACATCCCTTACCCAACCCTGCTACCAACATATTCGTGTTCCATTTCCATGGACATTGTCTGAG
The DNA here is from genome assembly GCA_037044535.1 of Lordiphosa magnipectinata. NCBI lineage: Eukaryota > Metazoa > Arthropoda > Insecta > Diptera > Drosophilidae > Lordiphosa > Lordiphosa magnipectinata. The sequence goes on from JBAMBO010002895.1 coordinate 57,893, forward strand.
TAGGCCAGCCAGCTGTATAGAAGGCCAATCCCCGGTAGAAGCTTCATGTTGTGCATCGGTGCGTTTAACAACATTTTGCATTCGGCCCAACTGTCAACTGCCAACTTTTGACTGTCATCTGCCCGTTTCCCTGTCGCCATCGCTTGGGAGCTATATTTTGCGTAATCTTGTTAGATAATTACCGTGTAGGGGATGTGTTGAGGTCTCTCTTTACCAACGTGTGTATGTGTGTGTGTATGTGCCTGTGTAAGTGACGGTCCTTGTCCTGGTTATAAAGCCGCTGTAGCAGACTTGGCAGCTGTCAATCTGGTTTTGAAACAAAGTTTTGGGAATAGCTTTAAATTGAAATCGAAAGGCTTTTGTTTTGAACTAGTTTAGACAGGGTGACAACATCTATGTATTTAAAAGAGTTCAGCTGATAACAAGCTGAATTTCTTGCAGTAGTTTTATCCTATGCTGAAAGTGAGTACTACGATCAGATTTAATAAAATTCTGTCGGAAAATGTGAAAACAGTTACGATCAGGTTCCAATTCATTTTTAAAGATCTAGATAAAAAAATTACTTATGACTGCTGACCACTTCTTCCGGCATATTAGCACACTGATTGGACCTTATCAGTGTGGCTTTAGACCTGGTAAATCCTCCACAGACCAGATATTCACATTACGATCATAAAGCCGTCTTCGACACACCGATAAGGGCAAGGTTCTTTGAAACCCTGTCTACCTTTGGTATACCAGCAAATTACGTTCGACTCTGCATGATGACGTTGAGAAGCACTCAAGGCTCCGTAAAAATACGAAATAACCTTTCCGAACCATTTGATACCAAAAGAGGTTTTAGGCAGGGTGATACGCTATCGTGTGACTTGATTAATCTGCTGATGGAGTACTGTGCCAGTGCCCAAATGCCAACAGATTGGGCACAATTCTTCATAAATACCTAATGCTACTTGATGATATTCACATTATCGGCAAAAGTGAACGGTCGGTAAACAGGGCGTTTCCAGAGTTTGAGAAGCAGTCTAAACTGATGGCTTAGCGGTAAACGAGGACAAGACGAAGTACCTAGTGGGGCTGTCAATATTTTATCGACATTTTTGTTGGACAATAAGGGTTATTCCAATATGCTATTTTTTGTGCCGATATAGGCGATTATCGATATTTTAATAAACGATATATCAGATAACATTACTGTGGTAGTTGCAGGTGCAAATTATATGACAAGAATGACGATTTTTTTTCCGCACAAAGCGTATAGAAAAATTTATATCTACGGAAAATTCGGAGAAAATTTCACTCAAGAACCATGGGTCAAAATTGAATTCCTCCATTTAACTTGATCCAGCTACGGTATTTAGCCATAGATTTTCTTTACCAATACATTAATTTTTTCGTAGAAGTGCGATTTCTTTTGTTTTTCCATTCCTGTTTGAAAAGACAAAATCATTAAGGGCCGTTTTCTCATGTTCATGTTTTTGCTCAAATCGAAATCCATCTAGATTTTGCTACTAGGTAGTTTCTGAGCAATTGGTTGCCTCATGTTGGTTGATTATAAATTCGGGCATTTGCGCCACGGTCACAGCGGCAGGGCTGAAATGGTATAATACGAGGTTGGCGGCACCTCTGCACTCGTCTGATTATTGTCTTTTTTATTGCGCGCCAATTTTAAAATTTAAAGCAAGAATTTTACAGAGGAGGAGAAGGTTTTTCTTTTGGAACGACTTGTTACTATGATGGGAGATTAAGCAGTAGGTCGAAAGCTATGTTCACACAGGCAAACAATTTGGAAAAGTTTTCATGAAAATTGGGCTATATAGGCCAAATTGTTGAACTTTCAGGCCATATTTAATCAAATTATTTGCGTATGAAACCATAGTTTAGGTTTTTAAACCTGTAAAATATTTAATCATGGCTAATTTTATCAAAATTTAGCCAAATTATTTGGATGTGTAAACTTAGCTTAAGCAATGAACTAGGAGAATCAGAATGTGCATCTGTAATTTCAGCAATGTCTGCAGGTGTTCTTGTATATTAAAGGCACATCCAATATTTTTCATTTTTAGTTTACTACTTACAACATGAGAAAATGGCCCTAAATGTCCTTAATATTTTAGATCGATTTGCGAGGGCTAGGAATTGATTTTAGACCCATGGTTTCTTGGTGAAATTTGCTTAGAATTTGCCGTTGATTTCGTTTTTGCTATACGCTTTGTGAACTTTTTCCACCAATGCAAATTGACCCACCATTAGTGTATAATCTATAGTCTTAGTTTCAGAAAAGTTATATCTTAATGTTATCCTAATGAAAGAGAAAAGTCATTAGTAGTCTTATGGTGAAGACGTTCCTTAAAAACTTTTTAGTTTTCTTAAGCTTTAGAAAATGACGATATATCGATTTATCTATGATTTTGTTATACATAAAATATCGATATTGAAAATTCTGATTTTTGATATTTTCAATATTGATATTTTGAGAAATATCGACGATGTTAAGGCTATGTTTAGTTTCCGAGCGACTAGCTCCAAACTCATTTTCAAGAATAGACATACAAAAATATGGAATATCTGACTTTTAAATCTTAGAAAATCTACTCCCTATGTCGAAAAATGAGCGGAAAAGGATTCATCCGATCAGTTTTAAAGTTACTTTCAAAGCTTTACATAACAAAACATAAACAACGTGATATTTTAAATTTGGAAAATCAGGAAAATTGGATTACAATTGTTATAAAAAACTTATTGGTTTTTCTTTTGTTTGGACTCAAAATCATTTTTAAAGCTCTTTGGGGAAATTTCACCCAACTGCATGGAAATTGATTGCTTCAATTTTTTCCCCGACTAGCTTTAAACGCATTTTCAAATCTACACCTATAAAAATATGGAATAGGTAACTTTCAAATCTTGGAAAACCTTACCCCAAAGTCGGAAAATGGTCAGCCAAATGTAACTTTTCATGTTTTAAGGCTCCATATAGAAATTATATAAAACTACTCACTTTTTTTTTTTTTTGGAAAATCCAGCTAGCTGGGTGGAATTTCGTGGGGTCAATTTTTAATTTTAACTCCAGTTTTGGTTAAATCTTCATTACGCAAATGCGAACGAACCCACGGGTATATGCTTGTACTTTACATAGTTTCAGAGATATATTTCTGAGCCGATTTTACACCAGATCTTAAAAAGTTTCAGACGTATGGCTCTAAGCCACTTTTGATCCGGTTCACTTTGGTTCGGAACCTTTCTTAAGTCAGTCATATTTCTATCTCCATTTTACAACACTGCAGACCAAATTTCCAGTTCAAAGCTAACATCACATCTCAGAAATGCTTCTGAACCACTACTAAAGCGGTTTAAAAACAGCTTTAAAAGCTGATCACAGAGGTGGAGAACCAAACCTCTCAGAACCACTTCATTTCCGGAATTTTGGATCCATTAAACCGGAAAATGGACCCAACCCCCCGAGCCGGTACCCTTCTTTTTGGAAAAAGTTCCCGAAAATGACTTAAATCCATTTTATAAGACTTATATAAATTTCTTGATTAAAAATTAAATAAGGAGAAAAATTATTATATAATCTGAAGATCTATTATGAAAATCGTTTTCAACATCGGGATATTACGACTTTAACCAGAAATTATAAAATAAAACTCATGTTGTAACATGGCAATAAAAACTGTTCATACTTATGTATGAGTTCAGAGTTGGATGTTGAGTTCTGAGACTTTGGAGGGGGACGTATGTGTCAACTATACCTATAGTCTATGGTTATTGATCGACATATGAAATAGTTTGAAAATTAAATGCGTCCATTTCAACAAAATTAGGTGCGAGCTGGTTTTTTTTTACACATTTGATGAAAGTAGAGGCAATAATGTTTTAGCGGATTCAGATAATATATCGTCATATTTATTCATAAATGAACCATGTTTCGAACCCAAAACCTTAGATATGTTATATTACTCAAAGAATTTTGAAGTGAGCGAAGCAAAGTATAATCTCATGATGCACTATACGGTGGATGCACCGATTATTTTTGACCAGAGATGGGCAGTTGTCTAGTCCGGGGTTATTCTTTTTGAATATGTTTATCCAATTCGGAAAGCTCACGACACATCCGGATTGACGTCTGTGTTCCGTGGCAGCTGCTAAGAATGGACTATGCCTACACAATTCCATCAAACAGAGCCACATCTAAGTTTGATAATCACCAGAGCAAAGTAGTGCAATCCTCTGGTGAATATCAAACTTTGATTGGGCTTATAAACGGATTCAGCTCGAAAACAAAGCTGGGACTTATTGGTTTTTGTTAACGATTGTGGTCAATTACACGATTTACGATTTTTCCAATTGAAATCATTTAATTAAAATGAAATATTATAACCACATTGACAATCTTTAAGTTTAGGTATTTAAGCCCATAAATCGGGTTTTAACGCTTCGCTGACCTGCACACACACACACACACTCTTAAATATACAAGAACACTTCAGTTTTGACGTTAAATCTGACCCATACATATGTGAGTCAGGTCCTCTGCTACCCCCACACCATTACCTCTTCACACATTCGTCAGGGCACTAAAAACTCGTTCGTCTTTTGTGTTTGCATTTTTCGTTTGCTATTTTAGTATCTGGCTATTAATATTTTACTTCTGCTGCTTGTTGGTCGGACGGTTGGTTGGTTGGTTGGTTGGTTTGTTTGTTTGTTTGCCTTGCCTTGCTGACGCCTTTTTATTGTTGTTGGCGCTTGGTAGCCTGGAGACGTGCCACGTCGTCATCCGCATCCGTCGACGTCGTCGCAGCCATTAATACGCTTAACATTGGGTAACATGATAAGCTAACAAGTGTGTTTGTCTTGGTTTTGACTTGATTTTGACATGGTTTGCTCTTTTTGCTGTTTGCCGTCAGCTCACTTTGCCATTTTATGGGTCTGTGTCCTTGACTTGGTTGTTGTCTGGCTGGGAATTAGCTTGGTTTATTTTCCCATTCACAGGTATTTTCGAGATTTTTTGTTTAATTCAATTGCAGTTCATTAAAACACATGCAAAGTCTGGCAACCGCACATGGAAAATCAATTAAAAGCGGCGTCAGATAACAAAAAGCATTTGCACAAAAACCGCAAATTGTGGCCGCAAAAATGAAATACATAAGCAATAACAAAACGCTAATAATATTGAATACTAAACAGCAGCCGCAAAAGCACAAAAAAAAGTCCCACTGCCCGATAGTGTCAATACTAGAATACAAATGGGATTTGCAAAGGGCCGGCTACGACTTAATGATATCCTGGAAAGAATTCTTGTAAAAATTCTATAAAAATACTAATTTGTCTAAAAGTAACGAAGCGAAAAGGTTTTCGATTTATAAATGAATCAGAAACCACTGATTTGGGTTCCTATAATTAGCCTAGAGTTCATCACTGAAACAAACGCCTTTTTTGAGGACATCGAGAAACCTATCTAGCTATATGGTTAAAGGCTACATTAAGTTTATGTTTGCTAGCTGTATCACTGTTGTCAAAGATTTCCACTCCATAGAAGAGGGTGCTAAACAAGTCTTAGCTTTTAAGAGTCAAATAGACATAGGGAAAAAGAGCTTTGTGAGGTACAGTAGTCTGAGGGATCCGTATATTTTACCTACAGCCATATTTATATGATCACTCCAGGAAGGAGTTGATTGAGTGTGATACCTAGGTTGCATACTTTTTCTGCATGGTCTATTGTGTTATTCTCAATTTTTAATTTTGGTAAATTTCCTGTGTCTATGGATTTTTTTATAATTACAAAAACCGAGGTAGTCAGTGCAGTATTTATTATGTGGGTAATTAGAGGTAGAATTCCAGGTAAAATGATTTTCAAAAATGTTGGACTTAAATTATTCTGGCCTACTGCGTTAGATTTGACATTTAAAATAGACATCATATTGACTCACACATGCAAAATTAAAACTACTATCACAGATGATATAAGGTACACAATCAATATAGGTGTTATACGTAGTTTCAGGTACTTGGCATTGCACATATTTTTCATTTAGCTCATGTACATCAGTCTCAAAATGTGGTGAAATCTTTTGTTTACCTCTCCAAAGTCCTATAGTAGATATTAAGATATAAGAAGATATTCAACACTACTTCGTTTTCGATTTTTCAGGTTGGTTCAGACATTTGCAAAATGTACCTATGCGTACTTGTGTCTTACCCTGACGAATATTTGCAGTGCATTCTCTGGCGTGAGAGAGAGAGAGGATACGGTGACCTATGGAACGAAGCCTACTGATTTATTGGCAATTCGAGGAATGCATCAACTGTCTTATGACGAGGAGGAATCTTTACCAGTTGGTGCCAAAATAGTGCGTAGAGACTTATATGTAGACGATCTCATGTCTGCCAGCGATACGCTTGAGGAAGCTAAGCAGCTACAATGCCAAGTCATGAAATTACTGCTAAGAGGTCACTTTCCTATACGCAAGTGGTGCTCTAACGAGCCAAGCGTCCTTGAAGGAAAGCCGGAAAATGACAAGGAGAAGCTGATCAAGTTCCATGATGGAACCGACATAGTCAAAGCTTTAGGGCTGGTGTGGGATTCTAATTTGGATAGCACTGTGACACATTTTTGAACTTAAAAAAGTTGATAGCGTCGAGACCAAAAAATTCTGAAAGGGTGTGATGGTAGTATAAAAACCCTGTCTCAAAATTACAAAAGATGCCCAACAAATCCAAGTTTTGACCAGTTTTCTACAGTTTTTCAACTTCATCTTGAAACCCGTTTCAAATTTGGACAAGTTATACAGCACAAAGTTGTGGCTTAGACCAAAATAAACAAACCTTTAGAACGAACCAATTTCATTTAGTTACTCTTTCATATAGCTATAGGCCCAGAAGCACGTACAACTGTCATCAAAACTCGAAAAAACAAACATTTTTGGTAAAAAAGTAAGAATATTAAATTTTTTTATTTACAGTTTTCAAGTTATAGAAATTTGAGTATTGCCGGCTCTAGGTCAAGTGAAACACACAAAAATGTATGATGTTTTCCAATATATTTCGGTTGCTCCTCGGCAACCATCTTCAGGGACACTACAAAAACAATTTACCAATTACAATTAAACATAGTATCAATCAAAACAAAACAAAAAAGAGATTTTTCACATACATTATTTTATACGTCTGCTCCGTTCGGCGTGGAGTTGGATACTGATCTATTATTTGAAGTTATGTTTTCTTACTAATTTCTTGATTTTATACAAATTGTACCATAAGTACCAATTGGTACCAATTGGTACCATAAATTGCCACTTATCGAGTTTTGGTTCCAATTCTACATGCTTAAGGGCCCGTAACTATACGAAGGACCAATCGAATGAAGTTGGTATGTTGCAATCTTTTGTTTATTTAAGTCCAAGCTAAGTTTTTGTCATGCATTGCTTAGTCGAATTCGTTACAGTTATCAAGACAAAGTTGAAAAATTGTACAAAATGAGGGGAAAACATGATGATTTTAAGACATTTTTGTAATTTTGAGTAGTTATATGTGACTGTTTTGACTTGCTACTTAAAAATGTTTTGTAAGCCAAGCCAAGAGCAACGACTTCCTCTAAGACGTCAAAGCGAAATTCCAAATAGTTTACGAGATATGGAGTTGCGAGTCCCAATCAGAAGCTCAAAACTTCAAAGTGCAATAAAATGAAATCTTCAGCTAACCAGACCAAAGCCAGCGAAGGTTTTTGTACTACCATCATAATCTTTCAGAATTTTTTGGTCCCGACTCGATCAACTTTTTAGTGTTGCACAGTGTAGTCTGCTTTTCAATTTCTCGCAAATTTTACCGGATGGCCAACCTACCAAGCGTATTGTCCTGTCTACGATTGCATGATTTTACGATCCACTTGGCTTAATAGCGACCATTCTCTCACAAGTCAAGATATTTCTACAAACATTTTGGAAGGCAGGTGTAAAATGGGATGAAACTTTTCCAGAGCCATTATCGCCGTCATAGCGTGTGCCGACATTTCAATTAACAATGGTCCAGAATTTCAAATTCACACGATTCGTTATGTTGTCAAGGCCGTCTTTAGAGCAGCATGCGTTTTGTGAAGCATACGGAGCTTGCATTTATTTGAGATCGGAAACCGAAGGATTGGTTTCATCGCAGTTACTTTGCTCAAAGTCAAAAGAAGCACACTTAAAGACTTTGACCATTCCCAAACTGGAGCTGTCTGCAGCATTATTGATGGCTGAGTTGGTCTCTAGCGGCAAACAGAGCCACTTATTTCTCTGTGATTTCCACGTCAAATTGTAATGATTTTGTCTGCAACAGATTTGCACAAATCCAGGAGATGACGAATGATATGACGAGGCATCATGTTCCAACTCACCTGAATCCTGCGGATGTGATGTCTCGACGCTGTACTCCTAGTGAGCTTTTGGATATGAGTCTGTGGCAGAAAGGACCGCCATTTCTACTTTCAAGCTCTTCTGAATGGTCTGCTCAGGTGTAATTACTAAAAGAGCTTTCAGAGCGTCGCTACACTGCGTTGCTTGGGTCAATTCGGCAGAACCTCTCAATCTACACCAAGTACCAATAAACCTTTTTAAAACTCCATCGTGTATTCGCTTATGAACATCGATTTGACTGTTCTCGAGAAGGAGGAGCCCTCACTGTACTGGATATTACCATGGACACACGGCTTCTTCTCAGGAGCATTCAGCAATTTCGTCATGGAATTCGATGCATTCACCGCCAATAAGCCACTTCCTTTAAAATTCTTAAGCCAGAGCTTGGTTCCGATAGGCTGCTTCGGGTTAATGGGAGGCTCCAGTACTCGAATTTGGACTACGAGGCAAAGCATCGCATATTGCTTCCGAAGAACCATCCAGTCACCAAAGCCATTATCAACAGGTATCATCATAAATTCTTGCATGCTGGTTCGCAAGTTCTTCTTGATTCCTTGCGTCAAAATTACTGGCGAGTCGGAGGTCCTACATTGGTTTGAGCTAATGTTCGTAAAACTCTTATTAAGGTAAGTTTTTATCTTTATATCCACGCTTAATCAGTAACTGCTAAAATATTCAGTTAAAAAAAATATTATAGAAATGTTCAGACCAAGATGACTGCGCCCTTGACTTAATGGACTTTAAAAATGCTAAAGAAGTTTCGGTTCAAGAGTTAGAAAACCGTTGCTACTTTACGTTTACTTTTTTGAACCGTTTTGTTAAAGCATTGAATCCCAAGTTTTGGTTCGACCCTGGGTCCAACGCGTCTAATAATCAACTACTGCCTTTGTAGCCAAAACCGAGAATTCGGCTGGTGTTATATTTCGAATGCAAATTTCTCTGCAAACAATGGGTTGAAATAGACTTTGTCGAACTTCAATGGCATTTAATTACAAGTTTTTTTAACTGTATCAGAATACACTTATACACCGATCCTGCACCCTTCATTTAGTTTTCTTTAATCTAATAACTATTTCTTATTTAAACTACCTTACCACTCTGCCCTCCTACTTTGCATATTTGACCATCACGAGCTTTGCAAAATATTAAAGAATTCAAACATTTGTAATTAGCCTTAAACGAATGCAACACCTGCTACCCTAAGGCTAACACTTTGCCATAATATATAAATTTACAAGTTGCATTCATGACGCAAACAGACAAAATTTTGCCCAGAGAGACAACAAATTGCAGTTGTTTGCCAGGGGAAATATGTATGTACATGTACCACACTCATATACACAGGTGAGGGGGATGACACATATCCCCAGACCCAGACAGATAAACAAACACAAAAAAAACCACAGAACAAGAACAACGTACACAGAGAACGCGACAAATTTGCATTTGATTCGCGTTTTCCTTGCCACAAAACAAAAAACCAAATAAAAACGCAGACGTTCGCACAGCTGAAATTCAAATAAAGCCCAATCCTCCATGTACATGCATGATATATCGAGTGCAGCATGCTCTCTTTGTGATCCTGTAGTGCATAAAAATTGCATTTTTCAAGAACTTGAAGTCTGGTGGCAAAAACCTAACCTAAACCTAACCGCTGAGAAGTAGCATATGGCAAGCGTGGGAAGCATTTTAGTGCTTAAATTTAAGACCAAAACTTCCATTCTTAAGGCAATTCCCAGTTTTATTTGTGAAATATGGAATGATATGCATAAATCGTTATTCATTGACAAAACACAAGCGTTAATCCGAGGGGGTGTGGCCATTTGTCATGTTAAACGGTAAACATAACCAGAAAAACCTCAAAATATTGACATATTGCCAGGTCCCGAGCTTCCTGCTTCCTGGCCACCAAGCGACCGCGCCATAAAAATAATCAACATAAATTTTGAAGAGGCATAGAAAGGCAGGGAGCAGTGGAACAATAACAATAAAAATAATAAAGCAAAACAATGGCTGAATATTTATGGGCACTACCAAACCAAAAGAAGAAGGATGTTATGCGCCCAAATGACTGTGAAAAAACAACATCCCCCTCCCCACAGCACACAGCATCTCCTTCCAATTGTGTGTATGTCTGCGTCAGGGAAATGTAAGCAAATCAACAGCCAACCGAAAGCCAAATGCTGCATTGGGAATAGGCCTAAACACACACCCTCGCATATATACACGTACACGCATCGTTAGCGCTAATGCCACGTTACCTACTACAACAGAGGGGGGAGAGATCTCTCACTTGCGTTTGGGGTATTTGTGTCAGCACTTGTTATAAACATATATATATTGTACAATGTACATACATATTTCTTGTTGCATTTTTATTTCTGCTTGGCTTTATTTATAGCTATGGAGATATGGTTATCTGTTGGTATGTGCAAAATATGCGTAAATAACTTACTTTCAATGAACACCCCCCCGAAAAAAGTCTGCTATGTAAGTGACTTGTTTAAGATTTTCAAATGGATTTATGTTTGGTTTACCGGCTCAAAGCAATTGATACTTCTTGACCAGATATTTTCCGCTTATTTTGTGACACTAAGAAATATTTCCTCTTAAGAACACGAAACGATCTTCATATTCTTAGCTCAAAAGAAGCTAACCAAAATTGCTATATATTAAGGCATGCATCGGTACTTTAATTCCCATCCGATTTAAGCTTCCATCTAAAGAAAATTTTAAAGCAACAACAAATATGTATTGTTGGTCTTCCCGAGCACACACGCACACACATCAAAAGCCAATAATCGGTTTTCTTTTTTCTATTCCTTGTGGTTGTTGTTGCTTGAGAAATATTTTCTTTATTTGTATTGGTGTCTACGCCGCCGTAAGCTGGCTCTTGGTAACTCTGGTCTATGTAATAGGCTATGGGCCTCATTTCCCAAACTCTACTAAGGGCCGATTTCTCATCTTCTACGTAGAGCTATATGTCACATAAACTTACAAATAGCAGAGTAAATTGTGAGCTTATCTGATACATAGCAGCTATTTGGAAGAAGAGAAATCGGCCCGTAGTTTAATAGGTGTAACTAACTGTATTGAATATTACTTATTTGCTAACAATTACTGTATGATTGAGTGCGAAACGGCCGCCAGCCGCTGCGGAAGCCAATCTAGAAACTGATCGCGCGTTAGGGATGGTGCAATCTGCACAACGTCGCTGCTGCGTGATAGCGATGATTAGTGTGGCCAGAGCTGCCACAGAGCGCCACCTCGAGTGACCATGTGGAACCGAATGATCTTCAAGTTTTGAGTCTAGTAGGCATGTATGTATGGGATAAATGTCCGGAGTGATCATCAACATGATTTGTACAAGTCCCAATGTGGAGGAAACCTTGTGTATGATTCTCGCTGTGATGTTTGTTTCGTAGTTGAGTCGACGAACTGTTTCGGATGAGTGTTGAAGCTGATAAATAAGTAGTACTGAGCATGTGCACCGAGTACAGACTGGCGAAGTTGTGTCGATGGTAACCTCGGGTGAGGCCGTTGTTTCGAGTGAGTGCCCAAGCAGGGTTGACGTTGCATAGTCAATAGTTCTGGGTAGTGTACCCCGAGTAGAGACTTTAGTTTGCCACGCGTTGTGGACTTTTTTGCCTCTTGTGGTGAACGTAGTTGGAGTTCGAGAACTTGTAGGTAGACTCAGGATGGCATCAATTGCCAAACGAAGAGCGTCTCAAGTTGTAGCAGGTTGCTTGTGGTCAATCAGGAATGGGGTTCGTTTTGCGTGAACGATGAAAATGATAAAAGATGCGATGAAGATCCATATTCAGCTACACGATGCGCTTTAATAAGTAGGAACGATCGTCTGGCAGGCTGCGTACAATGTAAGATCTGAAATATTTGGTCGGATGCTTGACCAACGTGAGATCGGTTACATGTAGTTGCAGAACCGATTGCGTGGAATGTGAATCGGCGGGATTGACCAATGTTGCGATTGTGAACATGCAGATGCAAGTATGTAAAGGCTGGGCGCACGTAAATAGCAGGTGTAAGGCAGGCTGACCGCTGGAACATTTTTTCACACGCCTGGACAGCCTGGCGTCTGTGCCTGTCTCTCCTTGACAGTCGAATTGCATTTTGTGTGTGTGTGAATGCGCCAAAATGCGTTTAAGTGTATGCTTTAGAGTGCGTATAAATGTGTGTATGCATTGCCGGCGTCATTTTCAAACCAGGAGCACTCCTTACTGGACGATCAGTTGCAATTTTGGTACGCCAGCGAAGTCGTTAGTGTTCTATTGTCGCCTGAATTCCGGTAATTGATCCGCAAATCGAAAATCCCCACATTCGTTTTCGTGAAAAAAAAAATGGCTGCTGCTGGGCGTTTGCGTGTGTGTGTGAGCCTGTGGCCGTAATGTTTATCGCATCAGGGAATTGTTGCACAAGTTTGCGTGTTTGTAGTTTTTCAATCGTCGCTAGTTACCACTTTAGCTACTTAGTTTAAAAGGTGTAACTAACTTTATGGAATATTACTTATTTGCTAAACATTACCGTATGACTGAAGAGTGCGATGCGGCCGCCAGCCGCGGCGGCAGCCAAGCACAACGTCGCTGCTGCGTGATACCCATAATAAGTGTCATGAGCTGCCACAAGTTTGTTATATGGCTGCTACACGATATATATATCCGATTTGGATCAAACCCGCCAAAATTGTGTTGTAACAGATAATATTCATAGCTGAAAAGTATAAAGACTTTTCAAATGCAAACAAATAAGTTTTTCCCACTTGAACTTCTTTTCGATCAATCGATCCCATGGCACCTATTAGGTGGAGTAAAAAGTAATCTCCTGGGAAATAAAAAGAATGTTTAAAAAAATTTTGTTTTTTCAATGTAGTTTTGTGTCGTTGCACTTAAAAAGTAAAAGTAATTTTCCGAAAGGTCAGCAAAGTACTCCATCGCGGCGTCGATGATCTCCTCGCGCGAGCTAAATTTTTTATTGATGAGCCATCCTTTGAGGTTTGGGAAGAGATACTAGTCCGAGGGAGCCAAATCGGGCGAATAAGGTTAATTGGTGCCCTAAATCGTTGATTTTAGATATGAGTCAGCATGCGCGACACCCAGCGCCAGGATAATTTTTTCATATGCAGAATCTCGCCCAAAATATGGCGTGTGCGCTCAGTACTAATCATTGTGGCATCTGCTAGCTCGCACACCTTCACTTTTCGGTCAGCCAACACCATTTCATGTATTTTTTTGACATCGTTCTGTGTAACCGCATCGGAGGGCCGGCCGTTGCGGACTTTATCTGGATAAAATTACAAGAATTAAGTGGAAGCATATTTATAAATATTAATATTTATAAATACAACCTTATTATTTGAAAAGGAAACTAGTTTTAAAATATTAAGCTAATGAATTTTCAGTTTTTTTCATAATTTCTATTTTTTGGCTTAAAAACTGTGTCAGATTTTCCAATTAAGGCCTTCAACTAAACAATTATTTTCATGACAATACTCCATATGATTACAAACATAGAGTAGCTTGGAAAATGAATGCTTTTGAGCAATTGTCTTATTTACGTGACGAAGATAATATTTATGTACATCTGGGAACAGGTCATAGTCCCTGTTACAAAAGAAGTGTATTCATATTCCATCATATCTACAATTTTATTCTCCTTCTGCTTGAATTTTGTTTGTTTATTTCGATGGGAGCTTAAAAACTTATATTTTCGGCTTGACGACTGCGCTAAGCTGGCGAACAACAAAAGTCACTTTGCTGTTGCACACTTTTCGGCCGTTCTGTCTTTTTATGCCCGTGAGTGTATGTGAGCGTAAGTGTGTGTGTGGTTTGTCTGCCTGTCTACATTTCGCTAACAAATTAAAGTCAAAAAAAATATATATATTTATGCAAATGTAGTTGTTGTTGTTAATGTTTGTTGCCGCCTCTTCGCTTCTTCGTCAAGATTTTGCTCTTTGCGGTTTTTTATTTTGATTTCCTTCCTTCTTCTTTCGGCAGCCTAAAAGTTTCTTTATGTAAATAAGAAATTTATTTTTATGTAAGCGCGCGCCTAAAGTTGTAAAATTGTTTGTTGTTGTTGTTGTTTGGCCTGCTACTTGTTTTATTGCCATGTGCCTTAATTTAGTAGTTTGTGTGTTCGGGGGCAAGTTGAAGGCATAACTGTGCTTTGGGGAGGAAAATGGCTGCATGATAATGTATATAATTTTTATATTTTTTCCTTAACCTTTTGAGTTAAATTTGCATTTTTATGCTGTTCGGGACTGTTGGTTCATTAGAGAGCATAAGTGAGTTATTTACCCAAAAGGGAAACATTTCAAAAGTTGCACAGAATCTGTTTGGAGAGTTAGCAATCAATTTGAGACAAAATTAATTCGTTCTATCCATCAACTTTCCCTCCGTTTAACCATCATTTCACCCTAGGCTCCTCTTTGAACTTAATTAGGTGCCAAGGTGCCATGTTTAGCTTGCCACGCTTAACAGCCATTCACTGCCGAAGGGCTCATAAACAGAAAACCCAACAATTTACATGCATTTCATGCGTAACCCACATATCCGCTGGCCATAAAATTTTGTTGCCTACTTTTTGGGGCAAGCAGCAGGCAAATCGAATTTACCGGAAATCAATAAGTATTTGGCGGAACAAGCGCACGGAATTCTGAGGAAAATGCGCAATCAAAGCACAGCATAGGAAACAGTAGCAAGCAATTGGCACTTCATCACTTAAGCACCTGAAAAGCATTTTTCACTTTCAATTTCAACGCAATGTGGCATAAAATCAAGAAAAATGCTGATAGCATGCACACGCACACACTTACACCTACAGACAGATGTATCGAGACTGTCAATCGTGGCAGCTGTTGTGCAATTTACACGCACATCGGCCAAATTGACAACGCGAAGTACGGGAAGACAACAACAAGAACAATCGAGAATTGTCAGACATCGTACGTGTGCACTTTGGGCGCAATCATAAAAAACAATTGAAATGTAAAATATAACATTCGTTTGTTGTTGTTTTTTTTTTGTGTGTATACCCTAAGAGATGAGGGTATTGATCAAGCTAGATAAGAAATGTGTCAAATTTTATTATGGGTGACGCTAAACTTGCCAAGGCTGGAACTGCCAGTAAAATGAATAAAATGTCACCAATTAATTAAAATAGAAAATAGCAAATGTAAATTTTTTCAAATTGGGGTACAGAAAACAGTCTGAGGCAGCGAAGAATAATGGAGGAGCAATTCGAACTTTCATTTCATAGAATTTTATTTCATTTGTTGCTAAATGGAACCAATTTTCTTTGATTTCGTCATTCAATCGCTCCATTATACTCGGCTTTGATTGATTTTTCTCGTTTGAGATAATGAATAAAAACTATTCCCCTTTAAGGCTGATTATTTGTATACCCTTGCAGAGGCCTTTGATACATACTACCCTTTGCTTTTTTAGTTTCAGCACATGGTAAGTTCCAATTTTAGTTCTTTGACCAAATGATTTTATGTTTTCGACACTGCTTGAAGTGGACGCAGACGATAAGGTGCAATCGACAGCAGACCCCGGATCTGAAGCTTCTTCATTGTGCACTTCGTGGAAAGGCACAGTCTCTTCCACAACACCTAATAATTTGCGATGCTGCTCTTCTTTTTCATCGTCGGTCACAAATGAAGAAATGGTTTGGCAGCCAGTGACGGTTCGGTCTTTAGCGAAGATTTCTTCCATTTCACTAAAAAAATTTCCACTTAGTGGTACCTCTACCGGTGCTTCTATTTTTAAGGCGGATGGTGTCATAAGTGTGCTTAAGATTTCGAAACTTTCGCTCAACATTATCCACGTTGAAGCCATTCACCCCAGTTTCTTCCATTTGGTCAAGGATTTTTCGCCTAGTTGAATTCTTTTTTATTTTGCGGTCCCGAAAACTGTGCCTGTTTTCTTTATATAAGTGCAAGAGGAGCCTAACAGCGCTTCACTCCACTTGATATCCTCGGCTTAAAGCATTATTTCCTTATCTTATTTCATTTTTCTTTACAATTACTTACTCTCTCCGCGTTTATCCATTTTAAAATGTGAAGTGTCAAATGTTTTTAATACTAAAGCCTACATTTTGCTAGTGTGAATGTATTTTTGAACAAATGCACTACAGACAGAAAATGCCTAAAACTTAGCAATCATTGTCATTCAGCAGAGACTACTTAGCAATCGTGAATCAGTAATCGCTAATCGGAATTATCTGCTGAATACGCCCATTAATCGATTATTAGAAATCACCGCTCTTACCAATTCCGATCAATCGAATTCGGAAATGGGAATAGGCCTGAATATAATTTGATCGATTTGTTGAATAACACAAGTCAACAAAACATCATTTGATTAGTATATTGAAGGGTTGGAGGTGATTCTTGATGATTTTCTTGTGCTAAACACGAATCTGGCTATCCTCTAAAGCTACTTTCTAAAATAATTAAACAAATGTTGCCGAATAATTTTTTTTTAGAAAAATTATTGTCACTGAGTTCAAAAATGAATTCATAAATGATGTAGATGCTGTAAGGTGAATACATATGAATAAGTGCCTCAGAGCACTTATGGGGCTTAAATGAAAAAAATCCGTAGTGCAAGAAATTATGTTTTATTACGATTTTCGGAAAAACAATTTTTGTTTGCTCAGCAGCATAAGCGCAAGTTACAATTTGAGATTTTTTGCCTACGGGGAAAAAAATTTATCTGGTCATGCCGCAAATCTGAAATTGGTCGTGGGCGACCTTGCACTTGCTTGTTTTTGAATGCTACCAATCCAGCTGCAATCACTTCTCCAAATTAAGGGAGTTCAAGCGTCTTGCTCGCTTTTCCGGTTTTTTTTTGAATATAAGGTCAAATGAATATATTGTCGCTGCCATAACAATGCAATGATAAAATATTCGAGTTGAGCAATGCTGAGTTTGGGCTCTAATGCAGTAACGGCCCATTAGTCCATCCATTAGATCTACGCCACCCGTATGGGCATTCTATTCGCGAATATTTCGTGGACAATCAATATCTAAGTACCGCCTAGCTATCTTCGATGCTCCGTCATGCGAATTGGTTGTTGTAAATGGCTTGACTCCAAAATAGATGGGGAGCAATCAAACGGCTTTGTTGTCTTTCCAAAATCATAAGATGTGCCCACATACTCATCCGAAAATCTATATTTATGATATCGGTTTCGATAAAGTATCAAAATAGCTGTAATGGAGTGTGAGTCTTCCTGAAAAGCTTTGTCATTGATATGCAACAGCATCGATTGCTTTCGCCATATTATTTTGTTTCGGTCTGTCAATATTGATTCAATGCCTATACTAATAAATGAATTAGTTGAATTTCATTTTAAGAACTACCATCTCTTATCCAAACCATTGAAGACACTAGAAGATGGCCGACATTTTTAATGTCTTGTGAGTACAGTCAGATTCATGCAGCGAATTTTCGATTCATTTTCGACTGTGTCTAAGCTAATGTCAAGGGTCAAATCCACAGACGTAGCATCGTTTAGTGCTGCGTTTAGATAATTTTCCAAAATCAAATCGTCGCCATCCTCGTCACTTGATTAGTTCGACAATTCATTGTCATTATTGATAGAATTGAACATGTCCAGAAGTTGTTCAACAATCAAATCCGACAATTTGTAGCGTTTTCGAGTTAGTTGAGACAAATTTTCTCTTCGAACTCAATATCTGTAGGAAAATTGTGCACACACAAGACTTGCCAAGTAAAAAGTTCCTTGCCGATGTGAAATATTCTCGGCAGAAAAGTAAAAAAATATAAAAATGTACTAAAACCCAACCAATTCTTTTTTAAAGGACATAAAATGATAAGTGTCTTGAGGCAGTCTTAAGCTCTAGAGCAGCGATGCCCAGCCGTATGCTCTTTGGGTACGTTTTGTTATTGTAATTCCACCAAACATAGGAAATCAATGATCAATGTATACATGCAGGGCGCGAGGCATACAAAACGACACACACGCTAACGATTTCGTGTGTATGCGACGCGTAGAACAAAAACTGGTTTTGTTCTCTTCTTTGATTGGCGTTTGCGAGCGCAAGCAAACTGACCAACAACAATTTCATTATTGGTATTGGTGCTTATCTTTGTGAGTATTGGTGAGTGCTCTGTCGTATGCAGCTTTTGGGCATGCCTGCTCTAGAGGGTTAAAGCTTCTTAAATTGCCAACTTTGCCCCTATTTAGAATCGTTTCTTAGGGAACCTACACTTTAGATTTCACATTCTTTGATATTGATCTAAATGCCGATTTTTCATCATATATAGTATATAGATAGCTGCTATGTGTTAGATAATAGAGCACAGCACAAGTTCACATTAAATCGTGTTAACAGTAGGAAATCACACTGTGCATACTTTCGAACCAACTCATGTGTCGAAACGATACAACTCTTATTGAATCCATTCATTTCATGTGATTCAAAGATTCATTGAATCAAAGTAAAGCTGCCGTGTGTTGTCATCTTATGTGTCTCACTCTCACACAGTTATTTAAACATTTATGATTCAGTTCGTGTAACAGTGTTGATTTTGTTGTAATTCTCCTACACTTAATTTTCTTATAACTGAAAAATAAAGGACAATTCTCGTGATAAATTTATTACTGTACGCGAAAATAGTATATAATAACACAACTTAATTAATTTTATTTAAATATGATTTATAGACTCGGCCACCAACTGGAAAAATAGGTGAAATAATAACAAAATTGGTAGTGCTCTAAGCATAAGCGTAGTTCACAGCTCAGGGATCTCCATGGTAACAAAACCTCGAAATACTTAAGAAACTTTTTTCCATTTTATAAACTACCACACATAACTACGTAAACTTGATTATGACAATACTGAACCGCGATAAATTCCATTGATAAATCCCAGTCACGGAAAGTGGTTGGCAAAATTCTTTATGTCTTGACTATATTCTTTTCCATTAGTCATCCATCGTATTTATCGCGGGTCAATATTATCATAATCATGGTTATGTAGTTATCACTGCATGATGTACTTGCGTTTTGTATACAAACCCTGGTTGCAAGTGTTAATGATGTCGATAGTGTTAACAGTCACTCGCCCTTACACTTGCTTTGTTAAAAAATTGAAGTAGATCATCAACTCCCAATCAGACACAAGATTGTTTGTTAAAGTAATTGCTGTGACAGTGTGAGCATTGATACTGTTGCCAGTAACACACGATTTTTATACTCTGTACCGAAGGTACATAGAGTATATTAAGTTTGTGCAAAAGTATGTAACAGGGAGAAGGAATCGTTTCCGATCCTATAAAGTATATATATTCTTGATCAGTATCAACAGCCGGTTCGATATAGCCATGTCCGTCTGTCCGTTTGTCTGTCTGTCTGTCCGTCTGTCCGTCCGTCCGTATGAACGAAGAGATCTCAGAGATGGTAAGAGATAGAGGTTTAACATGTATGGGGCATATATTTCTAATACTTGCAGGCTGATCAAGTTTATTTTCAATTTTCGCCACGCCCCCTCCCGCCCCCGCAATTTGGAAAAAACGTCATATCTCCTACAGTTTTGAAGATAGATCGTTCATACTTTCTAGAGATACCTTGTACACAAAATTATTTATCGATTTGCTGAAGGAATGATAAAGATCGGATGAACGATACTCAAGTTATGAGCAAAAAACGGCCAGTAAACACCCCCCCCACCCACCCATCACCACAGCATTCTATTGAACGGCAATCTTAGTGAGAGAGAGAGAGAGAGAGAGGGAAACGTAGAGATGAGCGCGTATAACTCATGAGCAAATGCGAGCTGCGACGTTAAGGGTACAGAGTATGTTATAGTCGGGCTTGACCGACTTTCTTTCTTGTTTTTTTTTACTTTATAAAAATATTTCTGTATTCATTTCGTAACCTCAAGTCTAGAAGTTTACAATTTACTGTTACTGATAAATAGTAACTTATATTGTAGTTTGCGTGGTATTTCATTTGTAAGTCAGTTCTTGTGATGTGTTTGTTTTCGAGTAGTTCTAGTTGTAAGGATTTTAACTTCTAGTTTTAAGTTTTTCTAGTTTGTTAACTTTAGCGTGATTTTTTTTTGCAGTTGTGAATTAATTAAGTCTTAAAATTAGTCCTTATTAAAGTTTGTATTTACTTTTATAATTACAGGTGGGTGGGTGTAAGTTTGTGGGTTATAATAGGTGGATATGTTATAGCTAGATCCTTCGTTCAGCCAGATCGGTCTTCTTCTAGCCCTGATTCCATTGATACTTCGTCTTCTGAGGAGTCTTCCTGCAAGGCTGTTTGTGTGGCATGCGACTTTATCCAGGTATCGCGCTGCCTGTTTGTTTATGGTGTCGCCAACCATGTCCCGTGTGCTTAAATACCACTTGGCACCTGACGTGTTATATGTCTGATTTTGTTTAGGTGGGTTTTTAGCACACGATTTATTTGAACGAGGGAGAATAACTTGTTGTTTAGTGTGCCCAGCGGCGCAGAGCTCAACGAGTTCTGCCGAAAGTATGCATTACGCCTGACGAAAAAGTAATGCAATACAGCCGCTGCTTTTCGTTAGAGAGATAGTTATCAGAAATAAACTGAAACTACTAATCGTGCCACGCACGAGCTGATGTCTATTTCGTTCGCTTATGTGCTGTCCCCCTCATCCATAAGCGTTTTTTGACATTTCTTCTATTTTCTAAATTTGTATTTTTATGCAGAACAAATGTGTAGCAGTGACTTGACACATACGTGGCGAGGAGTCACTTGAATTTGGCTTAGTTGTTAGTTAATTTTAGTGTACATACAAATAATTTTCGGGAAAACAAATTCGCAAAGTTTGAAACTCAATTGACAAAAGTAATGGAGGCTCAAAACACGATTATGCAGAGCCAACCAAAAATTGAAAAATGTCAAATTGATATATTGGCCATCCTTAAAAAGCTGACGAAAAAGAACATGCCCCCTGATAACGAAGTATTTCCCATTTGTAGTCTGGACAATTTAAAGCTTTGTAAAAACATACATTTTATTTATCAAGGAATAAAAAATAAAATCATTTAAAATAAACTAATATAAAAACCACTGCATTACTACCTTGTTACCCACTCATATTGGCTGTAATCCACGTACATTACAAACCCATATACTTGTCTATCAATAGTACATTGCATCGTAAAACAAATACTTTACTCACCCGTATAGTTTTCCATCTTAAGTAAATTGAATCGTAATACAAGTGCTTTACGACTGAGTATACGATTCCTAAATTGTGTGTTTCATTGTTAACGGACTGCGAACATTCTGCATTACAATTTAAAAAATATATACGCATTCGTAATGGGAATCCGATGGCAGTTCGGCTCTGGCATACTAGTAATGCAGGCTGTGCGAACCCCGTTTACAAAGCGGCCATGCATACGGCAAAGTAATGCAGATTGTATGCGATTATTTCCTTCATACTGAAGGCAAAGTAATCTAGGAGTAATCGATTTTGTAATGGCAATTTGCTCCGCTGGGTAGATACTCTAGCAAGTTTATGTGACAGATTGTGCTATGTAGTAGATGTGAAATCGGTCCTAAAAGTATTATTTGTTAACTTTATAATAAACTATCCCTAACAGTTCTTCGATATAAAGTACAGATGAAGTGCATATATTGGCAATGCCAAAATTGTCTACAGCCATTAAATATGCAATATGCGCCGTAGAAAATTTTCATTCGAATTCAATACAAATGACTAGCCTATAATATAAATAATCTAGAATGACCACCAACCCTTCAATATAATGAAAAATGGTTAGTTTTGTTGCCTAGTGTAATAGGCAGAGTTTATTTTACACACATGTAGCGGCACACAAAACAAAAAAGGTTGGTAAGCTCAACATTTTTAAATTTTTCTGATTTTTGTTAAAAACAAAAAATTACAAACTTTTGCGCGTTGCTACTTGAGCTCAATAAGCAATCTCAGAGCAGAAGAGACCTTCAAATTTGGTTCAGAAAAACAACGAATTAAACAAATTTATATTTTATTTTAAACTTTAAACTTATTCTGAACTGAACACGATGCCAATGCCGTCTCAACGCGTTCCGCAACAGCTCGCGGTGATGGCAACACGCTTAAAATATTGCTTGTTTTGAATCAGCCTAAAAACACACAAAAATGATTTCTTGCATGTTGTTTATGTAAGACCACTTGTAGTTCTTCATGGGTTGCACGGTGGGGACACTCAGACAACTAACGTTTTTAAAAGATAAATTTAAATTGTTGCTTGTTTTCTCAAAACATAGTATTAATTATAATTATTTATAACTACTAATAAGTATGAGTTCTAGCTACTAGGTTATCGACAGGACAATTGGATTAAAATTAGATTTTGTTTAACAAATTGCATTTCTGTAAAAAGCTTACTATTGTGTTGGTGTTTTGCGCATTGGGGCTTGCTATCAGGTTGGATGGTTTAATACTGCCAAAAAGGTTAGTTCTATGATTTTGAAGGGTGCTGGATTCGTCCAGGATATGTTTTATTGATAGGTCTCCCCCGCAACCGGGGCAGTATGGTTTGTTTTCTCCTTTGAGGATGTGTGTGTGAGTGAGGTCAGTGTATCCAGTTCTGAGTCTGGTTAAGGTGCTGCAGTCTCTCCGATGACATGAGGCAGAGTATTTGAAATGATTTTTACTTGGATATGAGAGCTTGTACCAATGGTTGTAGGCTTGCCAATACTCTATTTCGATGGTTTTTAAAATTCTTGTGATGTTACTTTATATATCCTGTTGAACTCCAGCGATTATTGTAAAACATGCTGATCTTCCTGATAATTTAGCAGCGCTATCGGCGAGCTCGTTTCCGTCTATACCAATATGTCCTGGGACCCAGAACAACTTTATTTTGCTTTGGTTTTGGATGCAGTAGTCTCGAATTTCGCAAAGCAGGTGGTTGTTGTTATATAAGTTTTCTATGCCTTGTATGGTGGATAGACTGTCGCTGCAGATGATATATTTCCCTTGTATTCGAGAGCGTATTTTAAAGCGTATTCTGCTGTAAAGACAGAGTAGTGATGAGGGAGTTGTCCCCAAAATACAACTGATCCGCCTTGGTCCGCCACTGCAAAACTTGTAGTGGTGTCGGATTTTGAGCCATCGGTGTTTAGCCATCTCCAGTTGGTGCCGTCTCCTCTGCTAGCATCTGTTTGATTTTGATGTCAGGGCTTTGGTGAAAGTGTGAAGTGATATGTTGATGCTGGTGGAACGTAATCTCCATGGTGTCGAAGGGCTGACTTTATTCCAACTATATGGCTTTTCTATATAATATCGTTTGCTGAACTATGGACATGACTTTATAATTTTTTTGATGTTTACTGGCTGCTTGGTAGTCCTTGGTGACGATCGCATTGGTTGATGTCATTAGCTTGGGTTTGAGTTTAAAAGTCGTTTGTGCGACTCTCGTCTTGATATCTGGTAGTCCCGCTTCCGCAAGGATGCATTTTGTGGGTGGGAAGATAATTTTTATGTTGGCGGCGCACACCAGTCATTAATGGGGAGTCCGTACTAAATTTTAGACAATATTAGTACTCTCGTGGCATGGATAAGAATTTTTATGTTAAGTCGTTTGTTTAGATTTTTTCTAAGTTCATAACAATGTTCCTTAAAAGTAAGTCTTTTGTCGATCGTAAGGCCAAGAATTTAAAGAAAAGTGTCATGTTCTATTTCTATGTTATTTAACGTTAATGTTGAACGGGTACAGCGTTGTTTCTTACAAATATGGAATATTTTACATTTTGCAATAGAAAGGGTAGCACCAGATGCTTTTCCCCAGCAAAACATTTATTTACATAAACTCCGGCAGTGATTAAGTTAGCTTTCTTATATTTTTTGTTTGTTTTTAATTGTAATTTACAAGCTTGATTAGATTCAAAATAAACAAATACAAATTAATTACATGCGTCATGTACGTCCCACCCCCGTAGCCGTGGCCTGATGGGAAGAAATGCCATTTCAGTAAATTCTGTTCTATATATATAAATCTCTCTGCCTGACTGATTGATTATCAACCCACAGCCCAAGCCGCTCAACGTAGAAATCTAAGATGAAATTTGTTTTGGAAAATTCGATCCCGAAGTAGGTGAAATAGGTATGAGGTAATTTTTCTAATAGTTTGTGATATGAACTTTGTTCAATGGATATTTGAGGAACTTGCGGAACAGAAACATGTTGAAAATCCACTTGACTGAAAGCGACACAATGAAGCCAACCATATTAAGAAAACCAAATAGCTAACCAAATATATTCAATACAAACAGTATATGATTTTGGACTTAAATTTGCTTAAAACCAATTAACATTTTATTTATTAATTTTCTTAGTTTCTTTAAACTTTTAAAGAGTATGCAAATCTCATCATTTAAGCACCATTTTTATTTGTTGTTGTTGTGTTTTTGTCCTTTTGCCTTGTATCATCACCTGGCAGAAGAACCGCTTTGGCAGTTGTTGTTGGGAATGATTTTAGCAATCGCGCGTTGATTGCGTATAAGACGCGTTGTTGTCCAACAAGCAGACACAGCAATTTCTATTGTAAATTGTTCACATTTTTCACACAAGCTTAAGGAAATGAACAAAAAAAAAAAACCCAAATTCGACGAAAATGCCAGGCCGGAATCATCTTCTTCATATTTTCTGGGCCCCAAGGCTGCCAAACAAATTTCGGTCATAGCCCTTTTGTCTTGCTAACAACTTTTTTGCGAGTTTTGTTTTTTTTTTTGTTTGCTGCCTGAAGCAGAGAGTAGAAGCTGCTGCGATGCGACATGTTGTCAATAAATTGACAGCAATTGAAGGTTTATAAAACACTTTTATTTTGTATTTTTTGGTTGGCAGTCTGGGCCGCCAGGTTATATGGTCTACGAGGTGTGAGTGTGTGGCAAATATTTGAGAACCCAAAAGCAATAAATTTTATGGTAAAAATGATTTTCTGCACCTTGTGTGTACTCTGGGGTGGGGGAGGAGAGCTACTCTGCTTGTGATAATTTAAAATTGATTGGAATTTTAGGGTAACAACTTGCTTTAGTTTAAAGCATCGTCATAAATTTCCATTTGAGAATGAAAATTAACTTTTCTTTTGTTACTGCAAAAATCCAATTTCAGCAAAATTAGCCTCTTGCTTAAAATTAAAGCGCATTTCTCTACAGAAATCAAAGCAAACCGAAAAAGACTCCTAGCCCAGCCCAGCCCAGACACTCGACTTGTATTAAGTTCCTTTCGAAATTAACATGTCACCACCGAGAGACATTAGTGGTGAGGGAAATGACTGCTTCAAGGAGCAAGTGTGGCTGGTGGTGGTTTGGTGGATGTTGAGTGGATTTTGAGTGGCAATTATGTTAAAACTCGCTGTGATGCCCCTGCTGTTAGTTAACAGTGCTGGGGTATAAAATGTTCGAAAATTTACCCCAAGCGTAAAACGAACAGATATTTGGTTACAACAGAGAACAGAATTTCCCCTGCCAAATGTTAGTTCATTGAA
Organism: Lordiphosa magnipectinata; assembly: GCA_037044535.1. NCBI lineage: Eukaryota > Metazoa > Arthropoda > Insecta > Diptera > Drosophilidae > Lordiphosa > Lordiphosa magnipectinata. The sequence goes on from JBAMBO010002895.1 coordinate 83,811, forward strand.
TAACAGAGGCAACATGTGGTTCATTTCATTCATTTTTTGACAAATGAAAATTTTTTACGCTCTTGCTTGTTAGCTGTGGCCGTTTTATGACAAAGTGTTTGAGTCCTTAGTTTGAATTGGACTTCTACTCTAAATCTCAAAGCGATTTCGTTGGCATATAAGGGGGTGACTTGATTGTTAGAACTTTTTTCACTTTTAAAGAACATTATCTACTGCCTAAAGCTGCCTTTACACTTGTCATATATCTCTAAAAAGACTCTCTGACGATAGTGTAGTAGCAAAGCAAATAACTCTAAAAATTTTGAAAATTTTGCCTTCTTTGATGAAATAGAATAGGTTTTATTTGATAACACATTCTCTTTAGAGAGTCTCTTTTTGGAGATATATGACAAGTGTAAACGCAGCTTAAGCACAAAGTATATATTACTTTTGGGTCAGAAATCACAAAACCGACTTTTTGAGTTGTTTAAAATTCAATAATTTATAAAGTTATTCAAATAATTATGCTAAACTCTTCTATCGAGACAGGCTTATATTCAAACACAGATGAAAAAGTCGGTCCTTCCGAACTGATTTATACACTTTTACTGCCAAAGGCAATCCAATAGTCTTAACATGTTTTGTCACTTACACTTTGATTTCCCTTTCAGGATGCGAGCATTCGCCACAAAGAAGAAAAACTCGAAAAAGCCGACTAAGTAGACAGTTAAGCCTAACGCCCTAAACTCAATGTGCCCTCCAGCAAATATTCGATGAAATTTGGGAGTAAACGCCAAGCCACAAAAAAGATTAGAATTTAAAAGTGAAAATCAAACACGTTTGTTTTTTCTTTGCTCTCAATAAAATGACCCGGATTTTGGAGATCTCTCTGATGAAAAACGGTATTCTTTTGGATGGATCACTTGGTTTTAGCTTCTCCATTCATGATACGATAGACCCAGCCATCTACTATTATGTTGCATTTGAACTTCCATTCGATTCAAATTCATTTTAACATGACAATTCATATTACTCGGGTGGCAAAAAAGTGGATTAAAAATGAAAGTATAGACTTTCCTGACTCTAATATCATCGAGAACGTGTAGGGATAGCTTTCGACACCAATCGCTTTCAATGTGGCTGACAATTTGAAGATGTTGAATCATTGGCTAACAGCATTAAAACCTTTAAGATGTCTTTATTTTTCATTGCCTGATCCAACTTATTTAGTGACTTCGAATAAAAGTAACTGTGAAATATTTTTGAACAAAAAAATTTTGATACCAACGTACCAAGGTACTTATGGTAGTTAAAAAAGCCTGGCTGGGTTTGGTCTGATTGGCTTATGTTGTCTTATAATGGACTCTTGAAGTTTTTAGGTTGTTCAAGTCTATATCTCAAAAGCTATTTGAAATTTTACTTTACTATCTTCAGCAATTTTGTAGGTCTTAACCGCCTACAAAACACTTCTTTGGAACAGCTCAAAATCACGAAAATTTAAAAATCTTCAACATTTTCCGTTTTTCTTTTTGTTTAATGATAGCTAGGAGAATACTTGCTACATAGAACTTAATCTATTTACAAATAGTTAACAAGAATTACTAATACTATACGGGGGCTAGACAGCACGGCAAAAGCCTGGGATAACAACTTAACACGCAGCACAGGTCCTGGGAGTGATCTGTCATCTTGCTGGGGAAATCGGGGGATGTCGTCGGTTAAGGCGTCTTCTGAGCCTGTTTGTAGCTAATTCAGATGCAAGTCTATTGGAGTGGGCCACCAGTCGGTCATGATACCTACTAGTATGCATATTGATTTGGGCGCATAATGGCAAAACATCCAAATCGCGATATAAAGTTGTATGCCTCACATACCAGGGAGCATCAGCAACGCGCTGTAGTACTCGGCTTATAGAAGATTCCAGTTTCTTGAGTGTAGTGGAGCATGCCGTACCCCATAGCGGGATCCCCCAGGTCCAGGAAGGCATGATAATAGCCTTGTAAACAAGGATTTTGGATCGCAACGAAAGTCCGCTACGAGGCTTGAGAAGCCAATCAAGCTCCTTCGCCTTAGCTGCTACTGTAGCAGCTGCTCGTACCACATGGGATTTCCAGGTCAGGCGGCGGTCCAATGTCACGCCAAGATATTTAACCGCAGATTTCAAATATGAGACTCGTGACTCTAGAAGTCGAACTCGAGCAACTTTCCCGCGTCTTATAGCGAAGATGCAGTGTTTGCTATTTGAACGATTAATGGCTATGTTCCAGCGGTTCGCCCAACGACCAAAGCCATCCAGGAACTGCTGGACCTTAGCAGATGCTCTTTTGCGGCTGTTGCTGGATGCAAGAAAAGCGGTATCGTCAGCGTACGTGGCGATAAAGGTGTGCAACTGGATACGGCAGATCCGAGGTGAAAAGGGAGTATAGTACCGGTCCGAGAACACTATCCTGAGGTACCCCTTCAAGAATGCGACGGATGAAATGAAACGGCGCCCTAGGAGAAAGGAGCGAATCAGCAGATATTGTTCTGGAGGGAGGAGGGACTTAAGCTTGAATAGCAGGCCCTCGTGCCAAACGCGATCGAACGCCTGTCTTATGTCCAGAAAGACGGCAGAGCAATATTGCAGGTTCTCGAATGCCTTAAAAATGTGGTTTGAGAGTCTGTGGACCTGTTGCGGCGCACAGGTATAGCATCTTCGACCGCGCTAACTGCCAAGATTCTTCCAAAAAATATTCTTTCAAATATTTTGTAGAAAGTTGGCAGTAGACTAATTGGCCGGTAGGAGTCGAGCTTTGAGTGATCCTTGCCCTTCTTGGGAATCATTACGTTCACAGCGGACTTCCAAGTGGTCGGGAAGTATTGCAACCGTAATATCGCGTTGAATATCACTAGCAGGAACAGGACTCCCACTTCAGGATGTGGCTTAACAGTTTTGCCGTCAGCATCGTCAATGCAGTTTTCCATTGTATTTTTTGCTTTTATCTTGAAAGCCGCCACCAATAACAATGATTGTAAGAAGAGGCAGTTGGCAATCATGAATCGGAAAATTCTTGAAATGGGAAAACTGGATTTACTTTGTTTATATTTTTTGCTTTTATGTTACCAAACGTGCATCTAACCTCAAAAACATTAAACAATTTAACAGCAGAAACTTCTGTATTATTCTAAACAACCAGATTTGTTTGATCATTCGTGGACGCGAAATACATGTATGTAGACGTTGCTACTGTTATATTTTAAGCTTATTGAACCAAAAACAAGAACGAATGCTATTTGGTACGCCGGTCAAATGGACACAGCCAAATGAACATGGAGAAGAGAAGTGCTACGGGTGCATACATTTCATAAGTGTGATAAACAGAAAAGAAATGTCAAAAACAATTTACGTTCGTGGACCCTATGCTTCACTTCCACAGCAGCATTCGGATGCAGATCCACCACCTTTTGGTGTCCGAGTCCGGATACAGTAACGGTAATGACAGAGCAGACAGATCCCAACGACCCAATGTTTGGGTCAGGTGAAGAAGACGATGAACCAGAGCTCTTAACACAAGCTGAAATGGATTACGTTGTCCCCAATCAATGGGATTGTCTGTATTTCTTTCTAAATAGTGAATTTTGCGAGATTTATTTAAATGTTCATAAGTTTCTAGGTCACAATTATATAAAAGAACAAGAAAGAAAGTCGGTCAAGCCCGACTATAACATACTCTGTACCCTTAACGGCGCAGCTCGCATTTTCTCACGAGTTATACGCGCTCATCTCTAGGTTTCACTCTCTCTCTCTCTCTCTCTCACTAAGATTGCCGTTCAATAGAATGCTGTGGTGGTGGGTAGTGCGGGTGGGGTGTGTTTACTGGCCGTTTTTTGCTCATAACTTGAGTATCGTTCATCCGATCTTTATCATTCCTTCACCAAATCGATAAATAATTTTGTTTACAAGGTATCTCTAGAAGGAACAAACGATCTATCTTCAAAACTGTAGGAGATATGAAGTTTTTTCCAAATTGCGGGGGCGTGGCAAAAATTGAAAATAAACTTGATCTGCCTGCAAGTATAAGAAATATATGTCCCATACATGTCAAACCTCTATCTCTTACCATCTCTGAGATCTCTTCGTTCATACGGACAGACAGACGGACGGACGGTACAGAGTATAATAACACTAGGCAACAATGTCTAGTATAATCAAGAGTTGAAGGTGATTCTAAATGATTTCCGTGCGGTGAACACGAATCTTTTTTCAGAAATGGTGCGTCCCGTCGAGATTTTTAGTAATTTGAGACTACTTTGATCCTTTTTATGCGCGTTTTGTGGGGAACCTATACTTTTATTTTGACTTTTTTTTGATATTATTGTAAATTACAATTTCTTAACTTAAAATAAACTATCCCAAAGTATTGTACTATTTTTTGAAGCGAAGATATACCATTTTGAATAAATAGTCTCGTAAATAATAAGATAACAAAACTGTCTCCTGCACAAAAGTAAGCCTTGCAGAAACAGTACAACCGGCTAGTAATTAGTATAGAATTTCAATGAAAAGTTTCAACAAAACCCATTGCATACTTTGGTTCAGCAACAATATATTGGGTTTTTGTGAACTCGAATACAATTATTAAAAATGGTATATCTTCATTGAAAAAAATCGTAGAATTGTTTGGGACAGTTTATTTCAAAGTTAAGTTAAGTTAAGTTCTCTAATAATCTCGACGTGATGGACCATTTCTGAAAACAGATTCGTTTTCAGCACACGAAAATCATTTAGAATCACCACCGACCCTTCAATATACTGAAAAAAGTCGAATTTTGTTGCCCTGTGTAATTAATCAAATGGTCGCCAAATAATTTACAAACCTAATTTTGAAGGAGAACGTAAGTTAAAGTCGGTCCAGCCCGACTTCGATATACCCGTTACTCAGGGGAAGAAATGTTTAAAAGACTTCCCTTAAGTTAATTAACAGTGCCTTAGCATAAATGCTAACAAATTAACAACTTGTTAGTAGACAACGCATACTGACCCCAAATATATGACAAAAGCAAACGCCGAAAAGTCTGCAAAACATATTTTTTATTCACAGACATTCAAGCTCGCTTGGATCCCAAAATTAAATTCTTACAAGTACACCATGGGACTTTTTTAAAGACCCTTATGATTTTCAATCTGGCAAGTCATTGCCGGTGGTCGTCTAGAAAATTCTAGACATAGATTTCCGGGACCTAATGCGGGCGTATGTAGTGAGGTAAAGGTGCTGACCGGTTCAACTTGGCGAGCTTAGTGCGATCATGGTCTACTGCGTCTCAAGTCGGTACACATGTACTCGTTGGTGGCTACCGGTAACAGAACGATGCACAGGCAAAGCTTCTGGCTAACGTGAGCGGCGAGCCCTCTTAACAGAATGCAATATATATGGTTGGTGCGTCGGGCTTGATACCCACCACCGTCAAAAAACTCCACCAATGAAAACTGCTACAGCAATGCTTCGGATACGGACCCCCTATGACGCAAGAGGGGACGCCCACCACTAAGATGGGAGGATCAGGTGCGAAAAGACATTTCCAACCGTGATGTGAACAGCTGGTTCCAACTCGCACGAAGCAGAAGCGACTGGAGGGCATTTATAGCAGAGGCCGAGACCGTCAAGCGGTTGTGATGCAAATATAGGGCCGAAAAAGAGGAATAAGAAGTCATTGCCTGCTCGAGGGTATAAGTTGTTTGCACACAACTTTAAAAACAGGATACAAACCACACCACATAGGACTCTGGTCGCTGTATTTAAGAAACTACCGGTTCTATTTTCAATTGACACATCGACTTCAATTCAGCAGCTACCTTCTCATGTCGAAAGTTATGGGAATTCCAAGGCAGCATAAGTACAAAAAGCCTACACCACAAAGAATCCTAAGTTAAAAGAAGAATTTTTATATGTGTGTACTCAGTTAAGCTACCTTTACACTTGTCATATATCTCTAAATAGTCGGTTGTCAAACTTCTTTAAAGAGAAACTCTTATCAAATTGAACCTGTCAAATAACATCGAAAAAGCATACATTTATCAAATATTTAGAATTATTTGCTATGCTATTGCACTATCGTCAGAGAGTCTCTTTAGAGATGTATGACAAGTGTAAAGGCAGCTTTAGCATGTCTGCATTATAGAGAGAGAGATGTTCTAGGTTCGGTTACAGTTAGATCCTCCGGATTGCATTGGAATTCCGACTATTTGATTTTCAAGTAGGATTCGTACTTAAAAGGAGTTTTTTCGGATAGATAAACGAATTTTGGGACTGGTTCAATCCTCTCGTATTTGTTTGAAGTAGAATCAATTATGACTTGTTTCAATCTTGAGCTTGATATTAGCTAGCCTTTTTATACCCCTTACTCCCTGAGAAAAAAGAACAAGCAGATGGAAACATTTCCGACCGTATAAAGTGTATATGTTATTGATCAGCATCCGTCTGTTTTAAAAAAAAAAAAATTCTATTTCCACACAGTGTTCGTACTTCTATAAAGTTAAGGCGAATTTTTTAGTTTCCCTTCCACTTCGTTATTTGATATCTCAAAACTGATCTTGCAAGTTGATTCCTAAAATTGTAGGAAATAGTAATCCTGATACCTGTAGCTAGTATCTGATATTTTCTTTATAGCTGTAAATATGATCGTGTGTGTTCTGAATTACAATTTAATTTGCTGTATTTAATGAAGCATTAAAAACATTGTTAATCCTAGGCCATTGAAGAGTACCTCAATCTTCAATTCTCATATTTTACTTGTTCATTAAAACAATTGTTTCATTGTTTGCATCGAAATCCGGTACACACCATTAAGCGCAGTGAAACTGAGCCCCATTCGAATTTTTTCATTTTAATTGGCAGGGAATCAACACAATTTACAACAAAAAAATAAAAAGAAAAAAACATTTCAACAGTTAATTAAACACATAAATGACTGCAAATTTGCCACTCATCAAAATTGTATGCTGGCATTATTATTAATACTTAATCTGCAGCATCAAGTGTGTTAGGAAGAGGACGAAGGGCGGGTTTTGTACATACATATATGCACATTGTACATATGGACATATGAAAGTTTACTTGGCAGATTTCCAAAGCGTTTTGTTTGCTAAATTATGCATGAAGCTGGCTGGATGGTTTTGAAATGTATCGAATCAAACCAAAATTACACCTGTCCTGGAGAATTGGAGCTAATCCCAGAAGCAAACAACAACAGCAACACCTATATGGGGCTGTAGACACTAATCTAAGCAATTGCGTTGGTCTATTTGTATGCTAGGATTTAGTGTGTGCGTGTGTAAGTCAATATTTATACAGACATACATATTACCTGTATCTATATACAAATGCAGTTTGTTATATTTGCTAAACGCTTACCTTTCCACACCCAAAATGCAGCGGAAAATGGGCGCTTTTCTAAGAGGCAATTACAGCTGAAGAGAGAGCGAGAGAGAGAAAGATGTTGGTGAGAAGTTAACTCACTTGCTGAGAGCCATTTACATGAATATCATTTGGGCGGGGCCAAAATATACAAAGTGAAATTTTGGGAGTTCTGCAAAACGTTTTCTTTACTTGAATACCAAAAATTAAAAATAAATTCACATTTTTATGTAATAAAGAATCTAGGACTCATTAGTTTAGGTTCAGTCAGTTGGACCTTCAGATTTTGAAATTTTGAACTTTTCTTTACCATTTCCAAAATTAGCCCTAAACCAAGCGAAATCCCCTGCCAGAACCGTTTTGACATACAAAATATTTTTACTAAATGGCAGGCAAAGTTGTATATGTATACAACAAATGTTTTGGAATTGTGGAAATTGCAAAAAATTGTTCGCTACCCACAGGAGCACAGCAACCAGGATGCCTGGCACTGTGTTATTTCTGGTCCTCTTCTGTTGTCGCCCAGTGGTTTTACTGTTGGTTGGCTGTTTAGTTGTGTCTCGTTGGGGCTCGGGTCCCTGTTTGTCATTTGTTTGCAGATTTTTGTGTAGATTCTGTGGCTTCTTCTGCCGCTTGTTTAGTTTATTTATTGTGCGATGCCACCTTCATGCAAAAAATATGTCAAGGTGTGCGGCCCCAACTTTAAGCTTGAATAATGTGTTTTGGTGGCAGTGTGGCAGGCGTCGGCCCTCTCTTTTATTTTTTGGGCAACATTGTAAATAATGTAGACTTTAAGCTGTGTGAAATTAACGCACCGTTGTTGTTGTTTGTTGTTTGGCATAATGAACTTAATTTACTGGCTTAATTGTTGCCAGGATGTGTTTATTTTTTTGTCATCGCTTGGGCCACATGTGCAAGACATGTCAGAGATAATTGGTAATTTTGTTTTGCTTGTTTGTTTTACTTCGAATGGAACACCTAGACGATGCTGTATAATTTGAAAACTATTGTTATATTCGTAGAAATTCAATAAGTCTATTGTTATTGTTTCAATGTTCGAGTTGCCAAAGTATGGTAAGAAATTAATTTGGTTTTATTTTGTAACAAATCCACTGAATAATTAGGTACCCCCCTGGGTTTGTTTGTTAGATTGCAACAAAATAAGAAAATTTTGCTTAAATGAGCGTAAGCTAATGTCGGTCGTGCTCTACTTTGGGGAAATGATATGTTCATTTAATGCTATGATGCAAAAAGTTTTTAAGTATATAATTAAATTAAAACCAAAATGAATTTCGGGTTTTAGTCAAGGCAATTATTTTGGCTAAAAACTTTTTATTACCTGTTTAGGAACCAACTGTTTCTCATAAAAGAACCGTAACCGAAAATAACTATTCGCTGAGATAGACACACTGCCCGAAATAGAGCTCGATAATCATGAAACATAGATGTTTTCGATATCTTTTCAAATTTTTAAATGTTGGCTATTAGATTTCCAAAAATTAATATAGAATGTGTTTAAAAAGATCACAAATTATAAAAATATTCTCCCTATAGGACTTCTGTTGCTAGGACTGCGAATGCTATGATTAATTGAATTTTATTGTGGATTAGGGTAACCATAGTTTGCCAAATAAATTATACTACATCCGAATTCAGCATTCCTATGGCAGCTATATAATATAGTCGTCCGATCTGCGTGAAGTTGACATTTTTGAAAAGATTGATTAATACAAAGCACACTTGCCAAGTTTCAGTCACATAGCTTTGACTCAACTGATTGCATGAGAAATTATTCTGTAAGGGCATATTTTTATTTGTTTATAACTGCAACAATTAATATCTTTTAAACTATAAAAGTCTCCATCTTTTTGAAAGCACCGTAATCTAAGTCATGTTTAGGGCAATAAAATGTATATTCCTAGAACCTATATCACATTCAAAAAATTATATATATACTTTAGCAACAATTACTTAATACTATTAAACAATTTAAAAAGTTATTAAATTTCTATATTGATGGATACAGTAAAATACTAATCAGCAATATCAACACGAGATCTGGCCGATAAACCACACCTGAGAAATCCTGTTTTTAAAAAACCCTTTTTTTTCAATTTTTCGTTTTTGAATTTTTTAAATTGTTTATAGAATTAATAAAAATTTTATTTGCAAAACCGAAAATCACGACATCGTACGAATTTTTTGCCTTAACTATGAAGAAAAAAACAGACAAAAATTTTACCATAAATTTCCGCATATAGATTTTTGGATAGCACTTGAGTAGCACTTTATTTAATGTAAAAGCTGAGAGTTGTAGACAGTAAGGTCCCAAGATACAGAAAAAAAAGCAAAACTTTGCGGAATGCGTTCGAGTTTTTAAATGCAACTTAAACTAACTATTATTTAATCTGCATATATTACATAATTTGTGTATCTTTTACCTTACCTCGGTATTTTCCAATTCGAGTACCTTTTCTCTTAACTTTCATTTACCTTGTCAATAGGTAGGGTACTAGGTAGTTTTCGTTTGTGATTTTTCTTCGCAATCAAGTATTGATATCAATTGTTGTATTGTATCATCTCTACACGTTTGGGATGTTGAGTATATTCGGTCAGACTTAATTTTTTAGCTCATTCATGCTCTTGCAAGAAAATATACTCAAAGATAGAGGAGAGGAAATACGGGCAGTCGTCGCGACAACGTTCAACTGTCTCGTAAAATTTAAACTTTATAATGGTTAAAAATGACTGATCGGTCACTAAATAATGAAGGGAATAAAGATTTACCGCTTATCTTGAATGGAATATTTTTCAACCCGAATGGCAAATGTCAACTTTGTGTAAGCAAAACTATTAAGTTTGATGAAAAATCTACTGAAAATTTACACAAGCATTTGAAGGTACCTTTACAATATACATATGTGCATAAAAATCTGAACATACACACGTGTTAATGTACATATGATCGAATGTTTTTGCTCTAAACTGTCGATACATATAAACTTATGTGCATAAATATGTTTGTATTCCAGTCTATAGCAGCAGTTTCTTGCGAATTCGTATAAGCAAAACAATGTTAATATATCATATATTTCAAATTCTGTACTATACAGGGTTCACCCCAATAGTTACTCTTCCTACGAATCAATAAAAGCCAAAGTATCTATCCAATCTATACTTAAGTATAAAATTATAAAAACCATTTTGCCTAGCTCTGCCCAAGTTGAAAGAATTTTTACTTGCACCAAAAAGAAACGGACTAGGTGACGAAATATTCGAATTTCTTGTTCTATTTAAAAAGTAACATAGTACATAACATTTTTTTTAATATTATAAGAATCAAAACTTTCCATTTTTAATCCTTCTAAATTGAAGATTTGTACAGTATGACTGTGGATTTTCAGTTATTAAATTTAAACCGTGTGCCAAACAAGTTATGTGTTTGAGATTCGGATAAAAAACTTTTAAATTTTTACCTGCTTTACCAGCTATAAATGCTGTAATCCTTTACACTCTATGTTAAAACCTTTCTAGTATGATAATACCATGCAACAGCTAAAATGTAATTTTTTGTGATTCTTTGTGGTCACATTTGCAATTCGAAAGGTGAATTTAAATATTATACCATTACTTCCGAACAGCATAACCGATTTTATAAAGCTATATAGCTGAAGGAGACGTTAAAAGTAGCTCTCAACTTATTGTTGATTAGGGAGTACCAGACCATTGGGAGTTTGCTAAATTTTTACCGATATTCGGACTAAAAATACTCGGGGAAAATTCGAAAAAAATTTATTCTCATCGGCATATTATCATGATCGTAAAGTTATACTCGTTAGTCGTCGAACAAGCTATCATTCGTTATAATCTGTCGTAGAAGTCAAGTAATTGCAAATGGTATGCAAATACATCGATGATTGAAAAAAAACCCATCCATGTCTGCAGCTTGGATAACATCATCGATGTTTCTCTAGCTCTTGAACGAAAGTCAAGTTCTTAGTCTCTATTATTTACATTGAAATTAAAGACTTTTTTTGTTAACAGCTCAGGTGTTTTAAGAAACTGTCGCTGTCTTTGAATCAACTCTTGATAAAACTTGAGAAGTTGTTCTTTTATCACTTGCTCCTTTTTTGTTTCTTAGCTTGAAGCGATAGCTTTCTTGTGCTATTTTCGTTTTTATTATATTGCAGTTCTCAACTGTATATGCTTTTGATGGCAAGTAGAGGCGGTTGGCAAAAAGACTAAGCTAAAGAATGCATAAGTTATTGAAATTGTGAACTTACGTGCTTTTGTTCGGATCTTTTTGTGCTTTTCAGAATATATAGATATTAGGCATAAGCTAATAATATATATTCACAAGGTTCTAAAGGTACTAAAAAATTGTGGCTCTGAAAGTTTTTTGAAGTTTAAAGGGGTAGGCGGGAAATTTTCAAAATCTTAAATAAACTTGATCTGGGTACCTACATACAAAATTTGTTGTCTCTGTTACATAAATTGGCACAACTTCATGATCCCCTTTTAGCCATTTTTAAAGTCGCCCAAAGCTGGTGAAGGTGACCGGTTGTGTAAAAGTTTTTATAGAAAAAACTTTTTATTAGATGTTCCGCGGTGGAATAGAACCCATGACTCCCTCACAGCATGCACACACCCTACCGCTGCAACACATCCGGTGCGAAAATAAACCATTTTGAATATATGTGTTCAAAATTACAATATTTTGCATTGCCCATAAGTATGCAATGGATGTTGTAGAAAATTCTCATTCGAATTCAATACAATTATAGAGCCTTTTGTACTTTTTTTGCCTTGCATACTTTTGGGCAGTAGATAATTATGTCATTTTATAAAGATGTACTCAAAATGTTCTCAATATCTTCGCATCAAAAAAGTAAAGTTGTGTGGGGTAGGTTGTTTGAAGCTAAGAAATGCGATGATTTTATGAATGGTTCAATCATATATATCGGTTACCAACTTAACGCTCCTTAAAAGGGTCAAAATAGGCATTTTAAGCAACTTTAAGCTCAAATTTACAAAAAATGCAGCCGTGATGGAACATTTCCCCAAAGAAATTCGTGTTCAAAATCATCTAGACTAGCAATCACCTCTTCTAAAAACTGGATCTTGTTGCCTAGTGAAATTATGGTTTGTTGGGTATTCCTCGAACAATTTTAATATTTAAGTTTTATTTACTTAAAAAAAAATTTCTAAAAAAAAAATCATTGAGGCATTCTCTTGGTCTCTTCTTGAATGTAGCATAAGTGTTGAGTCTCTATACACAGCACACGCCAATAGCCGCTGAAGGTAAATAGTTTTGTTACAGTTTTTTACAAACATTTTATTAGATTTTCCGCAGGCGGGGTCGAATCCAGGTCTTTCGCTTCAAAGAGGTAAATGGTTAATTTTTGATTGTTTGTTTATTTCACGTTGCTATTCGACATTCTTCTTCTAAGCAGCATTCGAATTTAGCTTGCTTCAAAAAATGGTACATGTAAATTTTATTTCATTTTATTTATTCTATTTATTGTTTTGTTTATGCTGGTGTCAAAAATTTCAGATTTCATTGTGGCTTTTGGGTACTTTTTCTTTTACCCCTCTCCACATGTCATCTGTTTTCCCTGTCATTGTCTTGGAATGGTTGCTTTGCACTACAACCGAGTAGCCTGGGAAACTGCGGCTGTCATTGTCGCTTTTCCCCCAAGTCGTCGTTTATTTATGCAAATTTAATTTCCATACTAAACGTTTTGCGTGTGTGTGTGGGTGTGGGGATGAGTGCAAGGATTATATAAAAAAATTCACTTTGCCCATTCTCGCTTGATTTTTACTTACTCTTTGTTGTTGCTCGATTTTGTGGGTGGCTTAGGGGTAAAAGTATTTTCCCATTATTGCTTTTTATCAGCTGTCTGCTACTCTCTCTTTTACGTTTTCTCTCTCTGTCGTTTGTAGTGGAGGCAATTTTATTATACGATGGCGTTAAAATTGTTTGCCTGCTAATAGAAAATGATATTTTTTCGCTTACTTCATTTGCATGCCTTGGGCTAAGGGAGCAATGTCCTTAATTAAGTGGCAACATGGAGCGGGCGAGGGGGGAGAGGGCCAGAGCTTGTCATATGTGCTTGTTCGCTTGAGTGCCTCAACCATCATAAAGTTAATCTAGAATATTTCCACTTTTTTTCGCCTATTTTCTTCCTTTTTTTACTAAAACCTTGCCAGAAGTCAGTTTTATGTAAATGAAGCTGAGGGGCAGATAAAACATTCTGTGCTTTTTTTTGAACTATTGGCAAGCATACAAAAGTGCTTGGCAGTCAAACATGTCCCAGGATAATTCCCCTCTCTCACCCACATTTTGATATGGCTAAAAGTTGGTGGCCCCAAAAAATTATTCTATGTGGTTAGTTGAATTATGCGGAAATTTAAAGAACAAAGTTATTTCATAATTTAATTTTAATTTCAATAACTGTAAATGAATAAAACGTATATATGGTGCGAGTGCCCAACTCCTCTTTCAATTAAAGTTTATTTATTTCACTCCCAGCGCAACAAGTACATTTGCAATTATAATTTAACGCGATAGTAACAGTTTTTGCTATCGTTAACATTCATTCAACTTTCCTTACTTAAGTTATTACAGTTATTAAATTTAAACACCAAAGCTAAGGTCCCACAGGAAAAAAATTGGTAAGAAATTTTGATGAAAATTTGGCGAAATATACATGTTTGCAGATTTTGCAGAGCTTAAAATAAAAACTATGGTTACATACGTAAGTAATTCTATCAAATATGGCCAAAAAGATTCCTAATTTGGCCTATTTAGCCAAATTTTCATCAAAATTTGAATTGATTCACACTCCAATTGTTTTGATACCATGATTTGGATCGTTCCATAGCCAGATCGTTGTTAGCCATGATATTGTTTGTGCGCTGCGATGCTGCAGGTCTTAGCATATTGAAAAGGTAAGATGGTTCTTTTCTTATAATTATCTTATGAATGAAAGCCAGAGTTCTTAAGTTAATCCACGAATTCAGGCTTAGGTCTCTTCCGAGCTAGATGTGATCTGTGGTCGAATTGTCTACTGTTAAATACACATCTAGCTATTGAGTTAAGTGACACATTAATCTTCTAAAAATCTCTGTAATCAAAGTGGTCAAAAACTTCTACTCCGTAACTATACAGGTACAAGAATTTGTTTTGCAATTGTCATTTTAAGATGGTAATACCGAGTTTGAATTCCGTATGATTTACTAGTGGCTTTTGATATGTGTTTGGTCCATGTTAGGTTGTGATGGACTGAGCAAAAGTTAGATAAGCAGGAGCCGGATGCTACGGACTGTATTCTGTTATTCAGATATGACTTAAGCAAAGAAACTGCAGTTCTTGAAAAGTTGTATTAGTTCATCAGTTTCGTGCAGAGAATTTCCGAATGTCCTGGACTATACTAGTTATTACTGTGATGCAGCCTCGATTCTTTCTAAGACCCGAATGTTTTTTACTCAGTAGATTATGATTATTGAGGAAGCACTGGATTTGTGTAGCCATTTGTAAAATGAACACCGGCCAAAAGTCCATATTAGTTTTCGAAATAGGAAGAATTTTTGATTTTTTCCATGCATATGAAAACGTGGACGTTGTAAAAGCCGTCTTAATAATATGAGTAATCTGGTTAAGTATCACAGGCAGTAGTATTTTAACTAATTTTGGGCTAACATTATCTAAGCCTTCTGCATTTGACTTCACTTTATAAATACTTTCAATGACATCATACGGAGTCCGTATTACGGACTGACAAAAACCAAACTAAAATTATTTTCACAGAGCGGTAAAACATTTAGATAATTACTGCACGTAGCCTCAGGTCTTCTCATTCAACTCATTTACATTAATAATCTCCTTTGGGTGGTCTTTGATTTTTCCGATTCCTTGATTATTAACTTCTCATTAGGATTGTCTGGTCATTGCAACTTGGCTGAATTTGGAGTTATAATTGTTTCGTTTTGCTACACTAATCATTTTAGTAACAGTGGACCCTTTTATTTCTGTATTCAGCTTGTAAGCTGCTGGTTGTATACCGTTTCCACCTAAGGTATGCAACATCACGCAATTTGATGTGGCTCTGCAAGTTGTTGTTGAACCAAGGCTGCTGCATTCGCTTCCAGAAGTTGATTGAATCTTTATTTGGTTTTTGGTCTCATTTTATACATTTTTGGTATAAACCCAAGCAACGCATTATATTGATAACAGATGTGTTCCTTTTTTTAGGGTTGAATGGTCTAGTGTATTTTTAAGCGCCTCGTAATTGATTATGTACCTGGACTCACAATGCAGTGTTCAAATATCTGTGAACTATAAATCTGTTTAATTTTATTCAAATCTAATTGCATAATTTGACATAAAAGAAGCCCTTGAAAGTATGCAAAGAATAATTAACCTTTAGTTCTTCTGTTTAGAAAAACGGCGAAGTTACATTAAAAATTTCCATTATTATCATGAAATTGTTTTGCAATTGCTGATAACTTCTAAATCGCCCCAAAATTTGTTCTTGGTATCAGTCTTTGATTCTTTTCTAGCAGTGCAGCTCAAGGCTGTTACGAATTGCTACAATTGGCTCAACTCTGTCGATGTTTTAACAGAGTTGCAGTCGGGGTTTCGATAAAGATACTCCACAGTGGATAATATCTTCAATCTGAATAATATCCTCCCTTCTGCTTGCCTATCAAAATGTACGTGGTCTAATTTCAAATTAGCTAAACTCTTTGTAGACAGTATATCTTTCGATGTTCATGTTCTAGTATTCACCGAGACGTGGTTAAAATCTGACATCTCTGAATCAACAGTTTTTCCCACTAAATATACTACTTATAGATGCGATCTCTCTATCCGCGTTGGGGCTGGGGCTTTAATTGCTGTGGATTCCGGCCTTTCGTCGGAGTTGACACATTCTTTAAATCCCCATGACATCGAATTTATAAGTGTTAAAATAACTTTTTCTACTTTTTCCGTATTTATTACTTGTTCCTATATTCCTCCACATTCCGATACCACAATTAACTCCTCCTCTAACCTCTCTGCCATTGAGTTGATCTCTCTGTTATTATCAAACAGTGACCTATTGATTGTTCTTGGAGACTTTAACTTGCCTGAAGTTATGTGGTCCACGAACAATGAATCAAATGCGCATTTATTTTTTTATTGATGGCTTATTTGAGTTGTCTTTGTCACAAGTTAATCCTATTCGCAACTCGATAAACAGATCTCTTGATTTAATATTTTTGTTGGATCCCCCCGGCAATGTTGCATCTAGAATTGACCCGTTGGTTCTTCCTGAGGACCCCTTTCGTCCTACATTGGAACTTACCATTGAATTGCCCTCTCGGGTGTGCTCTGGTTCTGGAAACTCGACGGCTAAACCCGTTGTTTTCAAAAAACAGATTTTTTAAAACTTAATGATTTAATTTTTGAAACCGATTGGTCTCAATTGTACACTTGTACAGATATTGATGTTGCCATACAACTTTTTTATGATACCTTGTACTCGCTTTTTGATGTTTGTGTTCCACTTGAGCTAGGCAGCCTTGGTTCACAAGAGAACTAATAAATTTTAAAAACCAGAAGACAAGGTATTTCAAAAAGTATAAGAATTCGAAAAAATCATCTGATTTCTCCCGTTATGTGGATGCTCGTTCTAGATTTAATGTACTGAACGCACAATGTTATAAAGACTATCTTAACCGTTGCAGACTTCAATTCTCGCACAATCCTAAGCAGTTTTATTCGTTTGTTAACTCTAAACGCAAATCTTCCACTATGCCCTCTTCTGTGCGGTATGGTAATACGAAAGCAAACACTGATCAGGCCATAGCCGATCTGTTTGCCGAGTTTTTTACGTCAACCTACTCGTCTTCTAGCTTCTTTGCGAATCAACCATACCCCTATCAGTTGAATGGGTCTAATTGTATTTTTAGCCCTGTAATCACTGAAAGCTCTATCCTTTGCGATCTTAACTCTGTTAAACCTGTGTATGCACCGGGTCCCGATGGAGTACCTGCTTGTGTACTTAGGTTTTGTGCTGATGCACTTTGTAAGCCTATTCATAAATTATTTGAATTGTCTCTTGAGTCGTCCTCTTTCCCTTTCTAACAGAATGTTCGATCCGGAGACCGGATTATTGCTACTTCAACTATATACAGCTAATCTGCACTTCGATTAGATGCAAAAATCCATAACCATGAATGAAAGAAGGGTACCTAGGATCTTGGCAGAATATCTATTTAAAGAACGTCTGCAATGCTTCAGAAAGTGGGGACAGTCCAGCCGCGGATCACGGAGTTCGACTGAATCTGGAAGATAACCCGTCATGGAAAACTTGGGCTCAATTAAAATGGATGCAGCATATAGAATGATATTTGTTGAAGAATCCCGGAGAAGCTCAAAGCGATTAATTTATAGGCAACTGCACTACGATCTGGGAGAGAATAACTATTTCTCCGATGAGATTCCCACTGAAGGAATAAGAAGTGCTTTTATGGCCAGAGGTAAACTATTAAACTTTAATTTCATTCCAAATGTCACGAGGAGTGACACAAACTGCCCTAATTGCAACAGGAGGAAGCTAGAAAATGTCATCCATTTCATTGGAGGTTGCCCCATTCTGCGGGAACTTCGGCTCTTAATTTTCCGAAAATGTACCCTTTTTACGCACGAAATATTAAACAACCTCAACGACGCGGACTGGTCAAAGCTACAAAGGTATGTGACTAGAGCCTTAGCATATAGAAATAGAATCTTAACTGGATTGTTTTAAAAGGAAATTTTGTTGTATATAATATATTCCTTATTTATAATATTTGTTAATTATGCTAGCACTAATTCTCAAACCCAAAGCGCTTGGCTGAACGATCTGGTATCTGAGGGAGACACGGGAAGCCAGCTCTATTAGGCTACGTGTAGAGGGTGCGATGTGGTGAGCGACACACAGTTCTTTCAACCGAGTCGCCTAGAAACTAAGCTTTTTATTTTGTAATTTTTGATATGGTATACCTTAAGTTTATATGCATTTAATTTATTCTACTTACAAAAATAAAAAAACAACTACTACTAACTACTTCTATAGCTACAATAAGAAAGAAACGAACCAAATATGAGTCATCTATCGCTCAGTTTGTGGCAGAACAATTATTAGGTCGCCAAATAAATAACAATAATCGTTCAAAATAGATACATTATTTCATTTTAAACCTTGCCGCTGCGAAATCTAAACAAAAAAGACAAAACATAAATTTCGTTATTTATCAGAACCGGAACCGACAAAGTCAATTCGTACATTTGTTTGCCCCTATCTTTGAACGTACTTATATAATGTCTTTGAATCATAACTCAGACACACACAAATGAACACGCTTCACTGCCTGTGCAACCAGAATGAGCCGACAATTATGTCTCTGTCGAAGACATTGAACTTTGGCTGCGTCTGCCTTTGGCCTTTCAGATGGCCCGTTAGATCATGGGAGTTCATGACACACATGCGACTCCCTCTGCCTCAGCATGAGACCTTTAACACAATTTGTGGTACAAATTTTGGGGGTTGCTTTAAAACTGCATGCGGTCCTTTGCAAATGGAGAACGCGGGAGATAAATAAAAATTTTTGTAGCTAAACGGGAGATGTGTGCAGAGTTATCAACGCGCCATTTTGTGCTGCTTGAATTAATTTTGTGTACATATATATATATATATTTTTTTTTTTTTTGAACTGAAGATGAAACGGAAGTTGTGCCATAACGCCAAGCTAACCGGAAGCAGCGAGAACAGCAGCCCGGCGTGAAAAGAGCTTGGCTAAAAGGATTCCGCCGCAATTTGTTTGATGTTTGCTACGTGTTTTCAAATATTTTCTTCAGTTTTATACTGTTTGCTGTTTGTTGTTGGAAGTTGGATATTGGGTGGGTTGGTTGTTTGTGCCAAGCGAGGCGACAGTTGGCGGTAACCATGACAGCAAACTGTTGAAAATATTTCCCAGCACATTCTCCAGCAGACTTTGTGTGGCGAGTGTGATAAGAAATGAGCGTTTCAAAGAGAACTCCCAAAATAAACTGACAATGAAATATATTTTCTTTCTATTTCTATAAATTCCATTCGATCAGAGGAACTGAAGTGAATAATAGTGAATGAGCAAGAGACATGAAGAAGGCAGTACAAAATATATATGAATTTAGAACTATTATTATTGTTTATCTTTATATATTTTTTGATGAGAATTGCAATTAAAAAAATGTGTTTCTTGAGGTAAAGGTTAAAATTGTTATAATATTATGTTAGTTTCTTTTGTTTATGGGCATTTTAACTTTAAACTTAAGTCAGTGATGGGCAATCCACTGGCGTGTCATATTGGTAAGAGTCCAAATGGGTAAGTACTCTTACTCTAATACTAAATTATTTTGTTGTAGCTTCTCCGACAAGTGAATGTACAGTGGGGCTATGGTTTTCAATAAAAACTTGACGAAAACGTTCGCTAAAAAAAAAAAACAAAACATCTATGCACATGTACTTCTATCACTAAGGTATATTGAGTTGTAATCTACAGCCGAAGTGTTTTCCGCAATACGCCCACTTTTCCGATTACATAGAACTCTGTTTTGAATACAGTATGCCTACGAAAACGGCCAAGCTTTCGTAAATGTATACAGTAAAGTCTACTATATAGTAGGCTGCCAACCTAGCAAAGTGTTAAACAGAACATCGATCTTGTAACGGGCAGATACGCGGCGGCACAGTGGATGAAACGGCCGTGCTAGCGCAGCGAAATTAGATTTTTAAAGTATGAAAAATGGATAATTTTTTTTACTTATCGACTACCAATAGTTTTATTAGCTTATAAAAGTTTATCTCAAAGCATTCCGATATAAATCTGAACAGCTGTGAGCCATCAAACACAACATATGTTTTGGCAAGTGCTTTTCAGTTGATTCCCGAATCGAATGCTGTGAAACATCATTGTTTTACAAAAAAGCTTTGTTTTATATTCATAAAAAGGTATGAACTAAACAAAAAATCCGTGTAAATGACCCGTCCATAAATGTATTACTTGTAAAATGTAGTGAAAGTTACGCGTATTGAAAGTCAGCACTTAGTAGCCTACACCTGTCTTTCGTGGAGCAAAACTAAATATATCCACAAATATTCAATCGCATTTAATTTTTTTTTGTCATTGTGAGTCAAGGTTGTTTAAAAATTTCCAAGATCACCATCAAAACAAAAGCTGCTTTCAGTTTGGCCCAATTGAGTGAAGAAGGAACACATCCCCACAAGGAAGTTTTTGGCATTGGAAAACTATTTTTTTTAAGCAGTTTTAAATAACAATTCCTGGTATCGAATCTGTAAAAAGTTTTGAGATTGTAATTTAGTTAGTTAGTTACTAACAATGCGTTTGCAATCAAAGAAATTATGTATAATCAGTTCGGTGACATATGATCACGACTGAAATAGAAACATTAAGTTATTCATATACGTTTATATTAAGTTAATTACGATTAATTTAATTTAATATAGTTTAGCTTAAGTAAGAGTACAATTGATTTAATTTGATGTTCTTTAAATGCTTGAATTTTGTTTTTGTTGTTGTAAGTGGCTTGTGAGTTTTTCCCTCAATGTCTGTGCGTTCCTAATTGTCTTAATATCCAGTGGAAGATGATTCCAAACTCGAATAGCATGCGGAAAGAATTGTCGATCAGAAGTAGAGAGCTTATGTTTCGTGCTTATTATGTTTTTGGACCTAAGCGACGAAACAAACATTAACTTATCAAATAAATAGGAGGGATGTTCAGAGTTAATAATTTTGTGCAGAAATATTAAGACATATCCAGGAGCCAAGGTTGATGTTATATATCTGTTTAGCAAAAGTTGAGTGATCGGTCCATTTTTTATTAAATATACACCTGGCTATATTATTAAATCCAACATTTAATTTATGTTTGTAGCTTGAGATGCAGCTGCCAAAAACTTCTAAGCCATAAAATAGCTTAGATAGAAGGTAAGCCTTAGCGATAATTTTTCTTGTTGTCGTGGGTATAAACTGGTTTGCTAGATTTAATTGCCTTAAAACTCCATATGTTTTTCCAAGTGCTTGGTGTATATGGTCATCCCATGTTAATGTATTGTCAAATGTAAATCCTAAATTAGCAGTCTTTCCCACATATTCAAAATAAGTACTATCAATTTCAAGCTTTTGCAATGTGTCTGTTTTATAAACTTTCTTATATATAACTAAGCACTTTGATTTTTTTTAGGATTAATCTTTAACCCATTTTTCTTAGACCAGTCACTAATTATACTTAGTTCGCTATTACAAATACTAATACACTCAGCAATTTGGGCCAACGGACGACTAACATACATTTGCACATCATCGGCATACATTTGGATTTCACTTTTAGACAAAACACAGGGGAGGTCATTGATAAAAAGACTAAACAATAATGGTCCAAGGACAGAGCCGTGTGGAACGCCCGATTTTACTGCGAGAAAACTTTGGCAGCTTGGCTTCTATCGTTAAGGTACGACTTCATTAGCTTAACTGCAGTATGTATATGGGGTTTAGTGACCTGTTTTTGATTTTAGTCAATGTTACAAGTGGCTAGCTCAAGGTCTTTGGTTGATTATAAGTCTTTTTTATAAGCAACACAAACCAACAGATATTAATTACAACATTTTGGAATAGCAATTGGGTATGTCCGTACAACGATCGCTGTTTCGAGAATAACCAAATTCTCTTATCAGCGGACTTGTTTTGCTGTTCACACTTCAAACAAACATCCAGTTAGTATTTAAACTCTGGAGGGGGTTTAGCTTTTTACATAGTACTTCGTGGTTTACTGTGTCAAATGCATTGCTATAGTCAAGGAGCGTTAAAAAAGTAATTTGGTCACTGTCAAGTTTGTTACGTTAGTGACGTTAGTGGCAATTTTAGTGACTAATGTAGTGCAATTGCGGATTTTTGTAAGCCCGGACTGTCTATCGTTTAATAAAAAATTCTTTTCCATTAAAACACATTAATTTGGGATCCCATAATTTGCTCTAACGCTTTGGAAAGGAAGGGAAGGAAGTTTTTCCTTTCGGAATTGGTAGGTAACAATACCTGTTATCGAATCTGTAAAAAATTTCGAGATTTTACCAATGGACTTGTTCAAAGGCCGATATTGTAACAAGATGTACAATGATGTATTGCGAAAAACTTGCGATTCTTAAGAAGAAATAATAATACAAATTTTTTTCTATTTATTAATAATTTTGCTAGACTAGTGCATTTTCGAGCAAAGAGTTATTTTTTCAAATATTTTTGCTCTTTGCATACACAGAGAAAAATAAATGCAAAATCTACACGAAAATGTAGGATTGCTACACGTTTTGACCGGGATTTTCAACCCATTACTTTTGTGTAGCTTTTCTGCATGCCGCGTTTAGTTTTCTCATTTCTAAATGTAGCATGTAGAAAAGCTACATGCCACGTGTTCTATTGAAAACATACACCAATTTTTGCTTGCTTGTAATTCTTAAGTTCGAATTCATTGCTCTGATCATTTATATATGGGACTGAAATTTGCACACGTTTCGTGTAGATTTCCAACATGTAGCATTCAGCATTTGTTATTCTAAACGTTTATTTAGAAAACCTTCATGTCGGGTGTGCAGAGCAGTGTTCTAAATGATAAACAAAAGAATTCAGTACTAATTTAGAGCTACATTTTTCGTTTAGAATTTCCACACGCTTGAAGAAAACCTAAACTTTCGCGTGCTATTCAGATTGTTGCATGAAAAATGAAGAAGTTATTTGGAAATAAACTATTCTATTCTATTCTATTGTCGGGTAGATTTTGCTCTTGCCCACGCAGCATTTAGCTTTTCTACAAGCGGCGCTTAGTTTTTAAACGTGTAGCTTCCTGCATTCTACGCTCAATGCGTGTGCAATTTGGCAGGCCGCAATACGTTTCGTTTAGGAGTGACGTTTTGCCGTGTAGCCAATTTTCTTTTCTCTGTGTACAAACTACTTAACCGATTTGAAAACTGTGTTTTACGCGATTATTGGAAATTCCATAACCTTTCGATTCATACCTTGCTTGACTCCATTTAGCATATCTGAGTCGAGATTTGGCTCAAAGTGTAAGTGTACCTAACGAAAAAAAAAGTTATTAAGAACTTTTTTTATATCATTTATTTCAACCTTAAAAATTATGGGCAATCTTTTTGTAATTAAAAAATAAATGGTTTTATTTCTGGTTTTTTTTTTTTTGAGTTTTTTTTTTTTAATGAAACCATTCCCTAGCCGGGATTCGAACCCAGCCCGACGAAGCGCCACTAAGTGTCAAACCTAGCGTCACAGCTTAACCAACTAAACAGTTGTCGGCGGCAAGAGGAGGCAGTCAAATGTCAAATTTAAGTTACACCCGAGAATTTTAAATTTAGATTACAAATCGAAGCCTACTCGGACTGCAACACATTTGCAGGGTTGTGGTTAAAGATGGGCTCGGGACGGGAATCCACGGGATTCCCTCGGGACCCGAAAAAATATGCGGGATCGGGCGGGACGGGATTGAATTGGAAATTGTTGGTCGGAATCGGGACGGGACGGGAACGAATATTCTTCCTGCGCCCATCTATAGCTGTGGTATAACCAGGTTGTTAATGAAAATAAAAAAAAAACTGCTCCCTGCAGGATTTGAACACACACCACCTGACTTGGACGTATGAAAGGCCACACCTCAGCCAACCGACTAAGGGTCTACCTAACATGGAAAAATTTGTTGAAAATCAAAGCCTACTAAGATTTGACCTACATTGTGGAAAAACAATCCACTACCACACTCCTTTTTCTTACGAAATATAAAACTAAGTGCTCCACAAAACATTCGAAAATTTAACTTAAATTAAATTTTTTTATTTTTAAAATTTTATTTTTAAAATTTAGTTTAATTAAATTTTTTATTTAATTTTTGTATTTTTAAAATAAAAATGTAACTTAAATTAAATTTTTTCTTAATTTAAAATAATTTTTTCAAGAAAATTTTTATTTAAATATTAAAAAAAATGTATTAATTAAAAAAAATTATTTTCCTTTAAATAAAAAAATAATTCCAATTTCTTAATAAAAAAAGTTATAAAAAACTAACAAAAGAAAAAGTCATAACAGTTATGGTCCCTGCTTTAAAGAGTATATAACATTCTTGCTTGACCTACATTATTACTTGTTTTTCATTTTTTTGGGTCTTTGCTTGCTCTTCCCACGGGAAAACTGAAATCAAAGACATATCTAGACGTCTGCAGCCTTTAGCTATTTGCTTGAATTAAAATTCAGACAAAAAATTCACATGAATTAAACGTTACGCATACGCACCGTTAGCCGCAGAGAAGCACTTGAAACTTAAGCTGTTTATGTTATTTTTCAATTTGACACAGCAAAACACAGCAAAAAAGGGTCAGCAAGCTAAACAAAAGTTGCCAATCAGTGTGTCAAAGTGCAAAACAAAAGTGGAAGCTGCAAGCAAAATGAAAAAACCTAGCCAAGCAGCAAATGCGGCAAAATAGGATTAAAGCCAATTTAATATAGCCAACCGAGCTGAGGATATACAAAGGTATTAACAAATGTGTAAGCTGCAGCGCTGAGAAAAAGGTGTGCATGTGTGTCTATTGCCTGGGACTGTCAGGAATTTACAGTTAACGAAGCATGAAGTTGAAGTCAGACAGCGACAGAGACAACAGCAGCAACAAAGCCAAAGCAGCAGATAAAGGAATTCAATCGAAGTTCGCCAAAGTTGACAGCGAACAGGGGCCAAAGAGCGAAGAAGCGTGGCAAATATTTTGTAAGAAATACAGGGGAAACCAAAACCCAATCGTAACCCAAAGTGCAAATATTGCCCAGGCAACGCTATTATTTGCTATTTGCTATTTGCTGTTTGATTTTCACAGCCATGAGATTATCATCAGAAAACCATTAGAATTTTTATTGAATTCCGCACGCATACAGAACACACACACTCACTGGATAGATACAGGCTGTCACCATTGCAAAAGCCTAGAGATGAGCAAACAAAAATTAGTTCAAGATTTATCGTCCAATTGGGACACCATGGATCGTATCAGACGAGGCGCATCAAAGCCCAACGTATTATTATTATCGTTTAACCAACAGTATTAAGATTAAAAGTATTAATTGAGGAATTTTTCAGATCGTTAATTAAGTTTAAAAAGTTCCTAAAATTTGTGCCTAATTTGATCATGCTAACGTGTCGTATTATTAATTAATTACAAAACTTTAGGGCCACATTATTCGATCAGAAAGTACAATATTATTAATCAACAAAACAAAAAGCTTTAGTCGTGCTAAAATCTACATTATTCATTTTAATACTCTGAACTGAAGTATATTAAGTTTGTGCAAAAGTATGTAACAGGTAGAAGGAATTATTTTCGACTCTATAAAGTATATCTATAATAAGTACATCCAGGAACAAAACATACTTGAAATTTTAAGTACAAAACGGTATAAATTCTACCTGATTTTTCTGAGTGAAGAATTATAAATGTTGCTATGATCGCTGTAATTATGTATGGTTTGTCAAAGCAGCAATGGCCAAACACACTGTATTGCTCCGTATGCATAATGTACATTGAGAGATGTATATGTATGTGCGTCTCTCATGTCTTGTACTTCTTCGTAAGGCAGATCAATTGGAGTTACGCACACACCTTTTAGTTGCTGGCATTGTAAATTCGTCAAAGGAAACTCAACAGTGTCTGTTTTGAACCGCGCTAAGCCAATCTATAAACTCCTTGTGTTCTTGATGGTAATGATCCAATCTGTTCCAATCACTCAGCCTGCACCCATAACTAAGATACCCAAAAATTACAAATTTAACACTTTTTTGTTAATAAAAATTACTATTATTTTCAGTCTCTGTTTTTGTTCGAAACTTATTGGATCTTTCAAAAAGGTCGGTCGATAATGGAACTATACCGTATAGCTACACTTTCGTTTAACTATAGTTTTGGAAACAGAAACAATGAAATTGTCTTCCAAGCCATGATTTATGATTTATTTATTGCACTTGATCCCCTAAAATTAAAAAGTTTATCAAATAAGAATCTATACATTTTCACGAAATAGTTTTTGAGACATCGAGAATCGATGGTTGAATGGATCACATTGATTCATTATTCACATAATCGCATATTAAGTTATTAAGATCTAAGACCTTCTTAAAACCGAACATCTTTCCGTTAAATTTTCATTTCAGGTCTCTAAGGTCTTGAACCGAAATGTAAAAGCCTTTTAATTAGTTTTACTTTAGAAACCAAATTCAAAATGTGATTTCAACAATTTGTTCAAAATACTACCGATTTAGGTATGAATCAACCTTTGAATCAACCTAAGATTATAAAGAATATGAGGTACAGCCTTATTCCACTGGTTAACACTCAACAACATGCTCAAAATGTAAATGCTTTCTTGTTCCACGGACAAATGTCAATCACGGTTATTTGAGAATGATCAAATGGAATGTAAATGACCGTTCCCCATAAATATGTTAAAAAGTAACGTTGCAAACCATTCCGGAACCGAACCCCGCAGAACCGATTCGGATCGGGTTTTCATGGTCCATCAAAACAGACCACGGTTTCGGTTCAGAAAATTAGGTTTTTTTAAGTTTCCTCATTTTTAAGCACTGGATCGGTAGGCGCTTTATCTACTAAAGATCCGATTTGTAAATTTAGGATATTTCGACTATGAGAAGGGAAACAAAGCAAAAGTGAAGTTTTAACATGGATATACAAACTTTTCATATTTATGTATGAGTACACAGTGGAAGAGACGTATGATTGATAACATTAACAGTAGTTTTCCATTCGACTATATTCAAATAGTTTAATCAATTAAATACGTTGTCTTCTACAAAACTAAGAGCCTGCAAGGATTTACTGCGATTCATAGAAAATAGAGGGAAAAATGTTTCGAAGAACTCAGATGCTATGAAAAAAGGTTCGAACCAAAATCTTAGGTTCGATAAGTAAAGTAACCCGTTCCTCGAATCGAACCTTATACTTCACGTTGTAATCGAACCTCCAGACCGAACTTTCTGCAGAATGTTAAAGGTTTGCAGCCTTGGTCAAAAAAAACATGCTCTCGTGAAAGGTCCCCCAAATTGTTGAGAGATTTCTGGATATATTCGTTTGATATGAATGTATTTAGGCATTTACTTGAAGAAATGAAAATTTTTCGCTTACCCTGACCAAACACAATTCAAGTCAACTTTCTTGGCACAATCACTTGACATGGTCAATTCTATAACATATCGATAGTATATCTAGACGTTTAACGAGAGTAATTCGAAAGTGACCGGGTGAATATCGAGTGTTGTAACTCTAAATTGAGATAAGACATGGATGTTTAGCCGAATCTCCCCCCAATGAAAGAATGTCAACATTGAGAAAATTCAGTGAAAGTTGTCGAGCCAGTTCAAGTGGATCTTTAGGAAATATTTATTTTTAGATTTGGAAATATCGAACTATAATTGGTACACTATTTTCGCAGGTTTGAGCACAGAATTCGTTTTTTTTTTTCTAGTTAAACGGATTAATTTCTCATCTTCTCACCTAAAAAGTCAATAAGTCAATGTAGTAAGTTGATTTGAAAATTTCCCCATTCGCTTGATAACCAATTAATATCGTGATTGAGTGTCACTTTCCCATCTCTATGACATAGTCAACAACCGCAGATTACCACGTCCCCTTTCACAATACTTACCGACACACGCAACAACACAACACAGTAGCGACAGCTAAGCCGCATTGAATAATGTGCCTTTAGGCATACGCGCAAGTAGATATTGGGAAAAGGCAGAATCGTCCAACACTTTCACGCGCATTTTCGTTAATCATTTGGGATTAGTTCCAAAATAAACTTCCGCCCAGTGTTCGGCGCATTGTTGTTATTGGATTTGAATTGACTTGTTGTGTGTGTGTGTGTGTTTGGTGGTATTTCAATTAAGAACCCGAGAACACAGTCTGTTACACTCCAGACTCTCTCTCTGCACCACGTCAAGTTAATCTTTTATAATTAAACTGATTTAGCTGTATTACGCATATTGCTTGGGCCTTTGCAGTGGCTTCTGTTGCGCCTTTTGACTTGTTAGCATAATTACACATTAATATCGTACATTCTCATTCCCAGAACTAATTCAAACAGATTGCCATTGCCCCCACGTGTGCACTTCGGACACTTTGATATATATATTTAAACCTAATTGAAATTTAGTTATGCAACGGAGTTTGAGAATTAAGTATACCAAGCTGGCTAATGCGGTTTATTGGAAAGGAGCTGTGGTCAATCAACTGTTGTGATATAATACATACCGACAGTATCTGGTTGCGATTCCTGAAAGATATGTACAATGCAGCTGGTTGTTATGGAGAAGGAGGGAAGGAAGTTAAGTAGGAATTCGGAACGATGAATATTAAGTGTTGAAATGAATGCGTGGCATTCTGTGTGGCCCAACGGTGTAATTATCAGTGTGAATTTGTTGTAAAATAAAAGAGTTTAACTTTACTTGATAAATATTTTGCTATCTTTTGTATCTCAATTTTATTTTACGAATTTGTTTTAAAAATTACTTTTACTCAAATAAAGTTGATTTTACTTTTTATTGCCGGCTCCAGATTGAAGCTGGTTGTTGGTCAATACTCAACAAATAACTAAAAGGTACTAAACTTTACAACAATGAGAAAAGGGTATTTGAGAGCCCATTTGTATGGTTGTCAAAAGGATTTCAAAGTGTTTGAATTTTCTTTTTTTAGAAAACATAGCCATTTTACTACAGTACTCCAGGGTGTTGGCTGCATCACATCCAACACATCATCTGAGGAGTGGTCTTATCCAAATTTACAGCTGTCGTCTTTTCGTCTTGGGGCTTTTGTCTGCTGTCCTCGCTGAGCGTTTCATCGTTCCTTCATACATATGTGTGGCCATATTTTGTATATTTGTTTGCTTTTGCCTCTGTTAAAATATTTCCACTTGAAATTAATTTCTCGAGAGCTCAAGTGCACATGTGACAAGGAGACTACTGGCATATGTTTGTGTGTGTGTGTACTCTGGCATATTCCCTTTTCTAAACACTAGATGCAAACAATATTTTGCATACATATACATATGTATTTTGTAAATATGCTCAGAGAGTTATGCATTATGTCGTCGCTTGTTAAATCTGTTCAATCTGTGCTATGCGACATATGTTTATGTGTCAGTGTCTATGTGTGTGTGTGTGTGCCGCTGCTGCTGTTGTTGTTGTTGTTGTCTGTCAGCTTAGTTGGGCCCATTTTGTATTATAATAACTCACAAGATAATTCAAATGGAGCTCAGGCTGTTGATGTGTAAATTGCCCCTAAAATGTTGACTTTAAATGTGAAATAAAACTAAATTTTATGAAGAGCAATTCGAGTGTATGGAATTAGTATAAATATTGTAATAAAGGACATTTTTATGTAGTGTGTAAAATTATTGTTATTACTTTTGTTTTTAATGTTTAATAAATAAATGAAGATTTTAATTTCGTTGTAGAGAAACGATGGTTTCTGAAGCAAACTCTCTATTATTATTGTTAGAAATGTGAGTTGGAAAGTATATGTGAACAATAGTTGTTGTACACTTATTGTTTCTGACAATATTTGTAGGACTTTTATTATATGATTATTATTTGTATCAGTGATGTTTGATGACAACGTTGGCTCCAATAACATTTATTGAAGGAACTAAGCAAGCGATGTGAGCGAAACGAGACTTTGCAGCAGAACCAACACTTCGTCATGCTTAAAGAATACACATAAATTAAAATGGTGCTGCCAACTTGCAAAACTTTTGAAGAGTGATCAAAGTAGAGAGTAAAGAGCCACTGCGAGTTTTTCTAGAAGGCTCTGCTTACTCTGGGAATTCTACAATAATTATTGACCTTTTAAACTAAAATATGTCCACGGACCCCAACTTCTTGGAAAAGTTATGGTACTATCAAAGGAATTTACACCCTTTTTATTAGCCAGTTTTGGCCTGCTTAAGAACATCTTATACCAGTGTCCATAACTTAAAGTAGCAGTTGCGGTGGCCTCTAAAATTGCTATACAGGCAACCACTTAAAGTAAGGCTGCAAACCTGTAAAATTTTGGTGAAGGAGGTTCGAACCCGTGGTAAAGTCTAAGGTTCGGTTCGCGGATCGGTTCCTATACTAATCGAACCCAAGGTTTTGGTTCGAGTCTGGGTTCATAGATTGTTAAATAGTTGACAGATTTTTGCCTCAACATTCGGTCAACATTTTGACATATACTTACTTGATCAGGTGAACGCGTCCAGATTACCAAGCTATGTATGTGAGTCGTCAAGCCGACTGGACCACATTCCTTATTGTTATCATTGATAAGTGTTCGAACAAGTGCCTGGTCCTTGAACTTTTGAAGCTTCACCTTCTACGTACATACCCAACCAGCATTTTAAGAAATTTCTGATCACATTTGAGTCTTTTTTGAGTCCACTGTCCGATTAAAATAGTCATAAATTATACTTTTGTCGGGAGAATATGGTGCCCAAGCCGAGAATCTTCTTAAAGGATCGTGTATAACCCGATTTTTCCGTCCGTCTAACCAATTTGACTCAATTTCTAGTAATATTTCCAATAATTTGCGAGTCTTTTTCTAGTCTTACTTCAATATATCACGTTTTGAGCACATTCGTGAGTCATTTCCGAATCCTATTTAAATCGGACATTTATTTAATCTCTTTAGGCCCAATTTCTCAATGTCCGGTTAGTCAAACTTACCGGCAGGTTAGCCGAATTTGCGTGTCTCATGCTGTCTTTGGCGAGAACCGAGCGGAAAAGTTTACCGCTGCCTCATGATGGGGTCAAATTTTAACCTGCCGGCAAGTTGCGATAGAACTATCGCTATTTTTATCGATCGACAAACAGCTGTGTCCAAAATTTGTATTGTTTACTTTGACAATTGCCAAAACAATATGATTATAAATAAACAAATTTCTTACATCCACGCAATGGAAATGGAAGATTCAGGCGGTAAGACAAGAAGACACAGGCGCGGCGATATAGAACTTTCTGTTCAACAGAATAGCAGCCGCCGCATTCATGGCAAATGTTTTGACTGCCACGCCGTCATTCGAGGCACCAATGGCAAAGCAGGCAAACTCACTGCCCGCCGTCTGCCAAATCGAAGGACCCACCTGGCAAATGGCACCACCAATTGCCTCATGCGATGTGGTATACCGATAGTGATCTAACCGCTGATACGTGTGCACCATAATGAAAATATTATCCACACGCACGGCCTGCACCAGGAACGGTATTACCACAATGGCCAACATGGTGGTGGTTATACCCACATAACGAAAGACGGAGCAACGAATAAATAAAGCGGGAGAGTACAGGGAGAGTTTTTATTATTTTACTGATCTGGATGATGCCAAATTTGTTCAACGATTCAGGTTAACAAACTCAGCATTTCAAATAATTCTTGCTGGGATTAGAGCAAATATCTTCGCTAAGTAACAGGTAAAACCTTAGCTTCAGTTGTGATTCAATTTATTATGACTTGGATTGTTAACAGGAATCGTGTCATTGTTGTCAGAGAGCAAACTTATGGTGGCACTGCGCTCTTATGCAAGGTTATTCTTCCTTATCATTGCGTCATTGAGTCAGACTTCCTTCGGCAAACCGTGCAGTTAATCAAGATTCCCACGCTATTGCATTACTGGCCATCACAAACAGAAACTGACTGATTGATTATCATCATTATCAACCACATTTTCTAATCCTGTGGCTGAGCTTGGGATCATGCCACGATTTTTTTGGAAATAGTCAAGACTCCAGCGGTGATGGGAATGCCGCCACAGTTCGAGAGGTCTCCCGCTTCTTAATTGGGAATTATTTTCGCGATCGTTTTTTAAAACTCTCGTAGTATTTCCGTAAGTCTTTCTAAGGGCGATAAACTCCGGCATGACGGAAAACTGATCTCCAAGCCCAAGCCTTCTGCTTTCAGGTCACCGCATCCCTCTTTTTGTTCTTCAAAATGCATTTGTTTGACTCAAAAAGTATACAAGCGAGTGTTCCTCAGCCGCAGAAAAGTTCTTCGCTCTTGGTCTTTTCGGTGTTTCACATTGATTCATCATCGCAAGCAATTTTATTTAACTATTTTGCCAAATAATTACCAGCGACAACAATAGCATTAAAAAAAAGCCAAAACAAACACAGCTGTTTCGTCGACAGTGTCAGGTCACACTTTTGCAGCGATAGCAATTCATCGATATCTGGTGAACCTGCCGGTAAGTCTTGTTGAGAAAACCAAAATACTTAACCTCTAGTAATTCCTGCCGGCAAATTTGACCGGCCGGTACCTAACCGCAACTTTTGAGAAATTGGCCCTAAATCTTTAAAAGAGCTTAAAAAGGGCTCATCGGGGCGATTTTTGTTAAAATGATCTTCCAAATGCATTTGGTTTCCCCTTTTCCGACTATCCTTATGTTTCTCTATGTTTCTCTTTCTTCTCGAAATCGCAATATGGATTGGATTTCAAAAGTGGCTTTTTTAATTATCAACTCAAGCGAGTCTGTACTATACTATAAACTATTGAGAAAACTAGCAAAGATCTTAAGAAATTGACTTAAATGATTGTTTGAACCGAACCATTGTTTTGTATATAGAAGGTTCGGTTCGGGTTCAGGTTCGTCATGGTCCTTTTCGATGAGTCCGGAAAATCCGAACCGAACCGGTTCTTTGGGGTTCGGTTCAGGACCGGCTTGCAGCTTTGCTTTTGAGTAATTAAGTCTGTTTAAAGTCAAAAAATTTATACAAACTTGATCTGCGTGCAGACAATAGGAGTCTACATTTTAAATTTGGTTGCTCTGGCTCTTCTAGTCTCTGAGATCTAGGCGTTCATACAGACAGACTGATGGACATGGCTATATCAACTCGCCTGTTGATGCTGATCAAGAATATACATACTTTACTAGCTAAACCCGCGTCGACTTTGTCCGCGTCCAAGATTTTAAGAAATTGTGTTGTTATGTGCAACACAATTGTCTAGCATTATGAGGGCGTAGAATTTAACATAAAATTTTGAGAGAGGAAGATTGATAAACTGGTCTGCCAAATGACCAATATGATGAAAGCCATGATGACCTAGTTTGCTTATTGCGTATTAATTAGTATGTATCGCAGCAGCGATATCAATAGCCGCATGTGGCGTTGATGACCAGAGACTCCCCAGTGATGCCGCTGTCGGTAAAGATTTAAATTCATTGTAAAGTACAATACGTATTAGTTTAGTTTAGTTTAGTTTATTTGCTCTTCCTAATGTTACAAGAATTTCTTATAATTTAGTGCATTAGTCACATGTGATTCCATTAAATAAATAATACATACATAAAACCTATCTTACGAGCTAACAATAATTTACTTAACTATTAAAGATTTTTATATTTTATTATTCAGTATTTTGTCTTTGAAAGTGGTTAAATAGTTATATTTTGAATTGCGTTGCGTTTCTTCTTTTCTTAATGTCATGAGGTAGTTCATTCCAGCAGCGAACACGAAAAATTGCTTCTCCGAGTTCGAAAATCTTGTTCTTGGACATATTAGATTTTTGGTCCATGAGGAAGTGGCAAAATGCAGTTTGTCAAACAGATATGGTGACTGTCTTTTTATTATTATGTTATTTAGATATATTAGAGCTCTGTGGCTTATCCAGGATTTTAAATTAATGCCGAACACTTGGTTGGCCAGGCTTGTTATGTGTTTAGTACGGCGGCGTTCAAATATATATCTGGCTATGGAATTAAAGGCCACTCGTAATCTATTAAGGCTGCTTGCGTCGCTGTGCGCAAGTAGCTCTAAACCATAGAATAAAGTAGGGATCAGGCACATCTTTGCAATTAGTAGTCTGAGTTCTTGGGGTATATCCTTCTGCGTTAATGACAGCTGCCTGAGCATACCATATGTTTTTCCTGTGGCTTTGGCTATGTGTTCGCTCCATGTAAGAGTATTATTAATAGTAACACCAAGGTTGATGGCGCTGCTAACATACTCTAATGGTGTACCCCCAATGGTATGGTTTTAATTGAATAATAGACAGTAGGCTGTGCTTAAGACAACCTACTTAGATTGTGTTTAGACTCTGTGCTGAACAGTTCACAAAAATATATTAATCTCATTGGCTTAAATTTATCTTGTAGGCAGTTTCGAGTTCACAGCTGTTAAAAATAAATCAAAATTTTGTGTGTTAAATGCAGTCCCCTGTACACATGCTAACTTCCAAATCCAATCCCTATTCCAATTCTAGGCGCACGGGAATCCTGGAATTATACATTAATCCCTTCCTGTGGATGCTGAAAATATGCATCTCCCGCACGACTACACAGTGAATTTCGGGTCTAGCGATATTTCATCAGATTTTAAAAAAAATCTCCCAAATTGTGTGGAAACCGTTAATGTTCATAACTAGAAAGTAAAAAGGCACCACCATTGAAAACAAAAATGTTTTTCTCACTAGAACTACTTTTTTCTACCGATCGTTCCTATGGCAGCTATATGATAAATTCATCCGATCCGACCGGTTTCGACAAATGTGCAGCATCTTTGTACCAAAAGACTTCGTGCAAAGTTTGGTTGAGATAGCTTTTAAACTGACGGAGGAGATCGCATAGAAACAGACGGACATGGGTATATCAACTCAGCTCGTCGTGCAGATCATGAATATATATACTTAATGTGGTCGGAGATGCTTCCTTCTATGTGTTTCAAACATCTGGACAATTTTAATATACCCTTTACAAGAGTATCTGTTAAGTCACTGTTAAGTCATTGTTAACCCACTGTTGTCCCCCTTGTCCCCCGTCTTCTCTCACTCTTCACACCCTCCTCACCACCCCTCTCTCTTTGCCCTACACGCATACCTAATTTGTGTGAGTGTGTGTCGTTCACTTTTACGCTCACTCTCTCTCGCGCTCTTAACTAAAGTGCTTAGTCCACAATGTTGCCTGAGTGCCATACCTCATTCGTTGTGTCACGGCACGCACATTGACCATACTCTATGAGAGCAGAAATAAGAACAATTCAGAGCGCAACTGTTATAGTTACAAAGAAAATAGATCCGTCAAAGCAGCGGGTGTATATTGTTGTCAGTGTTTGTACTCTCTGTTCATTTTGTTCCTTTGACAAATTCCCATTGCTCATTTATGTACCCCAAATCAAATATGTTTTGCCAATTTCACCCACCTCGTGGTCAATTTTTCCAAATTTTCTTTCGTAGTGCGCGCTTGTATAACTAAACGAAGGTATATGACAAATCTTAAATCTCTAGGGTAAGCGGAATTGGCTGTGGGTTGATAATCAGTCAGTCGGACTTACAGATTTTAATGTACCTTTATAGATGAACCTTTGGTTCAGAGTATAAAATTCAATGGAGCAGCGGTTCGTTTTAGTTTTTCACTGTTAAGTTATTATAAATCCTCCGAATATTATGGTTTTTAGAGGATATGTGTGACTTTGCAAATGGAATTCACAGAAATCATTTGAATGGCATTAAAATCCATATATAATTGTCCCACTCATTTGAATGATAAGAATAAGAATTTTAATTCGGAAACTCTTCATTATTCCGTTGGATTGTCTTGCTGTATAAAGTTGGACTAATCTTAAGACTCTTCAGAGAACTGAACCGAACCGAACCGTTTTGTTTTGTGTTTTACGGTAGAGCTGCAAAAATATCGACATAACTATCGATATATCGAATAACTGGTTTTGTGTCACACTATCAATGGTAATTTTTCACTATCGATAGTGTCCAGCCATTTTTTCATTCTTTAGCATTTTTCGATTGCGTTGAGAAAGCAGATCAATTTTAGACGTGCTTAGGAAATTAAATATATTATACGAAATATGATGATAAAGTAATAGTTAACATTGCGCCTAGATAAGGATTTACTGGTGTTGGCGGCTCTAAAACTCAGTGCTCATCATCAGCATCAACAACAATTTCATTAATAATACCTGCAGTCCGTGGTATGTTGCATAATTTGAAAGGCATTTCCAGAGCTATTAATACTGCTGAGAGTCAGGAAGCACTCTTAAGCCTAGCTGGAGTGATAAAAAAAACTTATCGTGTATGAGGAGCGCAACATTCGCACCATTCCCAATTTGGGACCTCAGATTTAAGAGAGAAGGGCTTAGATCAACAAGCAATTATGCGAATGCCTTAGAATTTTTGGAAAATGAGTGGGCTCTACTTAACAAGCCACCACAACAGTCAATCCGTGATAAAGAGCCGCCAACATAAAAGCCGCTTCCTTTAAACCACACTCCCAGTTCATGTATACAAAGACTAGGAACAACCGATCAGATGCCATCATTAATATGTGTCAATATTGGAGAACGCACATTCCATGAAACATGGAAGTCAAGATGATATGCGTTTGTATATAAGTTTAATTTCAGTGCTTCCCAACCGATACCCCTTTTAAATCGTGTGCTACACGTTTTCTTTGCTTACATGCCACATCAACAGAATCTGAACGAAAGTTCAGCAAAACTGGAAGCATTATAAGTGGTAAACGGGCTTCCGTAAAAGCCAAAAATGTGGACATGCTTTTATTTATTAACCAAAATATGAATTTAAAAGATCTCAATAATTTACGAAGAATTCTTACAGAAAAAATTGGAGTCAGAAGATCTCATTAATTTTTGAAAGGAAATTGTTCAGTTTATATTTCTCATAAACAATTTTTGAATCTGTAAGCTCTAATTAATTAATAGTATGAAATTATTATTTAATTTACGTTATTATGCATTCTTCTTTTGAGTTTTTATTTAAATAAATGGAGTTAGTCATGTTTATTCTCTGTTTTTCATTCATTTTAATTCATGTGAAGAAACCGATATTATCTGTAATATCGACTTTTTGTCTAGAAACTATCGAGAAAATCGAATAGCGTCAGCATCGAATCGGAAAAGATTGTCATGGTCCATAAGCCAATATAGGTATAAAGATTACAATTTGTTTCCTCGTGCTATTTATAATTTCAGAGGTATCAATCCGATAATAACCAAAGTCATCATACTGAAGTCTTTGTGTATCGCGAAAAAACACAGAAGCGATAATGTTCAGGAATAATCATTCTGCTCCCAAATCGGCCTAGCTTACCAAATTTAGACGATGAAAATTCAACACCAGAAACGGTACCAAAACACAATAAATATAATGAAATTAATCTAATTAAGAAGCTGATAGTTTTGGCTTTTACAAAATATTTCCAGTAAATTTAAGCTAATTTTAAAATGAATAAACAAACTAATTTTTTTTTTTGCCAAAAATGTTATTTTAGCTTTCCACTCAGAAATTCACTTAATAAATTTGTCAAAAGCCATTAAAAACACAAATTTGCTTATCTAAATGCAAAAACCTAACCCAATTATTTGTGAAAATCATTTAATAAGTGGATGGACTAAATGTAGAAACAACAGCTAAGCAGCAACACATCAACAGATATTCGTATACATTTTCTTGCGTCCAATGAAGCGTTTTTTTATTTCATTTACCATTCGAAGCACTTACGTATTGGCAGCAATTTTTCTGCATCAAATGAAATTGAAGTTCCGCTATCCTGTCCCGGTCTGCTATCAATATCCTAGCCCGAAAAAAAGGAAGGCGAGAGGCAATCAGCAAGAAATACATTTGGCCTTCGCATATTTTCCTTATGAAATCTTGCATGCTTCGTTTCTTGGGCATAAAAACAGGGGGTGGGGAAAAAGAGGGAGGGACAGTCCAAACATTTGTTCATTTCCGTTTCACGACAATATTCATATTAGCGGCAAATTTTTTGTTTGCTGCCTTCAATTGAGATTTGCGCTCAATAAACTTGCTTGGGTCTATTGGGCCATGATGATTTCTCGTTTCTCCGTTTGTGTATTTTAACTTTTGCCTCTTCAAATGAATTTGCAATCTTCATATACTTTTAGCCTACACATACTCGTAGACTTATTATTTATAAGGGCATTTGTGCTGATGTTTTTATATTTATAGCATTGTTCGGAGATTTATTTTTATTGCCAAGTTATTACGCATATCGATATGATAATA
This sequence comes from Lordiphosa magnipectinata, assembly GCA_037044535.1. NCBI lineage: Eukaryota > Metazoa > Arthropoda > Insecta > Diptera > Drosophilidae > Lordiphosa > Lordiphosa magnipectinata. Next base: position 122,344 of record JBAMBO010002895.1, read on the forward strand.
AATTTTCCTTTCTGTTTTCATTTTCTCTTTTTTGTTTTGTTTTTTTTTCTGCTGGCATGGCTCAACTGAAAGCCGAACGAAAACCCCATCAGCCAAATATTCACATTTTGCTCAAGTAGATTAAATTTTATGCATATATTTTGGCAATTTTTTGTTGGTTTTTTTAAGCCTTGCTCTGGGTAATTTGGTTGCCAACTAGAGAGCTCCGGGAAAGGAAGAATGTTTTATATATGGAGACTTATGGCATTTGACGTTTTTTTTTTGGCGTGTCGTTGAACTTGCTAAGCATTTATTGGCTATTTGCGAATTTAAAGGTCATCAAATTGTCTGCTTTTGGTTAGTCAACAATTTTTAGCCATAATTGAAATTTAAAAAAGATTTTTCATTTGCATAATTTATGACAGTTTGACGAATTTTATTATGCAGTTTCACTTAACAAATTAAATTAGAAAAGCTTTTTGTGTGCCACTTTCGAGTGATGAGCACTTACTTTTGGACTTAAAGCAAAAGAGAACAATGAAGAAATAATTGTGGATGGGAAATAATGCTCGGAATTAAGCCAAATGCCACCGTAGATGCAAACAAACGCAAACTATGAGGTATTAATTCATTTTGAACGTCTAAAAGAAGAATATTATTTGTGTAAATGAAATAATCTAGATTTTACATTCATTTCTTAGAGAGTCCTTACTGTCTTTTGGCCCCTTAATATTTTGAATTATTATAAAAATATTACTCTGAAATGCTGCAAGGGAGAGAAAGAGAGAGCTCACTTTTATTGAATTAAAACATCATTTGGATGTAAAACATCTTTCATTTCGGAACAAAAGGTTTTATTGTGACCTTAATTAAAAGTTAAACATTCAAAGCATTTGCCTACCAAACGAAAAGCTTGTTTTTTAGCATGAAGTTGTGGCTGTTGTCAACTATTGTGTTGATGGCTTGAGCTAACGCTTACCAGTCATTGAAAGCAGAACGCTTAGCGCTTTTACATATAAAATTGTTGTTGTCTTATTGACTACAATACTTTCTGTTTAACGCGCAGCACAAAAAGACCAAACAGAGAAACATAGAAAAAGAGTGGGTGAACCGGCATTAGTTCTTAAACTTCATGTAGTTAAAAGGAACTGCTTTCAGTTTGGTTTCTTATTTTCAACACATTCTCGATTGGTCTGCCGAACTAGCTGAAAATATTGAATAATGTGTTGTTAGTGTTTATATAGATTGCATTTTTTTTCATTTGGTTGGTTGTTGGGTTCACTGAATATTCTTCCTGTTGAAAAACTAATACAAAGGGCATAGCCGAATGAGCCTGGGAAAAGTGCCCAAATAGATTTTTGAATATTTTGAATCAGGGATTGCAGCTATTATCAAGGAGGGCGAGTAATCTGCAGCAATGCTAAAAAATAAATATCCATATATATGGTCTTAAATCACGTTTTACCTTGCAATACTGTTTGAAAATTAAAAGGACTTAACGTACATATCCGTTAAAAAATTAAGGAATTCTTACTGTTATTCCTTTATTTCAAAAACGGGGATGTAATGATCGCTTTCCATGTGTGTCGGAGTGTCGTTCAACAATCTAAATAATTAAAAAAAACTCCAATTTTTTGAAGAGGTGCAACAAGGACGAATAAATAAAAATCTCAAAAATATAAATATTTTAGGGTTCATATTTTGAAGTCCTCATCTTTATCTTTGTTGATAATGGTACATTCGCCTGTTCTTTTAAATCTATATGTTTGCATCTCGGCAGACTTAATGATCCTTGATTTTAACGTTGCATTATTTAATAAGATACAACAGCAGATATATGTGAGCAATATCCAAAATCTTAGATGCCATTATGATAGCTGCAATAGTGCTGTAAAGCATTTATAAATAAACAATAGCTACACAGAGAAAAACAAGTAAGAGTGCTGCAGTCGAGTGCCACGACTGGAAAATTTTTTTTAGGCTGTAACTATGTCAATGCAATAAAGTTGGTGAAAATAACGATTTGGTAGGCTATATGCTGAATGGGTTGTAATAAAAGTTCAAAAAAATTGACAAAATTTCAGGAAAAATTAATTTAAACGGCCAAATTAAGCACTATCGGGATTTGCTGATGTTGATAGCTTGATTTATATTGGCTGCATTGTTATATGGCTAAAAATACTGCAAAAAGAGTTTTTCGTCATATCTTGAAAACCAGAGCTGATAATATTTGTAAAGAATCCACAGAATCGAGAAATGGACGGTTGAAAGGCACACCCTACACGGACTTCAAGCTCTATTGGTGAATTTGGTTTAAAAAAACTTATTTGTGGCCCTTCGTTCTTAAAATTAGATTACACAGTGCACCACAAAATTTTAATACTAACGAGACCAACAAAATTTGAAAGGTACCTATCGTAGTTAAGAAATCCTGGCTGGGTTTGGGCTGATTCGCTAAGGTTTTCTTGTAATGGCCTCTTGAAGATTTCTGATTTTTTGAAAAATGTCTTATTTTTAAAGTCTATATCTTATAAAGTATATTAAATTTTCCATTAGTCTTCAGCAATTTTGTACCTCTTAACCAGGCCTACAAAACACTTCTTAAGACGAGCTCAAAAAAAACCGTCTTCATGCTTAAAATCACTAAAATGTACCAAAATTCTACCTTTTCCATTGCTTATTATAGAGTTAAGCTTTAAAATAAGACAAAAAGAAAGGTTTTTATGTTTTATAGCTTTAATATTTTAATTGGCTTCCATTGACATTCTCAATCTCTTTCGATATTGTTCACCGTGTGAGTCATATTCGTCATCTGAGCTCGATAGGCAATCCCAAGACACATCACTTTCATCATTATCATCGTTATATCCGTTGTCGTCTTTATCTTAACTAATCGAAATTTTCTGACTCTACCAACATACCTCCCCAAGCATAGAATCCATTATTTTTCCTTTGAACCTTTTTACCTTTGGCATGCTTAATTGGTGAATACGTTCGCCTTGCTCTTTTGATTCGTTAGATAATTGGTTAGCGAATTCTTCTAGGTAGTTTTTAAGGAAATGCAATTTCAGTGACATCGAAACGCCGATAGCTTGAAAAGATTTTAACATGTTTCTTACTAACACTTTAAATTTTTCATCACGGTTTTTCCGCAAAGCTTTTGTAATAATCGCTTTGAGAAAGTTCCAAGCAACTAGATCATCATTGAAGTTTTGGCCGTTTTCAAGATAAAAGCAAAAAAAAAAACAATATAGAAGGTAGAATTTTTGTACATTTTAGTGATTTTGAGCATGAAGAAGGTTTTTTTTGAGCTGGTCCAAAGAAGTGTTTTGAAGGCCTATTTAAGAGCTACAAAATAGCTGAAGACTGTAAAGGAAAATTTCATAGAGTTTATGAGATATAGACTTAAAAAACAAGATTTTTTTTTAAAAAAATTAACAATCTTCAAGAGTCCATTACAAGAAAACCTTAGCCAATGTGACCAAACCCAGCCAGTACTACTAAAGGTACTTTTCAAATTTTGTTGGTCTCGTTGGTATCCAAATTTTTTTAGTTCAAAAATATAAACTTATTATCGCAAGTTGCAGTCCTCCCTTATGTTATAGGTATCGATGGGTGACTGCTTTCGTTAGGTACTATACATCACTTTCCATAATGGCATGATTTGGCTCAGTGTGCTTTTGAAAAGAAAAGTGCTATAAGGACATCAAAGCCATTCATTCAGGTAATAAAGGACACGTTAAATTAGCTTTTAAACTATTGTGTGAATATTTTTAATAAAATAAACTCATTTTGCCAGCATAACAATGCTGTTATTTTATTTTAAAAAGTCCTATTTACTTTGGGACGCACCTTGTATAAATAAAGGTGTTCTTAAGCAGCCTGGATTTGCTTATTCTAGCAGGAAAAAAACATTTATTGTGAGTTTTTGCAGAAATCTAAACCTTATCCTATTATTTATTATATGTCCCTTCTCCCGGCATCTCAGTAGGAACTAATGAGCTTCCGTACTTAGGCTTTGTTTAAAGTTTAATGCTAAGCTCGAAAGTTTTGGATTGATTATAATTTAATACAAATCAATACGATTTTTTTACAGAGATAACTCAGAAAATTTCGGAATATCAATGGAATGTCTGGACATGCTGTTTCGGAATTTACCACAATTCACTCATCAGCAGAAGTGGTTGCTTTTTACACTTCAAGCCCTAGTCAAACTCTCTATTTAAGCGCTTGAATTGGCCGAATAAAGTCTTGAAAATTAAACTTTATACAAATTTCAGCCTGAGATTTCTGTTTGTGATTTCTGTATGTTTTTCCAATTTGTTGCGAGTTAAATCTGTTTGTTTTTGGCTTGTTGCTAGATGCTGAAAAACCTTTCTCAGTGAAATTTCTAGCGTTGCCAAGGGCAAGATACACAGAGGTATTTCTGTTTTTTTGGTTTTTAATAGGGAAATCGTACAGATTTTTATTACAAACATTAATGGAGAGCCTTCCATTTTATATACTTATAATGGGGGTTTTTTGCGACCTGTTTTTGTTTTAGTCAAAGATTTTGTTTGTGCTTGCTCAACAGCCTGTCCTGGACAAACAGCCTGTCCAGACTTACCATTGCTATTCCGAAATGTTGTAAGTTATCTCTGTTTAAAAATGGTATGGATTTGTATTAAACTATAATCAATCCAGACCTTTGAGCCAGCACAAACAAAAACCACGACTAAGTTTAATAATTTCGCTAAATTATAAACATTAACAACTAAAACCACCATAAATTCAGAGCATGGACTGTTCAACACTTATATTATTTGGGAGTAAATTATTTGCCCCCTCTAGTTATTAACTTAAGCCGACTCATTTATCAAGGACCTGTCCTCCTACTACCAAATAAACTCAGAAAAGCTAAATAAACTTAATTTAGGACTCTGGCATTAGCTTTTACTTTTTATATGAAGTTGAATAATTTGTGATATGCCCAAAGGTGTTTATTAGCAACACGGGAATAATGGGCGAATAAGTAATATTATACATTTTTTTCTGTTGCCCACACTCATCATGCCACAAGGCATTACTCATACGTAGCGTGGACTAACAAAAAAAAAAACACTTTAAGCATCTTAAGAGGCCACTAAAAGGCAAAAGTCATAAAAGCCGAGCAAATTTTTAACAGCGCCGAAGTAGTTATACCCTCAGCAAGGTTTAAGTTAAAAATGTAAGGAATTTTTTTAAACAATTTACTCTGCTATTTGTAAGCTTATGTGATATATAGGTCTATGTAGAATGTGGAAATCGGCCCATAGTACATCAGACCGTGGGGCTTGCTCATTTCGGCGAACAAAAATTTATCGATATTAAAAATGTATGGTAAGTTTTATTTTAGCTGACAACAGCTATCCTTTTCTAAAGATTATAAATTTAAAAATTGATTAAGGGCGGATTTCTCATCATCTACAAAGAGCTAATTGTCACCTGAACTAACAAAAAGCAAAGTAAATTGTGAGCTTATCTGACACATAGCAGTTATCTGAAAGAAGAGAAATCGGCCCTAAACGTTACTCAAGTACAATAAAAGTTATTATTGATATGTGAAAATGTGCAGTGGAAATTTGTTGACTATCATATAAATTTCAATATAGATTTTATTATAGGTCTTACAAAAAGTACAAATTTCAATAAAAGAGCGGGAAATGGATCAAAAGGTAAATACAATAAAATAACCTGAAGTTGAACAATAAAATTGCTGAGATCAATAACCCGACCTTTTTTTAAAGCACAATGTAATAGAGCAAAGTGATATTGTAGGTGAAGCGACGGACATTTGTTTGCTTAAATCCACAAGCAATTGTGATTGCTTCCTAAAAAGATGTACCTCACAGAGTTAGGAGTTTTGTGTTACAATCAATTCACAATCATTATTCAATTTGTTTAATTACTTAACTTTACAAACAGATTGCTAAATCCAAATGAATGATAGTATGTCGCCTTGAAATGGTTTTGGTTTCTACTTATCCAAATGTAATGAAAATTTTACAGATAGATTCAATACTGGAACTGGATGAAATATTCCCTTTTTTGTAAAACACAACTCATAAATATATTAACACAGTTCTTAAAGAGCGTTGTAAACTCTTACGAAAAAGTAATGGACTCTCTTTTGCAGAAATATAAGTGAAAATGCTGCCAGACAAATGAAATAAACTACAGTCAAAAGCATAAAAGGTGCAGCTCTCAGGAGGGTGGGGGACAAAGAGCAAGAAGGCTGTGGGTGTTGGGGAGCAGGGAGAACTAAAGTAAAGCAACAATTATGCCTAAGAGGCAGACAGACGTCGCTTGGCTTTAATACCACTTAGGCCGAAGTGATGACGAGTAAAAGGCAGGAAGCAGGCGGCAAAAGGCAGGACCAAATGTGTAAAAAACAACACAAAGAGTCGCATAAAGCTTTAACAGGCAAGTGACGAATCGTGGCTAATTTATATCTACATTTCTTGAATTATATATGAGTCTCTCATGCCCAGGAAAATAAATTTCTTATATGCGGTTGTGGAATGTTTTATATCCCAAAATTTCAAAATGTGTTAAATTATTGGCACCAGTTACATATTAGCAAATGTATTCAACACCACCCACCTCTCTATCAACCAAAAACTCTGTCCATCTCCCTTTTGGTCTCTCCGCAAAAGCTCATTTTGTAGTTGTTTTTTTGTTGCTGCGCCTTGGGGAAATTAGTTTTGTGTGGTTTGCTGTGCCTGGGCCTGTGGCTGGCCTTCATTTCTATTAGAGATTTTACTACTTCCTATTTCCTGAACACACACACACACACATAAATACTGTAGCCCCTCGCTCGCTTCCTGCTGGTGTATAGCTGTGTGTGTGTGTATAAGTGCGTTTTTTTACGTTTACTTTTATTTTATGGAAATTTCACACCAATTTATTAGCAGCAAGTGCGAACTGGAAAAGTTATACGATGATGGCGTTTTCTTTTTTTTCTCTTTAGTCGCTTTTTTCTGTGTTTAGTTTTAATTTGGTCTGCAATTGCTTGGCTTAAATGTTTGCTGCATAAATTTGCATGTGCAAACGAGAAAGATGAGAAGACCTTTTAGATCTGCGTGAGGCTTATGGCACTTTTTACATCTTTTTTAAAACTAAAAACTAGTTTTTGCATCTGTGATGGAAAGATATGAAAAGAATAGCCATTTTGAAACAGCTAAACAAATCAAGTTTAGGTCAGCAAAAATACTATGTGTACAATAGATTGGACCTCCTGAGTATGAAATTTTTAAGGTCATGGTCTCATCCACCTATCTGATGCTTTTTGGTGCATAATAGGCGTAAAAAAAAAAAGTAAAAAAAGTCGAAGTTAGTCTAAAGTTTTTGTGCATAACTCATACGCAATGTTGCCTATTATAATATATTTGTTTCATTTATAAATAGTCGGCGTTGATTTAATTTAAGAACTCTTCGAATTTGAAAAATCGTAAAAGATGACAGCAATTGAAATGAACCAATAATTTCGTTGTAAAAATTTGTATTTGATGAACGTGTCGTATGAGTAATATTTTTGTTTAGCCTAAAGGCCCTGTCGCGGCTATTTAAAATTCAAATTAAATTTTTTGATTTTAATAATTATTAATTATACAACAAATATTAGTATTGCGAATGCTGAGACCTACTCTTTTCACTTTACCTAATAATATGAAGACACACTCTCTAATATGAAGACTTCTTATAATTGTTGGTCTGATAGATTCTCCAATTCATATTCATATTATATCCCTGCCAGTTATCGCTGCATTATACATAACCCAGTCTGTACATTACTCAGGTTGTCGGAGCAGTGAAAGAGATATAAATTAAAGTAGTGTTAATGCAAATGCATAAGAAATAAATATTACCCCGAATAATTTATATTCATAAACAAAGCATACTTTAAAGAGCATTTATCATGATATTTTTATTGTGAATAAACAGATTATAATTTAATGTGCGCCCACTTTCGACATTCAATATTTATTTTGTGTGTGTATTTTAAGAGTTCTATAGCTTTATGTATACAAGTGCAATTTATTGTATCAATTCATCTCGGTCAAGTGTGTCCCATCCTCATTTTCATGTATTTATACAAAAAGTTAGGCTGGACGGATTTTTAAAATTTTTGATATGTTGGCCCCGAATAGCTGAATAGCAATTAAAAACACTTAAACAAACAATCGGGCCAAAAAATCTCGAAAATTTGCAATTAGTTTAGATTTTCATCAAGATTTAATAGTTGGCAATTTTTGACGGGTAAATAGGAGTTGTGGGCCAACCGGTACAAAATATCGCGAAATCGTTGAGCTCATCTCACAGATCAACAACGAAATAATCTTCGACTTGCAAAGAGAAATGCTTCAAGTGTTGATTTGAATCGAGCAGCGATTCTATACGATTGCACAAAGGATTGCAGCTCGCATCTTTTCATTCACATTGGTCAAATGGAAGTTGTTTGTGGGCATTGTGGCGCATTGAAGTTATCTGGAGAAACGACTGCACTGTGTTGCCTTAATAGCAAAGTGAAATTGTCAGTATTGACTCCGCCACCTGAGCCATTGCATTCATTGCTTCGAGGCGATACACCAGAATCACAACGTTTTCTAGCGAATACTCAAAAATACAATGGCTGTTTTCAAATAACTTCATTTGGGGCAGACATTATCCAAGAACACGGATTTACCTCAAAATTCAAGATTCAAGGTCAGATTAACCATCGAATTGGATCATTGCAAGCTGTTGAAGATGCACAGCATAAATTCTAAAGCAGCCTTTACACTTATCATATTTCTCTAATGAGTCGGTTGTCAAAATTCTCTAAAGAAAAACTCTTTTGAGAAGCTAGGATTAGCTATTACACTTTTAATAACAGAGAATCTTGAACTAGATGTTCTAAGCTAGTTCAAAGGATTCAGTACTGGTTCAACAATTTTTGACACACAACCCAAGAGAAAAAAAGGGAGACTTGTTTGTGTGAAAATAGATAACAATCAAATAATCTCTCAATCTCCTTCACTGCAGGAACCTGGCGTCAAACTGGTGCCAGCTTAAATGGACTGAAAAGCGCTGGAAATCGATCCGCATCTGAGCCAATTAAACTACGGGCCCATTGCACAAGTTACTTTAATGGCATTGGTGCAGTCCCGTGGCAAGCTGAGGCTATCAAAAAGTTTAATATTTGACTTAATAATACAATTTGACCAATGAATCAGTTTTTTTTTATTGTTTTTGCACTGAACAGCAAAATTTATTACTTCAATGAAGAATTCATCTTGCTGGTCTTCTGGGACTTTTGCAGCTTGAGCCTTTAAAAATTCTGAAAATGCATCCACTGAAGGGGAGAATTTCCGCTTTTGATTTTTTATTACTGGAAGATCATTCTCCATGAGTTTTCCTTCTCGTCGACCACAGGACTTTTCTTTTCCGGCTCGGAAATCGACTTTTCCGATAGTTCCGAACGAAACCTATTTCTCACTGCAAAAGTGGAACACGATGGGCGCATTCAAATGGGGCTCTTCAAAAAGCGCATCTTCTCAAACCAATACGCTCTTTGTTGATTTTTTCATTTATTCGGCTTATTGGCAGCGTAAATTATTTAATTTAGTTTTAATGTCCTCGACGTTCACGTCTTTTTTTTATTGAAGACAACCTCTGCTCTATATTAATAAACGCTGCTTGACGAGCCTTCCTGTTTTGGTACAGCTTGCTCTTGCTGTCGTATAGAAGGGTCTAATTTTCGTAAAACTTCAGGAGTGCCATTACCTCGCATTTTAACCATTCGGAAGTCTAAAGTTAATATAGTATGTTAGAGACAATGCATATTCTGCAACGGTTTTACACTTACCCTCTGCCATTTTCGCAAATATCTAAATGTAAGCTAGAATAATTTTTTCTTTTCTACTTGACAGAAGTAAACAACTTTCAGATTTCTCAATTTAGTGTAATCGATAAATAAAATCAAGTATAGTTTCTCGTTAAAGATATATTATATGTTTGCCTACAACTCTATTATGTCTTTAGTGCAGAGATGGGCGCGTCGCGACGTTCACAATGCACACGAGGCAGCGCTGCCTTCGTCTAACGACTGCTATACAAATATACTTCATGGGCAATATAGAGGAACAACTTAATCGGCGTCAAGAGATTCAAACTGCAATGAAAAGAGTAATTCTTCTTGATCTGCAGCAACTACTTCATGAACATCATGCATTGGTCAGGCTATTCACGACTGCGTTTTAGCACATGCCAAATGATGACTACAAAGTCGTGGTCAAAGCGGGTAGACGACCAGCTGGAACACACGAACGCAGATTTAATGCTCCCATTTTTTAAAATTTCGCGATTTTTTGGACCATTTGATTCACACTTCCAACTTGCCCCTCTATTTACACTTCTATTTATCAGTCGGATTACCCGTCTATTTAAGGGGGGATTCTCCATTTCGAGGCTGTTTTTTGGACCTTTTTTAAAAACAATCTTATTTAAAAACGCAAAAAGTTTTTCCAATTCTATTTCTTTTATTGTGTCACAAACAGAATAAAGTAAACAAAAAAAAATTTTTATGAGGGCTGTTCAAAAAGTTCTCGGCCGTCAAAGGTGGGGGTCCAAAAAAGGAATAGTGCTGGCGGCCACGATTTCACGTCTCCAGGTTGTCTGAAATGAAAAGTAAAATCGGGGTTATAATCAGTATAGATGTCATTCTGGTCTGATCCTCGAAAAAAATTATGTGATTTTTTTTGACAAATGAAAAATGAATTTTCGATTTTGGGCCCTTTTTTTAAAGTATAGTGAAAAAAAAATAGTAAAATTATTTTAAATTATGATTGACGGTCAGACCAGAATGGTGACAATTCTGCGTCGATTTCACTTACTTTCATCGAAATCGGTTCACGGTCGCCAGTTGAAGTGATTTTTTGCAAAAAAAACCAAATAATTCAAAAATGTAAAAATGCAGTTCGAGAATGGTGACAATGGTTCTGTGTCGGTTGCATTTTGTTTCATCAAAATCGGTTTTGTAGAACTGGAGAAAAGTGGCTTGGCAGTCCGAAAAAGTTGTTTTGAAAGTAGCCAAAAATATTACAGATATTATATACTTACAGACAGATATTACTCGGCAATGCCAGCTGCATACAGCAGACCTCACTCATCTTAAAAAAAAATGTTTTCAGCAGCAGATCTCTCTGCTCTGCGTGCCGCAGCTCTAGTTTCTGAGCAGTTTAGTCGGTTATCGTTTCGCGATAATGCGTACGCTTGGTTGCCAATCGAAATGCAGATCAAAGTCATTATTTTTAGGATAGGTTGAAAACCGTAGTTAAAAATACAGGTAGTCATGAAATTTGCAATGTCGATAGTGCTATTTAGTGATATTTACTCAAAATGACTCGTTTTAGCGAAGATATTGTTCGACAAAAAAGTCTATATCTTCTAAAGTATTTCGAATTTCAAATAATCCGTTTAGGGCGATATTCTCAAATATCCAAGCTATAAAAAAAAAATTTTTTTTAAATGTTTGCACATGGTGAATCCTCTCTGAACTGTCTTTATCACAATCTAAACTCATATCATAATTTTGCAAATTTCGAGACTTTTTGGACCGTTCGATGTAAACCTTTTATTTATCCGAATATTTACCCGTCTTCATGACAATCTAAGGAATGAAGAGAATCCAGAGAGACTGCCTGACAAAACTATTCCGTATTTGGTTAATTTTATTCTTGGTAGAAATTGCCTTTAAAATCTTTCTTTTTTCCAAAAACTAAATAATTTGGATCAAAAATACCTATATAAGCTTAAGTAGCTAAGAAGTTAACCATTGGATTAGGAAGTGACGTATAAATGATTAACTTAACATTCAATTACCTTTAAACAAAATTTGAACGTTTTAAAATCAACAAACCAAAACCGAAGATTTGGGCAATTTACAATAATATCTATAAGTCAACTAAGACACTGCAAGGATCAATATCGGGTGTGTGCCAGAAATCTCTAGAGTTTTTGGTTTAAGCACTTGCTGTTAGAATTAAAACTGCTTGCCTTTATATGTGAAGTGAAACCCACTGCTTAAGGCCAAGTAGATTTAATGCGTAAGGTTTTACCGACCTATGATCTAGTAGCCGACCTTATTCGTATAATCTCACATATAAAGTTCTCCTAGTTTAGTTCCAAATCAAATCGTTTGTACGAAAATCACTAGACATTTCTGGAACACATCTGTATATGGGTATATTCATTAGTGCTCTTAAAATGGCTGAAAGAGTCTTTGCGATTCATAGTAGTAATTGTTGAAATGAACCAGCTGATTTTGACTGGCTGTGTTATTTGCTGTTACTTGAGAGTCAAAGCTTTATATATTCAAGGAATTTTAGACGCCTCAGTTCCGTATCTACCGTGGATACACGAATAAGACTCTTAATTCCTTAGATATTTTATATACCTCTGGTGTTCACCTACTGACATTCCCTTGTGTGTCGATTCATTAATCGGATCTAAAATAAGCACAAATATTGTAGAAGAGTTCAAAATATTCATGAAAATTGTAACATAAATCATACATACCTGACAATGGCGAGTAACATAAACTATATATACCGGAGACTTTGTTTTAAGCGTGAATTTAGTGTCCTGACTGTGAAAATATGTGCTGTCAGGGAGCATAAAGTAAAAAAATTGATTGAAAATTTTAGCAAGTACACCGCTTATTAAAGTCGTTCTTGACCTACTTTCCTTTCGTTTGCTTGAGATGTGCCACAAGCTTCTACAATTTCATTTTATCTTTTTCTTATTTTTAATTGTCATTATTATTTCAGCAGCAATGTTCAGCGACATTTAATAATGTTTATAGAAATTGCTCCTCCATCTTTGACGCTTCTCAAATTACTTATTCGCTCTGCTCGCTTATTGCAGACGATTTCAATCTTCCGCTTGGCACACGACTTCCTCTTACTTAATATCCAGCCAAACTTTCACTCAATCTATGTACGAGAAGTCACAGACAAGGAAACCGCAATCGCATGTCACATGTGGGGATGCGGATGTGGATGGGAATTGCGGCGATAACCGCCGCAGGGAGAAAAGTCCACCAAAAAGTCATTAAACTTGAATTCTCAACTCGTGTGTGTGTGTGCCGCAACTAAAAACCGAAAAACTTCTACTTTCATAAGCATGGACCGTCATTCAATTCAATTTCTTGGCACTAAACAGCTGCCGGCAAACAGTTGCATCCTCAGGATGTGTACGCGAGTGTGTTTGCCTCAAAGACTGCGTGCGAATGGCGCAACAAATTAGCGCGGAAACTTTACGGCGGCCAACAAGCTCAGCAATTAAAAAACAAACTACGAAATGCTCTTGGCTTGAAAAGGAAAGTTGCGGACCGGCGAAATAGTGCCACATCAGCAGCAACTGCCAAGTAATAACAGTTTCAGTTTGGTGCTAGTCCCATATTCAATTTCGGGAAGTTTTCAATTTTAATTAGAGCCAATTAAAAGAAAAGTTCCCTCCGTATTCTTTCGTACTAACTAAAATGTGCTAACGTACACACAAAACAAATTGTCCTGTGTTTGCCCCCATCTTAAGCAGAGTTCTTCTTCCGTGTCTCGGATAATTGCTGTAGAAATTTTTCAGAAAAATTCCCCTTTCATTTTGTTTAGGGGTTGAGTTAAGGGCTGCCGACAGACAAACGTAGTTTTGCGGCGGCTTAAAACAAAGTCAGCAAAGCGACAAAGAGAACGCACTACCAAGTGAGAGATGAGAAGGGATGAAAGATTCGTTTAATTAGTAAAACGAAGTTGAAATGCTCTTTAATGGCAAGCAGTACTGGAAGTCCAGCAGTCGAGATGATCTATTTGATACTATTTATATATGTCTTAAATTGCTTATAAATAAATCTTAAATTTCTCACCATAGAATTCAGTATGAATCATGTTAGAAAAAATAGAAAAAATTTTAGCTACTGTTTATAGAATTTTGGGGTGTGTTCCATATTTCGATTTCAATTGGTGTGTGTTCCAAATAAACGTTCGTAGTATTTATTTAAATCGTAAGATTTTACATAAAAAGTCACAAGGTTCAGAAAATGTGTCGTATTCGAATCGACCACTTAAAGCAAAGCAGTTTTGCTTTTGAGTGATTGATTCATAATACATGATCCAAATCAGAGATTGGTAATGAGAGGGAGCTTGTTGGCTCAACATATTGAAAACTATCCAGATCCTTCTAAAAACGATCTTCTTAAAATTTTGCAGAGAAACTAAGAAGAAATGTATTTAATTATCACATCAAAGTGACGATAGAAAAAGGTAACTAAAATCCTAAGCGATTCTAATCTCTTCGGAAAAATTATAATTTTCCTGACCTCCGCTTCTAGCCAATGAAAGAGGAGAACCGCTCTTAAACAAAAGCTTGGCTTCCAACAGAGCAGCAATTAATACTCGTCCAATTTTTCAAATTTTCAAGCCCCTAGCTCTATTGGTTAATTTATGCCAAAAAAAAGGCAGTTCCGCCTGAGAAGGAGACACATTAATAGGAATCACTTAAATGGATTTCAATTATTTAGGTTGCGCTTCTTGGGAGGTGTGCTGCTTCTGAGGGTTCACTCGTTACATAGTTCGGCTTGATGTTGCAAATGCTTTTTTTTGAAATGTCAGAGTTTAAGAACGCTTACATAAAAATACGACAGATAAACATCTGATTTCGACAAAATTTCGCGAATCTTTTTGAATAAATATCATATTAACAAACGCCGAGTTTAAGAACGATAAAATTGAAAACAAAAAAGTTTTTCTCACTAAGACTCATTTTCCTACCGATCAGTCCTATGGCAGCCTTAAAATATAGTCATCCGATTTCGATCAAATTTTTCAAATTAGTTTGAAAGCGTTTAATATTAATAATCACCGACCTCAAGAAGGATTTACTTGAAAACAAAAAAATTTTTTTCACTTAGTCCCATTTTCCGACCGATCAGTCCTAAGACAGCTATAAGATATAGTCATCCGATTTTGACCAAAATTTGCAAATCTGTCTGAAAGCCTATAATGTAAATAATGGCCGAGTTTAAGGCCGCTAACATTGAAAACAAAAAAGTTTTTCTCACTAAGACCCATTTTTTTACCGATGGTTCCTAAGGCAGCTATAAGATATAGTCATCCGATCCGGTCGATTCCGACATATTAGCAGCGTGCAGTAAAAAGAAGACTCTGTGCAAAATTTCAGCTCGATAGCTTCAAAACTGAGAGACTAGTTTGCGTAGAAACAGACGGACAGACAGACGGACGGACAAAGCTCAATCGACTCAGCTCTTCGCCCTGATCAAGAATATATATAGTTTATGAGGTCGGAAATGAATATTTCTATGCGTTCCAAACTTCTGGGCAAAATTATAATACCCTTTGAAAGGGTATAAAAATACTACTACTTTTTAGAATATCAATTTGATGGCTTGCATGATCATTCCTTAGATATGCCGAAAAATGCTTAAAAAATTAAATAATATTTTGGTTCTTATGTACTAATTAAAGAAACTGCAGCAGTAAAGCAGCATTTATGTGGTATGCAGTTGGCTCACGAGGTTCAAGCATGCCCATCACTAATTATCTAACGACGCCCTTGATAATAACTTAACCAATAAACAGTAAGACGAGAGAATGACGAAACGACGCAAAAAAACGTGAACGACGATCGGCAGCAAAAGGACGTCTAGCGATTCCGGAAGAAGTCGAATCGTGATAGCTGACCAAGGAAGACGTGCTCGAAACGCTGAGTCGAGTGAAAGACGTAAGACATCGGATAGCCGTGCCGATGCAACCAACGACTAAAGACGAATTTCACTTCTTAATAACTTAACTTTAATCAATATATTCAATAAACATTATCCTTTAAATAAAAACCCCACATTTATACATACACAGTATACAAATTTTTTGAGCAGCATTTTGTCTCCTGTTTCGCTCTTTTTCTGGGTGTTGATTAAAGTTTTAATTCTCGCTTTTAGGTGATTTCAAATACAATTGTTCAATTTCTTTCAAAAGACTTTTAATCGAAATGTCACACTTCGGCATCAAAATTCTATAATATATTGATTATGAAAATTGAGCTGTCAATTAACAAATAGCTAAAAATGAGCTCTGCCGAAAATAGCTCAAATATACAAAAATGTATGGCAAGTGTGGCCCTCCATAAATCCTGGAGTGTTAAATATTCAACAAATTCGTTTTTCTGTTATATCTTGAAAACAAGAGCTGATAGAACGAAGCCAATGATGCAGTTTTATTCAGTGCAATCCTAGGGCTGTGTTATGGGTGAGTTGATTGAATGGGAGGTAATTGCTTAGTGTAACATACAACGATGGATATGTCCAGTCTGACGAGCTGATGTAGGGTGTAGCGACGAATGAAGCACGCGCTGGTTCCGGCTCAAATTGTCGTTTGCAAAGGGGTGGGTCTCTATAATTGATCATTGTGCTACCTACTCGCGGACTACATAGATAATCATATTAGATATTCGCGTGCTAAAATATGGCTTTGAGGTTCAATAAAAAAACTAGACAGGAAAGAAAAATAAAGAAGAAATAAGGACAGATAAATACATGGATTCTGAAAGTCGACTGCAAAGATGTTGTTGCAGATGCTGTGGCGTTTGTGTGTTTGTGCTGTCCAGATGTTGTGGGGACAGCAACTTGCCCACCCTACCTTGACCACCAATGCCGCAAGACCCATCTCAGGTCGGTGATCCCTAGAACACACTCTCGATCTAAACCCCTATCATTTTACTCGGATGCATGGCTCCCCAAGGAGAAGATAGCTTAGCAATTCATAGTTATTTCCATTTTATTACAATTAAAGCTTAAGAAAATATTCATGATAATTCAAAATTAATTCATGCTTAAAATATATTTAAAGGTATACTTATATATTTACGCTTTCACTGATAGATAGCTAAAAATCTATTTAGGCTAATCAGAAAAATAAATTCTTGGCAAATATGAGTATTAAATGATCATTAAAGATCATAAACTTCTTCCGCACTCAAGGCCGATCTCGCAAAACAGACAGAGTTAATGATCATAAGTGATTGTAAAATTATCTAATTTCCAGACAGGCGGTGATTTTAGATTTGTGTCAACTATTAATGATCATTGAGGCTAATACTGAACACAGAAGGTGTCGATCAAAACAAAAAGAATAATTTTACAAACAAAAACTGTTGCTGCTCACGGAGGTTAATTATCATTAAGGGCAATAAAAGAGTTCATTATTATTAAGCTGCGAATAAGCAAAGCAATTGAAATTTGGATATACAGCTGATCATGGGGGACTATGTGTGTTGACTCATGTTTTAATTGATTTGCCAATTTAATGAAATAATTGTTGCAATGTAGATTTTAATACGACCGAAGCCGATCACTTACCCATCAATTGTTTATCGTTGAGAGCGCTCCCAAGGTTGAGTTGATGTGTGCTGTAGTTTTAGTTGTTGGTTGCGTAAATATGTTTAATAAGTTCATTAGATGGCAATTAATAATAATAATAATTCCGATCATAGGGCATGCTCGAAATTTTTACTTTTATCACTTCTCAATTATCATTTTTCGCGTTTTCGAGCGAAAAATCCTTCGGAGGATATATGGACCTTTAAAAGTTGGCGATGGATACCGCATTCGAATGAATCACGAACTGTATGAGCTCTATAAGGACATCAGTCTAGTCAAGCGCATAAAGCAACAGCGGCTGCGCTGGTTAGGACATGTAATCCGGATGGATGAAGAAGCTCCAGAAAGTCGTACAAAGCGAAGGCGGCTGACTATGGAGGACAAGGCAGGAGGGGTCGCCCACCACTAAGATGGGGATGATCAAGTGCGGAAAGACATTTCCAACCTTGGTGTGAACAACTGGTGCCAGCTCGCACAATGCAGAAGCGAGTGGAGGGCATTCATTGCAGAGGCCAAGACCGTCAAGCGGTTGTGATGCAACATCGGGCCAATAAAGAAGAAGAAGAAGTTATCATTTGCGGGAAAAAAAAGCACAAAAAAAAAGGAGAGGAGGATGAGATGGACCTTGGGTCACTGGGTGGTTAATTAATTTTTATTAGATTTTTTTTTCTTATTGAACTGCCATGGGGATCTTTTGTTTAACCTCACTTTTGCCAATTATTTAAATTTTCACAATTTACTCAATATGATTACTTTTTGCTACGTATGTCTTGTCTTTTTCTTGTATGTCGTACTCGTTTCGTTTCATTCAAGGGTATTATCGGGTCTATACGAGGAAAAAGTTCTCCTTTTGATATGCACTAGCACATGGCCCACAAAATTTTAATGCAATTTTTAAATGCTTTAGTTATGGCTGCACAAAAAAAAATTTTGGATTGGTGTTGATATGGGTGGAACCAGAATTTTATGGCTGATCTTTGGCCAATTTTCACCAATTTTCTTAGCACTTTTTCTGCGCTCCAGCAATTAAAATTTTCTGCTCGTCGGCAGACGTCGACTAGACCGTTTAAACTTCGCGTAGGCACTGCACTTGACACACACACAGCAACCATTAGATGATGAGACGATGAGAAGAGAGAGGCGCTGATCGATTCGCTTGAGTCGCCGGTGGTCTGATCCCAGCCAGATCTTGGCTCGTCTTAAATACGCAAAGGTGTGTGCGTGTTGTTGGGTACACTTGGCGTACACTAGCTGATGGGCAATTTGGGATACCCAAAAGAGTGTCAACGCCTAATAAGGGCCAAACCTAAGAGGTTAGGGAGACACATGGTCAGTCGGTTGACAACTAAAAGTCCAAAAACGGACAAAAATTTGTCGAAAAACACTTACGTGGTAGCTTTGCCCTTTAATTGTGTTTTAAAGGTAATGCCTTGGGGCCGAAATCTTTTCCGTCAGGGTGACAAAATATTTTCCTTCGCTTAAGTTTCCAAAAAAATTTATTTGCTTGATCGCTTAATTGGTGTGAACTTAACTTGATGACGACCAAAACGGAAAAGGAAGGGCCAGTCCAATCAAACCAGCAGCTAACCTATTTGCAGGGTTGCGAAATGCAAATTTCGAGCGCAGTGCTGGTTTTAATCACTGAATTAAGTTGTGCTGCTAACGCAGACTTAAACGATTTCTGTCTTTGCTGTCTTAAGCTGCATACTTTTAGGCATTTGATAAAAAGGCAATTGTGATGGCTGTTCTCAATGATTACGTATGCCTACTTTTCGGATGCTTAGAGAAAATTTACTTATTAACTACTACCAAAGGTTTTGCGACAAGCGACAACACTACATTAGTTAGTATATTAGATATTAGGAAGTTCCCCACGGGAAAGTTTTTTGAATCGTCGTCTTACTCTACTTCCTGCTTTCTTGTTATACCCTGTTCCCATTAAAAATGGGATAAGGGGATAATGAAGTTGTGCAAATGAATGTAACAGGGAGAAGGAAACATATCCGATACTTCTTAAAATTAAGACATACTCACATACCGAAAAATCTAAAAAAATTGTTTCATGCAAAAAAGTTGAGGGGCCGATTTTTCATGGAATCACCCATATATATTCTTAATCAGCATCAACAGCCGAGTCGATTTAGCCATGTCCGCCTAGCCGTCTTCTGTCTGTATAAACGCGTCGATCTCAGAGAGTATAACAGATACAGCTACAAGTCTTTGCATGTATGTAGGTGTATACCGTACCCATTTCGAGATTGTTTCAGATTTTGAAAAGGAGACGGAGTCTCCTCCACCTTTTAACAGCGAAAAACTGACTGTCTGTTTTTATGAACGCGTTGATCTCAGAGACTATGAGAGATAGAGCCACCAATTTTTGCATGTATGTATTCTTTCTCCTCCTCATTCTATCCGCGGAAAACTGTCAGAGTCTTAATTTTTAAGTTTGAATTCTGAAAACCACAATAAATCCGAGCAAAAACAACATTACTTGGTACAGGGTATTTCGCAGTCGAGTACCCCAACTGCAGTACTCTTTCTTGTTATATCCTTTCAAAGGGTATTATAATTTTGCCCAGAAGTTTGCAACGCATTGAAATATTCATTTCCGACCCCATAAACTAAATATATTCTTGATCAGGGCGACGAGCTGAGTCGATTGAGCTTTGTCCGTCCGTCTGTCCGTCTGTCTGTTTCTACGCAAACTAGTCTCTCAGTTTTAAGCAGTCTCTCAGTATCGAGCTGAAATTTTGCACAGAGTCTTCTTTTTACTGCACGCTGCTAATATGTCGGAACTGACCGGATCGGATGACTATATATTATAGCTGCAATAGGAACTATCGGTCGAAATATGGGTCTTAGTTAAAAAAAACATTTTTTGTTTAAATTTTAACGTCCTTAAATTCGGCCATTATTAATATTATATGCTTTCAAACAGATTTGCAAATTTTGATCAAGATCGGATGACTATATCATATAGCTGCCATAGGACCGATCGGTCGGAAAATGCGTCTTAGCGAAAAAAATTTTTTGTTGTTTTCAATTAAATCGTTCTTAAGGTCGGTGATTATTAATATTAAACGCTTTCAAACTAATTTGAAAAAGTTGATCAACAGCGGGTGACTATATCTTATGGTTGCCATAGGACTGATCGGTCGAAAATGGGTCTAAGTAAGAAAATTTTTTTTTTTTAATGTAAGTGTCCTTAAACTTGCTGATTACTATTTTTTTATGTTTTCAAATAGATTCGCAAAATTTGTTCGGAAAATCAGTCTTAGTGAGAAAAACTTTTTTGTTTTCAATTTTATCTTTCTTAAGCTCGGCGATTTTTAATTTGATATGTTTGAAATCAGATGTTTATCTGTCGGAAAATGGATTTTAGTTAGAAACATTTTTGATTTTTATGTAACCGTTCATAAACTCTGACATTTCAAAAACAGCATTTGCAAGGGTATAAAAACTTCGGTACAGACGAAGTTAGCTTGGCCGTCTCGTTTTTTTTTTTTTTTTAACATTTTATTTGTCAAGGAAAAAACTAATAGATAACACATGTTTATTATATCTACATTATGGCTTAGCCTACGCAAATCCAAGACTAACTAGAATACTGTTGATTAATTTTATCCAGGGCACAGAGTGTTTAATGTGTACGAAGGCAATACAGTTGAATGACTTAGCTTATCTCTGGGAATTGAACAAGATTATTATATATTTCTGAAAAAAGAAGATAATTTTCATTTCAAATTTAAGCAAACCCACAATCCGGATAAAAACCTGCATTACAATAAGTTTTTGTTTGTTTTTGTCTTAACTAAGAAAACAACCTACGAAACCTTATAGCTGAACTGAAAATGGAAAGTGGAAAAAGAAAAAGATAAGAAAATATGTGAGGTATTTACAGGGGAAGGAAGAGATCGGGAAGTTGAGCCAATATATGGGGGTCAAAAGTTTACTGTTTTACGTTATACACAAACTCATTCGGATCTAAAATCAACCATTTTCTTTGGTAGAAAATGGATTGTCCTCCGAATCATGGAAGATGGTAGCTGCAAGCACAAGTTTGTAAAAAGTTGGAAAGCGCATGTCAATAAGCGGCTTGAAACTGATTGGTTCAACGCCGATTTGGAGAATACGGACAGATCGTATTACGAATAGTTTTTGTTATTTGAGAGCTGTATTCAAATTTTGGAAAAAACATTTTAAACTTAACAATAAAACGAGAAGGCCAAGCTAACTTCGTCTGTGCCGAAGTTTTTATACCCTTGCGAATGCTGTTTTTGAAATGTCAGAGTTTAAGAACGCTCATATAAAAATATAAAAATTTTTTAACTAAAACCCATTTCCTACAGATAAACATCTGATTTCGACCAAATTTCGCCAATCTTTTTGAAAACATTTCAAATTAACAATCGCGGAGTTGAAGAAAGATAAAATTTAAAACAGAAAAGTTTTTCTCACTAAGACACATTTTCCGACCGATCGGTCCTATGGCAACCATAAGATATAGTCACCCGATGTCGATCAACTTTTTAAAATTAGTTTGAAAGCGTTTAATATTAAGAATCACCGACTTTAAGAACGATTTACTTGAAAACAAAAAAGTTTTTTCTTTAGGACCCATTTTCCGACCGATCGGTCCTATGGCAGCTATATGTTATAGTCATCCGATTTTGACCAAAATTTGCAAGTCTGTTTGGAAACGTATAATATAATAATTATGGCCGAGTTTAAGGCCGCTAACATTGAAAACAAAAAGTTTTTCTCACTAAGACCCATTTTTTAACCTATGGTTCCTATGGCAGCTATAAGATATAGTCATCCGATCCGGTCGGTTCCGACATATTAGCAGCGTGCAGTAAAAAGAAGTCTCTGTGCAAAATTTCAGCTCGATAGCTTTCAAACTGAGAGACTGGTTTGCGTAGAAACAGACGGACAGACAGACAGACGGACAGACAGACAAACAGACGGACGGACAAAGCTCAATCGACTCAGCTCGTCGCCCTGATCAAGAATATATATAGTTTATGAAGGAAATTAATATTTATATGCGTTGCAAACTTCTGGGCAAAATTATAATACCCTTTGCAAGGGTATTAAAAGTGTTATTAACACCTTTTTAATTTTGTTTATTTCTTTTATTCAAACCTTAAAAAAGATGGGCAATTTTTTACAAATTTATAAAGAAAAATTTTTGTTTTAAAATTTTAAAAATAAAAAATATTTTCTGCTTAAAATCTCTCATTTACTTTGGCAGATATTAATTTCATTTCGCTAAATTGGTCATTTTGGTCTGAGCACTAACTCTCTACCGGTTATAGTTTTAACTATGCTATTTTTCCGTGAGTGTATAGGCTCCTTTTTTTTGCCACCACTTGAGAGTTGCTAAAGCTCACAATGCAGCAATCAAAAATCAAACAAAATTAAATTTAACGCTGCATCATTGCATTTCGAATATGTTCGAATAATGCGTGTCCATGCAGCTCACGTACACATGCTGCTGAGCTACTGCAGCTCTGTTTAGATAGATCATGGATAACCGGCTACAAACTATGACTTAATAAGAGCTCATAAACATACTCAATTAATAAATGGCTGTTCATTAACTTGAATTAACTCTATTCAAGTGCAAATCTCATTAAACTTTCGCATATACCATGCCGGGTGAGCTTCAGTGCAGTGCAACATCAAAATTGCTGTCGGCCACGGCACGAATTCGTATTTTGTCAAGCATGTGTTAGTGTGTTAGTGTGTGTGTGTTGGTAGATCTCTGTGTGAGTTTGGCTATGTTTTATGGGTGCGGTGTGTTTTGCCTGCCAGTGCACAAAGTTAAATGGTTTTTTATATACTTCGTGTGTGTGTGTGAAGTGACATTTTGTTTTTAGTACTTTGTGCCTGAAAGAGAGCGTTTTCTACACACGTAAAGCTAGTATGATTCGTTTGTGAACACACACATATATATATTTTTAGGTATTTAATAAATAATAGAAAAGAATTTTCAGTAAAATATGGTAGTTGTCAATTCCAGACAACCTGAAAAATCTTTGCCTTTCTGCTCTCGATGCTTAAATGAAATCCATAGAAATTGCTGTTTGAAAACTGGTCCTTCTTTCCCCCCCTCGCTGCTGAGAAGCATCATTCGATTCAAGGCATGCCAAATCAACTGTCACATAGTGAACGGTACTTTTGATTATCGGGCACTTTGCCTGCCATTTTGCCTTTGATTCTGGAGAGTGCGTGTTTGGCCAAGAGCGTAGATGGGGAATTTTCTTAAAGGAGCTGCTGAAAAATAATTTTAAATCAACAAATAATTTTAAGTAGCTGTTGCAGGAGCATACAACTAAAACACTTGGTCTGCGTTTGCTTGTCCAAAGTGAAGCTATTTTTTATGGTTTATATACCGGATAAGAACCGTTTCTGAACCAGTTTTAAACATTTTAATAGTAGTTCAGAACCTCTTCTCAAAAATTACTGAACTCATGATCTTGAAATTTGGTGTTAAGTCCTCAACGGACATGCGAAATAATGAAAAGTTTCATACAAAAATTGAAGAAAGAAAACAGAACTAATGTTATTATTAACAGGTGAATGTTACGCCTAACAGCACTTTTGTGGAGTCTGTGTAAATAGGCTGTGAGCCTAGCTTTACTTTGAACAGTTGAACTAACATTAAGTGAATTTCAACTTTGTTGTTGGCGTTGGATATTATGGAGTTCGATATTTTCCCGTATCAAAATCGTTTTCTGAACCAGTTTGAACCGGCTTAAAAGTGGGTCCAAACCATATCTTCGAAATTATTATTGCCATAAGCTAAGAATTTGGTGTTTGGGTTGGAATTATAGAATTGGTTATTATACCGTGTAAAAACTGGCGTATCAAAAGGGGTTCAGATCCATATCTCAAAAACGATTAAAGCAATGAACTTAAATTTGGTATTTGGTATGGTGCGAGTTAATAGGGATCAAGAGCAGTTCCGAAGCCAACTTAACAGAATCAAAGTTGATTCAGAACATTTTCTTTAGAATTATTCAAACTATGCACTTGAATTTCGGTGAGTAGGTTGGTTCAAGAACGGTTGCCGACTGAACCGGTTTAACTCTTCAGCCAGTAAATAATAAAATTATTTTCTAATATCAAAAATCCAGCTCAAACCACAAATTAAATTTGGTTTTCAACAACCCCTTCTGTTAAGCTCCGCCCATGTCTTTGAGCTCCGTTCACCTTTTCTTTTGAGAATGCCACATTTAAATTTCCATTTGAATTTGGCAGCTCACCCAGACACACGCACACCGGGTAAAACTGAGTCGAACAGGCAGCTGTTACAATATTATTGACTCATATCGCATGCACAACACACACACACGCCTTCCACGACCCCTCCGGACAGCTGTTCGCTGTCAGAACGTAGTCTGTTTCCTTTCATTTTTCAGGAGTTTTTGAATGCGGCAAACTTGGCATTAAATTAAGTGCTTCATTTTAATTGAATTGACGCTGGCTTCGCTGTACCCGCAGGACCTTTTTTACTTGACAATTTTGTGTCAATAAATGGTTGAATCTGGCACATATGTTGCCAATTGTGGGCACGTCTTCGCGTAGCGGATGTTGTTTTATGCACAAAACATTCCCGGTTGAGTTCAACAATTATTTATATTTATCAAAAAGTTTTTCTGTTGACACGGCATCATTTCGTGCTGCCATTCAATCCAGCTGAGGCGTTAATAGAGTGGGCGTGGCTTACATTTAAGTGGCATTTGACATCATTATCGTGAATGTCAACAAAAGAGGCAAGACAGCCTCTGATTATGTTGCTGGCATGTCTGCGTGTCCCCTCTCCGCTCTCGACTACTGATTGACAACTTTCTGGGTTGAAACTTTTCGGCTGCTCCTGTTGTCAATTGTCGCTTAAATCCAATTTTACACACACACACACACACTTAGCACACCCGCACTCACCCCACGGAAAGCTGTAAACAGCGTTTAAAACATCAGCAGACAGAAGTGTCAACGAAAATGCTTCAACATTATTGACTGCATCATCGTTGATCTGACAGTTTTCGTATGCCGAAAGTGTCAAGGCATTAACGGCACTTGGTGGGTACTTGTTGTATGTTGGATGCCTGGCAACTCTGGCAACTGGCAACAAATAAAGTTCACTGCTGCATGTCTTGTAAAAGTTGATGTACAAGTTGAAGTTGGTTCCTTTGTATTGTATATTTGAGTTAGTTAACTTTATTTTTAAACTCAAAAAATGCACTGAAGATCTTAACGCCTTAAAGAGTTCAGAGTTTAATGAAACAGGGATATGACGGAGTATTACATTAATTAATAACATGCGTTTTGAAACCCAAATTACACTGAAACTAAAAGATGCAATGATGGTATGCACACGACTTTGGTTCAGATACAATTAAGGATCAAATTTATAATTAGTGACAAATACTTTTTTGTTTTCTATGTTAGCGTTCTAATACTTGGGCAAAATTCACTTTTTAGTTTGAAATCTAACTACACACCTGATCATATTAATAGGTACACACCGGAGTTTTTTAATTATAGATGGTTTTTTCGTACTTTTAGTGTTGACAACTTTTTAATTTTTGGTTTTTTGTTGTTGTCAATGTCTGGCCACACTGTGACAAAGAGTTGAAAGAGGGGCTGCCCCGTATATCAAAGCTTTTCTATAAATTGCGAGTCCACCACACATTTCGCCTGATCATAATAATAGGTACAGTCTCCGTTTCTCACAAGTATCAAGTGAATAATTTTGTAATCAGTGATCTTTTGGTAACTAAAGGTAAATTAAGTATAGCTCCTGTCAATACAGAGAATTAAATAATTATTTTTTTTAGAAAAAATGGGTCGAAATTCTCATTGTACTAAAGAAGAAGCTCGATTGGTTCTTAGTTTGAGAAAAGAAGGCAAATCTTTACGAGCCATCGCCAAATTAATGAACTGGTCTCATAATTTTGTTATAAATGCATTAGAAAGTAAACTAAGACAGGAAACCCGTGGAAGGCCACTAAAAACAACAGAAGCCCTTGACCACTACATAGTAACTTTGAGCAAAAAGGACCCATTTAAGTCATCGAAGGCTATTGCAGCCGAAATTGGGAATTCAGTTAGTGCTCCAACTATCCGAAGACGACTACAAGATGCCAACCTACCAGGAAGAATTGCCAGAAAAGTCCCACTTATGCGCAAAAAAAATATCACCATGAGGCAAACTTTTGCAAGGGACCACAAAGACTGGGTAGGATGCACCGGGGAGAAAAAATGGAGAAACATATTATGGAGCGATGAAACCAAGATTAATTTGTTTGGGAATGACTGTGAAAGGAATGTTCGACGCCCTAATGGAAAGGAATTCCATCCACGGTTTACAAAAAAAACAGTCAAACATGGAGGTGGCAATATAATGATATGGGGTTGCTTCTCCTGGTACGGCGTAGGTCCAATTTATCAGACTACGAACAAAATGAATGCTGAAGAGTACAAATCCATATTGGAAACAGTTATGGTACCGTATGCTGAGGAAAATATGCCATTACGTTGGGTATTTCAGCAAGATAATGATCCTAAACACACATCAAGGTTGTTATCTAAATTTTTCGAGGACCAAAAAGTTGACGTTCTGAAGTGGCCAATCCAGTCCCCCGACCTTAACCCCATTGAAAACTTGTGGGAAGACTTAAAAAAGAAATTGCCAAAGCATTCATTTTCAAATAAACAAAAATTATGGGAAGGTCTCCAAAAACTGTGGTATGAGACACCAGTAGAGACCTGCCAGGCTCTTATTAAAAGTATGCCAAAAAGAATAGCAGTAGTGGCCAAAAATAGAGGTGGATACACTGGATACTAAGTTAGGAAATACTAATTTACCTAAAAAAAGAACACAAACTGGAAATTAATATGTTTTTTCTTACCAACACATGAAGTGTACCTATTATTATGATCACACTGAAAACGTATCTGAAACACAAAATGATCTGTTTTATGTTATATTATTATTCTATGTTACAATTAAGTTTATTTTATTAAAAACAAATAGTTTAAGAACCAATGAGAACAAATTTTAAGTTTGAAACAATGAATAAAACTGTTTTCTGTTACCTTAAAGTCAGAGTTGATGTGTGTACATACATATATGGGCATATCCAAACTGACGTGACGTTACGTTCGTACGATAAAATGCTTTTAAAAAATATGAAAATCTTGGATTTTTAAAAAGATTGTTCTACATCTGGGTATCAATTACGGAGCACTGCAATCAGTAAAAACAATGACATACATCTATCATAAGGAGTTAAAGATATAAGCAAAAATATGTGCTGGCGTATCGTTACAGAAAACGGATGTGGGTTTTGACTTGTTTTAGAAAATTGCAAAGCTCTGCGAATTGGGCAAAGTTTTTTGTATAATATTTTTTTTAGAAGGCTTTGAAATAAAACTAGTTTTATTTTCCAGATAAACTTATTCAACAATATTTTCTAAATTTTTTTTTTTATTTGCATAAGTAAATTTCCTCAATTTTCTTATGTTGTTTTTGTTATAATAAATCCTTCAAGCATCCCAACTCTCACTGTCGGAGCAGTACACTGCTCGACTCCTGAACAAAAATGTGAGGCACTCGCCGAAACCTTCTTGGGTAATCATTCAAGTACGAACCACTAAAGCTTTCCTGATAATGAGTTTAATTTACAAAATTGCGTAGACCATTTAAATACCCCAGAAATAAATCCCGATGGTTTATTATCTAGCTGTAGAGCAGTCTCGGAAATAGTTAAAAAACTGAAGCATAAAAAAGCCCCCGGTCTGGACAATATTGAAAACCTATGCCTAAAAGCTCTCCCTCGTTGCGGTATACGCTTCTTGACCGCTTTATTTAATGCAAGTCTTCGACTTGGCTATTTTCCACAAGCTTGGAAAGCATCCAAAGTTGTCGCAATCAGAAAACAAAATAATCCTTCTGAGGCCCCTTCCTCGTACCGGCCTATTAGCCTTCTGTCTGCAGTCAGCAAAATATTAGAAAAGATCATCAAAGAAAAGATTTCATCCTTTGTCGACAGTACAGATCTACTCCCTAAGGAACAGTTTGGATTCCGTAGGGAACACAGCACAATTCATCCTCTAGTCCGAATCAAAAAGATTGTCAAACAGAACTTTAATATGAAGAAGTCCACCGGGATAGTCCTGATGCATACTAAATCTGCTTTTGACTCCGTATGGCACAACGGTCTCGTCTTTAAGATGTCAGCTCTTAACTTTCCGACCGAACTTATTAAAATATTACAAAGTTTTCTCAGCAAGCGTTCGTTTTCGGTTTACATTGGACTGGCTCATTCTACCGCGATAGATATCCCAGCTGGATGCCCCCAAGGGTGCCGCCTTTCTCCCTTTCTGTATAACATTTATACCTCCGACTTTCCGAATCTAAAAGGCGGTATATTTGGCTGGCAATATTTGCTGACGACACAGCAATAATTAGCTCAGGACTACTACCAGAAAATATCTCACTCAACCTACAAGAAGCTTTTGACTCCCTTCAATACTTTTTCACAAGATGGAAACTTCAGGTTAAGACAGATAAAACCCAAGCCATATACTTCTCCAGAAAAGGATTGCCCAGATATCTCCCAAATAGCCACTATGAGGGTGCAGATATAAACTAAAAACAGAAATGAGATAATCCCACTTGTACACTTTAATGGTCCGCAGTGTAAGCAGAGCTTTCACTCAACGTCCCAGCTAATTACGTTCAAGGCCCAGGGCCGTTTGAAGGTCAAGCTAATGCAGCTGAATAGCTTCCAAAAGCTTCGTTCCCTCGTGGTTGCCCGAAAAAAAGTTCTAAGCAGCACACACTTGCTATCAAAACCTAACAGCGCGCAGACGCATCGGTCTTTGTATTAATTTTTTTTGATCAACCACGTTTTTGGATTTTATATACATATATAAGCCCTCGTGGCTTCATCTTTGGTGATCAACAAGATCCCCAAGTGTTTCACCACCCCTGCAATTGAATAATAAATAAGTGCAGCTACAAGGTGACACAAGCAACAAAGTGTTCTGAGACGGCCAGTGGTACGTTTATACATACAAGTGAGAGTTAATGTTAAACCCAAAAATTTTTCTCCAGAGCCTTCTACGGGTCTCGGTAAATGTGCGGGCCACCCACGACTCCCCATAGCTACTGGCAGCAGAATTGGGTTGGTTGATAGCCTTTACTTGGCGTCCGCGACAGCCTTGGTCTCCAACTTTGGCAGACGTCTTCCACACGCAGCGATTAAATAACCTAAACACCTGTAGTGGTTTGCCTGCGACCTCAGTTGGTACCCTCGCTGCTGCTGCAGCGCTGACACCCCCATCTGTAACGCAACTCAAGTACTCGGCCACCTATCGTGGCGCAAAACTCCCCCATTGGGCCTGCCAAGAGCTCCATCAGCTCTTATTAACATTGTGCCATTCCTTCCTAATGGCTTGGATAAGTAGATAACTAAAGCTAAATTTTTTTATTCCTTGTAATGCCCTTTATCAACGCCTACTAATTATTGCCTTTGCCTTCGACTAGGGTATCATGATTGGGGAGATCATCCGAGACGATATCTATTACATATATATTTATGCTAATCATCACTCCCACAACAATCCAATTTAGCAAGCTGCGATCGCCTACGTCATCAGGCCTGCTGACATCGGTGGACTCATGCGTAAGTACGGCATAGCCGTAAAGAAATTGGGAGTTCTAAAATTAGAACTGATACATATGTATGTAT
This sequence comes from Lordiphosa magnipectinata, assembly GCA_037044535.1. NCBI lineage: Eukaryota > Metazoa > Arthropoda > Insecta > Diptera > Drosophilidae > Lordiphosa > Lordiphosa magnipectinata. The sequence goes on from JBAMBO010002895.1 coordinate 152,536, forward strand.
TGGATATTGTTGTTTTGCATCGATTACTTCTCCCTTGTCTTCAGTTTCGTAAACACGGACTGGATAATCAGTTGTAGTATTTAATGCGTTGATAACGGGCAAACTTAAGAAGTTCACATCTTCAGATAGCTACCCATTTAATGTTTTGATCCGGCCCTTCGCCTCAGCTGAATGCACTTTCGCATTGCTGTTTACCTATTGTATATTAACGTCTTAGAATTATTACATTAATTATTGTATAGCGGCCGCCTTAAGCGTGTAAAATGAATTGCATTCCTAGTACTAACTATTTTGAATATTATATGAAGTGAACCATGAATTAATATTTTTCTACTGGGGCACCAATGATCTGATCGCCGCTTCAACTATCACAAAAGGGTAAAAGCCCCAATTACAGGCTTTTACAGGCAGGGTGGGTAAAGAGAGAAGGACACAAGACCTCGTCCTTCGCGATAGTACACTAGCTCCCTGAATGTGGTTTTTCCCCCTATGTCAATACCTTTAGCTCTGTCAACTCTTTAGCAAGGTGACGCTTACGTTGCTCCAGAAGCAAAACCCACGCCCAGGCCCTGAGCACAGCCGCCAAGCTTAGACAGAGCTGCTTCTGAGCCGTAAACCAGCTTGATCGCGTTCGTCACATACTAAATGGCGCCCAACATGCGGGGCTCCCGCAGAGACAATTATTAGGTTGTAATTGTCTGCCCGTGCTTCCCAAAATACCCGTCCATCCTTATATCCCATAACCATTTACATCCACATCTTTAAAGTAGACAGTACAATATAATTTGAAGATCTTGGAATTGCTGGTATATGCGGCGCAGTTGCAACCAGACCAGACCACAATTTATATTGACATATCAAAGCTACTACATCAAATGAGTAGTTTTGGCAGTATACCTCAAGTTATTTTCATTATTTATTTTAATACGGAATTGATAGTCTTGAATTCCATTTTGATTCTATACCTATTAAGATATAACGTCAATGCTTGTGGCTAAATTTGGCTTTATGGAATTGAGAATTGTTCTGATTGGATTACTTTGATCAGATCCTCTTTCATACAAGACAGAAAATTCAATCTTAAATTTGTTTTGTTAGTTTCAGTTTATAAAAGCAATGTGTACTACTCGTCGGAAATAAAAATTGAAGCGGTGAATCGATCAAAGGTTAAGACCCCCAAAATTAAGTATTTGAACTATAAATCTATCTTATTTTGCCTTATCTATCTAGTTAATATTATCGCTACTTCATAAATTCTGAATAATTATTATGGCTGTCAGACGTAGTCAAGAAAATCTCAATTTAAGAGAGCAATCAGGGACGTGCATCATATGCCAAGACGCAACTGCACCAGATTCAATTTGCACGGAGACCCCATGCAAACACAAATTTCACAAAGAATGTCTCGAAGTTTGGTTACAATCCAACACAACTTGTCCAACATGCCGACAGCCATGTCCAATAACGGCTAACGCTGAGCAGCGCGATAGCTTAACTATGACCCACAGTGTCCAGCCTCCAAGATCCAATCGGGGCGCGGCTAATTCCTCCACGTCAAGAGGTCGCCCTAACACCAGAGCCGTTAACCGTAATGCTCCAGCTCCTAGTTCCCAACGATCTAGTGCAGGGCAACACAGTGCTCCTAACCGGAACAATAGTGCAGACATTGTGGAAACTCCAAATAATAGCCTCAGCGAACAACGTGTGGTTACCTTGATTACCGCCTCCTTAGAGAATTTTCGATCCACTATGGCCACAGCTATGGCTGAGCAGATTTCTACAGCAATGCGAAATCTTCAACTAGCTCCACCACGCCTAGAAGCGCGAGAGGAGATTCAATTGGAGTGGGAAAATGAAATCCCAGAAGTTCTAGGGTCAGAGCGTAGTGAGCCATTCGGAAATAGGCAGGATATTCCAAATGTATTCCCTTTGAGAAGAGATGAAAGCTCAATAGAGCGCCCTGATAAAGTATCCAGTGTGATTTCTAACTGGCATCTTAAATTCAGTGGCACACCAAATGATATCCCTATTGATGAATTTATTTATAGAGTAAATTGTTTAACAACAAGATGCCTGGGCGGCGATTTTGATACTTTGTATCATTTTGCAAATTTGCTGTTTTCTGGTTCTGCCTTAACATTTTATTGGCGCTTCCATCGAAACGAATCCCACAAAACTTGGTATCATCTTTGCACACGATTATGTGAAAGATACCAAAGTGATCGTTCGGACGAAGATATTAAAGACTCAATGCGCAGGCGAAAGCAGAGAGCAAATGAATCCTTTGACGATTTCCTTGACGCGATGTTATCGATAGCAGACATGTTGAGAGTAAGGCCTTCCAGTGGCGAGCTGGTTGCATACGTCAAACGAAATCTTAAGCCTGAACTGAGGCACGAGCTACTGCATGTGGACATACCAAATGTTGCCACTTTGCGTCGCGAGTGCCATAAACACGAAGATTTTTATAATAATGCTTATGCCAAGCCAATTTCTAAGCCGTTTCAGCCAAGGCGCATGGTACAAGAAATATATGCTGAGGACGCCGAAGAGCAATTACTTAGGCAAGACGAGGACGAGGTCGAGATTAATGCGATCCGTTCTGCGGAAAGGACAAAATGCTGGAATTGCGATGAAATTGGTCACCGCTATCAGGTTTGCCTTCAACCGCGGCGCATTTTCTGTTATGGTTGCGGTCTGCTTGACATGTACAAGCCCAATTGCTCTAACTGCAAACAAGCGCCGGAAAACTCTCAGCAGGGTATCCGCCCCAAACCGAAAGCGGATATCCGCAATCCGAACCAAAACTAACCTTGTCCGCTGCTTCTGATTCTAAGGAGGTCTCGGATAGCCTTATCAACCCACTAGGGAATAAAAAAAAACCAGATTTCCAACCTTATCATACTCGACTAGAAAACTATTTAAAACGTAAATCAGAAATTTTTAATGCCGCTGCTGATTCGGTGCATACTGCCCGTTCAACAATGCGTATGAAAAATTTTTGGAAGCAGCGAGATGCTTTAAAGACAGTGACAATTTTAAGTATTGTTCAAAAAGGTCCTGATATACGTCCGTTTACCAAAATCGAGATTCTTGGTCAACAATATCTAGCCCTCTTAGATAGTGGGGCTAATAAAAGTGTCATTGGAGGAGAGTTAGCAACACGCATATTAAAATCCAGTGTTAATATCAAAAAGTCTTACGGAGCTGTACGAACAGCCGATGGACAAAAGCAACAAGTTGCTGGAACACTCGTCATTCCAATTGCTTACAATTCGATTTATAGGGACTTCGAATTTTTAATTGTACAATCAATAGCGCAAGATGTGATTTGCGGTATAGATTTTTGGCACTGTTTTGGTATTTCCCTCAGTTTAGTTTGCTCAGTTAACGAAATAAATGTTAACGCTGACCAATCTGACAAACTACAGCTTAATTCTGTACAACAAACTAAGCTACAATCGGTCATTGATCATTTTCCATCTTGCGAGAGAGATGGACTTGGCAAGACAAATTTAATCGAACATTCAATCGACACTGGGGATGCTAAGCCAATCAAGCAAAGGCATTACCCAATCTCGCCCGCAAAAGAAAAACGATTATGTGCCGAGATCGGTAGAATGCTGAGCTTAGGTGTTATTGAGGAAGCACCCAACTCTGCTTGGTCTTCGCCATCAGTGCTGATAGTAAAGCCTGGAAAGGATCGTTTTTGCCTCGATTCACGTAGGGTGAACGAGGTCACCAAAAAAGACGCCTATCCCATGCCGAGTTTGGAAGGATTGCTAAGTAGATTACCTCCTGTTCACTGCATATCTAAAATAGATCTAAAAGACGCCTTCTGGCAAATCTGTTTAGATGCACAATCCCGTCCAAAAACGGCCTTCACCATACCGAACCGACCACTCTATCAATTCACTCGGATGCCATTCGGCCTATGTAACTCTCCTCACACCATGTGTCGCCTAATGGATCTAGTTATTCCGTATGAATTGAAATCACACGTTTTCGTGTATTTAGATGACTTGTTAGTCATGTCATCAAATTTGGAAGATCATCTTGTCCATCTGTCAGAAGTTGCTACTCGATTGCGAAAAGCAGGGCTCACTATAAATGTGCGCAAAAGCCAGTTTGGTCTCACCAGAGTCGAATACTTGGGCCATGTGGTGGGTGAGGGCACTCTGCAAGTAAGCCCTGATAAAGTTCGAGCAGTGGCAGAATTCCCGGTACCAAAAACACGGCGCCAGCTGAGACGATTCCTCGGCATGACCGGCTGGTACCAGCGGTTCATTCCACAGTACTCAAGCATTACGTTTGCGCTAACAGAGTTGCTGCGCGGCAAAGACTATGAGTGGAATGATTCAGCTCAACAGGCGTTTAACGAAATTAAAAATAGGCTTTGTTCCGCTCCCTTTTTGCGCCATCCCAATTATGATAAGCCGTTTATTGTGCAGTGCGATGCCTCGATAAATGGCATAGGTGCGCTATTAGCCCAAGTAGATGACGCCGGAGACGAGCGCCCAATAGCGTATATGTCTAAAAAGCTCAATAAGGCACAACGAAATTATTCCACCACAGAACTTGAGTGTCTTGCGGTAGTGCTAGCGCTAAAAAAGTTTAGAATGTACATTGAAGGACAGGCCTTCAAAGTAGTGACGGATCACGCCAGCTTGAAGTGGCTGATGAGTCAAAAAGACCTAAGTGGCAGATTAGCCAGATGGGCGATCAAAATACAAGGCTTCAATTTTGAGATTGAACATCGTAAGGGCAGCCAAAATGTAGTGGCTGACGCGTTGTCTCGTGCGTTTGAAGAAGAGATAGTCTCTGTAGCAGTAGATGTTTATCCTGAGATTGACATTAATTCTGAAGCCTTCGATTCGAAACAGTATGTTCAGCTAAAGGATGACCTGCTTAAATCAAATTTGCCAGATTTTCAAATCGTGGATAAGTATATTTATTATCGAGCCTGCACCTCAGCTGATAGCCTTGAAGACGCTTGCAGTAGTTGGAAATTAATGGTTCCCACTCAGCTGCGTGATCAAGTGATTGCAGCGGCACACAACCAGCCAAGTTCGGCGCACTGTGGTGCTGCCAAGTGTCTCGAGCGTATCCGCCGACACCTCTATTGGCCAAATATGGTTGTGGAGGTACGCGAGTATATCCGAAAATGCGAGATTTGCCAAACAACCAAACATCCCACACGCACCCTTAAGCCACCTATGGGCTCTCAATCGTTCAGCGAGAGGCCCTTTCAAAAACTTTATGTGGATTTTATTGGTCCATTTCCACGAACCAAACAGGGCAACGTAGGGATATTTATCATACTGGATCATTTTTCGAAATTTACGTTTCTCAAACCTGTTAAGCGTTTCACATCGAAAATTATTGTTGAGCTGCTGAGAGACAATATTTTTAAATGCTTTGGAGTGCCAGAGACTCTAATTAGTGATAATGGGACAGAATTTAAGAGTCATGATTTTTCTGAATTTTTATCCACGTATGGTGTCACTCATATGTTCACAGGAGCATATTCTCCTCAGTCTAACGCTGCAGAACGCGTTAACAGATCAATCAATGCTGCTCTGAGGGCATATGTGCGTTCAGATCAGCGCAACTGGGATTTGTTTATAAGCAGCATAAATTGTTCGTTAAGGAATACAGTGCATCAGTCAATTGGAATTGCGCCATATCTCGCTGTTTTTGGACAGCACATGATAACGCATGGTAGTGATTATAAGGTCTTAAGAAATTTAGATATGCTTACTGATAGCTCATCCAGGCTCTCAAGAGCAGACGAGTTTCCAATAATTCGATCGGCTATGGCAAATCACATAAAAAAGGCGTATAAAACAAACCAAAAGACATATGATTTGCGCACTCGCCCAAGAACCTTTAAAATTGGACAAGAAGTGGTAAAACGTAACTTTTCATTGAGTAATCAAGCTGCAAATTTCAACGCTAAGCTGGCACCAGTTGGTGCGAAGGCGCGCGTCAAGCAAAAATTAGGCAATTCGTTGTACTTGCTGGAAAATGCCACCGGAAAGGAAATTGGAGTTTTCCACGCAAAGGATATTTGGGAATTTAACTCATAACACCCTTTTTCAGCTCTTATCATTAGTCTGGTAGACTATGATTAAATCTGATGGTATGAGGGTGCAGATATAAACTAAAAACAGAAATGAGATAATCCCACTTGTACACTTTAATGGTCCGCAGTGTAAGCAGAGCTTTCACTCAACGTCCCAGCTAATTACGTTCAAGGCCCAGGGCCGTTTGAAGGTCAAGCTAATGCAGCTGAATAGCTTCCAAAAGCTTCGTTCCCTCGTGGTTGCCCGAAAAAAAGTTCTAAGCAGCACACACTTGCTATCAAAACCTAACAGCGCGCAGACGCATCGGTCTTTGTATTAATTTTTTTTGATCAACCACGTTTTTGGATTTTATATACATATATAAGCCCTCGTGGCTTCATCTTTGGTGATCAACAAGATCCCCAAGTGTTTCACCACCCCTGCAATTGAATAATAAATAAGTGCAGCTACAAGGTGACACAAGCAACAAAGTGTTCTGAGACGGCCAGTGGTACGTTTATACATACAAGTGAGAGTTAATGTTAAACGCAAAAATTTTTCTCCAGAGCCTTCTACGGGTCTCGGTAAATGTGCGGGCCACCCACGACTCCCCATAGCTACTGGCAGCAGAATTGGGTTGGTTGATAGCCTTTACTTGGCGTCCGCGACAGCCTTGGTCTCCAACTTTGGCAGACGTCTTCCACACGCAGCGATTAAATAACCTAAACACCTGTAGTGGTTTGCCTGCGACCTCAGTTGGTACCCTCGCTGCTGCTGCAGCGCTGACACCCCCATCTGTAACGCAACTCAAGTACTCGGCCACCTATCGTGGCGCAAAACTCCCCCATTGGGCCTGCCAAGAGCTCCATCAGCTCTTATTAACATTGTGCCATTCCTTCCTAATGGCTTGGATAAGTAGATAACTAAAGCTAAATTTTTTTATTCCTTGTAATGCCCTTTATCAACGCCTACTAATTATTGCCTTTGCCTTCGACTAGGGTATCATGATTGGGGAGATCATCCGAGACGATATCTATTACATATATATTTATGCTAATCATCACTCCCACAACAATCCAATTTAGCAAGCTGCGATCGCCTACGTCATCAGGCCTGCTGACATCGGTGGACTCATGCGTAAGTACGGCATAGCCGTAAAGAAATTGGGAGTTCTAAAATTAGAACTGATACATATGTATGTATTGGATATTGTTGTTTTGCATCGATTACTTCTCCCTTGTCTTCAGTTTCGTAAACACGGACTGGATAATCAGTTGTAGTATTTAATGCGTTGATAACGGGCAAACTTAAGAAGTTCACATCTTCAGATAGCTACCCATTTAATGTTTTGATCCGGCCCTTCGCCTCAGCTGAATGCACTTTCGCATTGCTGTTTACCTATTGTATATTAACGTCTTAGAATTATTACATTAATTATTGTAAAGCGGCCGCCTTAAGCGTGTAAAATGAATTGCATTCCTAGTACTAACTATTTTGAATATTATATGAAGTGAACCATGAATTAATATTTTTCTACTGGGGCACCAATGATCTGATCGCCGCTTCAACTATCACAAAAGGGTAAAAGCCCCAATTACAGGCTTTTACAGGCAGGGTGGGTAAAGAGAGAAGGACACAAGACCTCGTCCTTCGCGATAGTACACTAGCTCCCTGAATGTGGTTTTTCCCCCTATGTCAATACCTTTAGCTCTGTCAACTCTTTAGCAAGGTGACGCTTACGTTGCTCCAGAAGCAAAACCCACGCCCAGGCCCTGAGCACAGCCGCCAAGCTTAGACAGAGCTGCTTCTGAGCCGTAAACCAGCTTGATCGCGTTCGTCACACCACCTAGATCTGGATGGAACTGATATTCTTTGGGACAAAAAGGTTCGCTTTCTAGGAGTTATCTTAGACCCAAAAGTAAACTTCAAGGACCATGTTGGGTACACCATTGATAAAATTAACACTCTTACCAGAATTCTATATCCCTTCATCAATAGAAACTCAAGGTTATCCATTGAAAATAAGTTATATTTGTTCAGATCGATATTTCAGGCAGTAATGTTCCATTTAGCCCCAGTTTGATCTGGTGTTGCCAAATGTCATATTAAGAGATTACAAACTGCTCAAAACAAGCTATTAAAAATGATTTTCAAGCTCCCATGGCATCAACCTACCTCCGATTTGCACCATAAAGCCAATGTAGAAATGATAGCAGACAGACTAGGCCGACTGATAGATAACTTCAATGATAGATATAGATATTCAACCTATAACCACATAAACCAAATAACTATGTAAATATAGATAGTTATAAGTAGTATTAAGTTTTTGTCTAATGGGTTTTTTTTTTCATTATTCCCAAATGTAATATAAATTAATTAAATTTAAAACAATAATACAGTCCATATTCACATCAAAGTAGAATAAGTCCATAGACTTGAACTCTTAAGAAATATGTAATATATATTAGAAGCATACACTTATCATTACAAACCGATGCAATAAATTGAATTGAATTAAAGTAAAAACTTACAGTTCATTTTATTTAATTTTTATTGCAACAAAACGTATCCAAATGAGAAAAATTGGGCTTGTGAGACTTTGCATTCGAAAATCTCGAAATGGGCTATGAATAAATTGAATATTGGCTTGTATTAGAAGGTAGTGATAGATATTGATAAATTTTTTTTGATTACCTATTTAAATTGTTTTAACTGGCTTCACAAAAACAAATTAATCTTTCAATAAATTAATGTTTTCAACCATGGCTTATTCACCGTCTGTTAACAATTCCAAAAAAGAAGAAAAGCTAATTACTTATTTTTTCAAGAGCCAAGAGATACTAAAATTTTGACTACACCACCCACCTTCCCCGCTTGTCACGAGATGGTGGATCTTTCATCAAGAAGTCGGCACTCGGGTGCTTCAGTTTTGTTTAAAAATCACCATTTAAACACCTCTCCCGATATCGTCGAGCATCATGGATGTATGACGCTAGTCATTCAATTTTTCCCGTTAAGAATAACGACAAGGTCTTCCTCTGTGATTGAAGTATGTTGGAAGAGCAGGAATCGTATCTAGGCCGCATAATTCTTCGACTCCAGTTCTGTACGGCTTATAGTGAAGATTTAGTGTTTCCGTTCTGGCTTTAAATATGTTACTTATATTGTAGACACCTTATATATATCTAGACACCGCCAGGTTATGAGAAAAATTCTTATAGATTAGCCTTCCAGCAGATTGAGATGCTTTTTGAATAAACTACGCCCGTTCATTTTTCCAGGTTATACTTATCATTTAATCAAACGAATCACTCCATGAAGCACTATTTTCGAAATTTAGTTCTAAACACATGCACTTGCGATAGTGATCCAGTTCTCTAAAAAACTGAGACCTTTCATTGAGGAGGCTTATATTAGTTCATTTTGATTGTTTCCACATGAAAATTTGATAAAAAAAATAGTGTTTTTAAGTACTTTTCAAATTTGGTCTCGGTGGACTATTCTGTGGAAATGCCCATATCCTATAGCTGCCAAAGGAGCGATTGGTCGGAAAATTGGTGTTTAATTTAATCGTTCTTAAACAAGCTGATGGATAATTTGATATACTTGCAAACAGATTCGAGAAATTTTGTCGAAATCGCATGACTATCGGTATGAAAATGGGTTTTATAGCTGATTTCCACATACGCGCGTTCTGTCATCGATTGCACGATTTTTCGATAAATCCCTAAAGGTGTTTCTACTGCGTTCAGCTGGTCTGTTTGTTTACCTTTGCGCATCAATCAAAATTAATTAAATTGAATTTGTTTTGCAATTGAAAAGCAACAATTGCAGCTTATGCAGTTTAAAAAAAATGTTTTGCAAGTGATGAGCGAGTGTGTGACGACCGTTGTGTACGAGGAGTCCCACCTAGAAACAATTACATTAGTATTTCAGTTTTGATTTCTTTATTATTTCTATCCGGTTCCTTTTGAAAGACATACGATTTTTAAGGAAGTTTTTCCTGTGGATGACAAACATTTCTTATTTAAGTGGAGCTGCTGCCTGGGATTTTTCGGTTTCCAATCCCACTGGAACGCTTGTCCGTCGCTCTTTTTACGCTTGGTTCATCAGCAGAATAGTGATCGATTGGGAGGCTATTTGGATTATCAAAATTCAGATGGTCTTATGGCCGGATGGCCCACACTTTGCATGCTCCTTTGTAAAACAAGTATAAATGACATTTTCAAATAATAAACCATTTGCAAATAATTGCATCTGTACCTGTACATTTTGAGCAGCATTTGAAAACTTTATTTAAATAAATCAAAAATATTTAAACAAATTAACTTTCCGCCAATTGTTGTGCCAGCTGGTTTTGTTATCAAAATGTCTTATCGATATCGGTTCTTATCAATTTTCATCGAATAAATATGAAACAACAAGCTGGCAAAACCAAAGTGAACGCAACTTATTGCCGCCCCTTACCTCCCCCCATCGGCCAACAACTGACTTTTTTTTACTATTAATAAGAAAAATTTTTTGGTTTTAATGTCAGCATTCTTAAACTCTTAATTTCAAAACAAGCATTTCAGGATTATACACTCCCGCTCAACTAAATATGTTCAACACACAGCAAAAAGTAAAATTGCTATTTCTCTTCTAACAACTTGTCGATATCAATAAATTATTTTTGTTGTGTAGAATAATAACTTGTTAAGGAATCATGAAAGTTTCCAGTCTCGAACAATAGTAAATTTTTATGATTTTTTTTTTCAAAACAACAAAAAATTCTGCATTTTATTTGGCTCAACTATGCAGTTGAACCTATTCAGGTTCATAAAATTAAAATTAAAGAAAAATTATATGAAATAATAATTCAGAGTTGGTTTTCATTCAAACTTATAAATTGTATATTTAAGAATATTTTAGTATTTGGTACAGCCTCTTATGTTGAATTTTACTTTAAACATTCGATTTGTCTATGAATTATACTACCGGGAACCAATTGAAATGTGAATTTTTAATTTATTTTAATTTGGTTTTTCCAATTGATATTTTTTTTCGTTCTTTAACTTGGTAACACAGATAGTGTCAGCTGTGCTAAATTTCACGTCAAAATATTGAATAACAGGAATAATAAGGGGATTTCTTTCTTCTATCTTCTTTCATTGAGGGCCAATTTCTCTTCTCCCAGATAGCTGAGATGTGTCAGATAGTCTTAGATTTTACTCTGTTAATGTCACATAAAATGACTTATATTGAAAATATAAGAAAATTCACCTTTCAACTTGATGACAGTATTACTATTTCTCAATAACTTCAAGCGAAATTGTTTTTATTTATTTATTTATTTATTTGGTTAACAATGATCTGCAAACTTAAAATACTTGGTAATGGTAGTACATAACTGTATAGAATAATAGACTTACAAATTACATACATCAAGGTGCTGATAAATTTCACTCAAAAAAATAGAGGAAAGCTAACTTCGGCTCGACCGAAGTTTAAATACCCTTGTAGCTTGTATGACTTTTATAAATTAGTAGCCCGATTCCACTGACACAAATCTGTACATTCGGCCAAATGTACACATTTTTGACAAGGCCTCCTTTATACAATTTCTACACCTAATTTCTATGGCTGCTGTGCTATATAGTTGTCTTATAAAACTTGGTGGAATTATGTGAAAGCATTGAAAACTTGTGAGTACAAGGTTCGGGGACGTTTGCGTTGAAGACAAAAAAGCTTTTCTCACTAAAACAACATTTTCGACCGATGATTCCTATGGCAGCTGTCCGATCTGGCCTGTTCCGACAAATGTGCAGCGTTTTTGTACCAAAAGACTTCGTGCAAAGTTTGGTTAAGATAGCTTTAAAACTGACTGAGGAGATAGCATAGAAACAGACGGACGGACGGACAGACGGACGGACAGACGGACGCTATATCAATTCAGCTCGTCATGCTGATCAAGAATATATATACTTTGCGTGGTCGGAGATGCTTCCTTCTATGCGTTACAAACATCTGGACAATTTTAACATACCCTCTACAAGGGTATAAAAATAAATGAAACGGTATTACAATTTGAGCATAAAACACGAAAAGGTAAATATCAGGTAGGGTACAGTTGAACCTGCTGAATGACAAACGTAGTGGCCGGAATGTACGGGTGAACCTCGAAGGTACTGTAAAGTCAACAGTAGTGAGGAGCGATTGAGAGTCTACCAATCCGAGAAGAAGTTTGTGGACGAATAGGACACCATTGATTTTTAACCTTGATCGGTACGGCGGTAAATGTCTATTAGAGTCCCAACGCACATGGATGGATGCGATTAGTGATTGCTGCTCTTTGTACTGTGGGCCCCATACACAAGAGCAATATTCCAAAATAGGACGTACTAAGGATATGTACAATGTACAAAATATATCTATATATTTCAAAAAAATTGTCAACTGAAGCTTTAGGCCCCATACGGACATCTGACGTTCGTAATTTAGCTAACTTTGTCATATGTTTCGTCACCGTGGAACGTAAGAGTAGCGTGACCAGACTTAAGAAAAAATTTCGCCGAAAATTGAAGTTTGTGGTTTTTTTTAGTTTTACTGGCGGTGGGTCACACTTCTCGATCATCTGTTTTTTGTTTTGATGCCAAGTGAAATTGGGCGTGTTTAGCAGAATAATTGATCCCTGAGCAGGTATCAGAAAAAAATGTTGTATCGAATAGTTTCTGCTGTTGGAGGGAGCAGTATCACTTTAAAGTAGCGTACTATTTCTTTAATACATGCTCCTGTATCATGATACATCAAATTAGCTATTATAATGCCGCATCTCTCGAAATCAGTATTAAGATAATTGCATATTTATACTTGATCAGAGAGCAAGTTGTTCTGCTGAACACGGCCATTGTTTACAATTAAAAAATGGATAAATAATGGATAAAATTCTTTAATAATGCTATCCCAGTAGGCGTACATTTCCGGGTGTTGCAATTTGGAACTAGGCTCTTCCATTAGCCCCTTTTGGTTTTCCATAATCTGCGAAATTGCACCCATCAATTTGTCGTTGCCCTCAGACTTCTCCGACATATTGCTACGCCTTTTCTATAAGATGAATAAAGTAGATGCTTTGATTAGAAATATCACTTAAAGATTCAGTTACTTACGTAGGAGTAACTGTTGGTTGTGGCCCCAACTTCGATGCTGTCTCCCACCTGAGTTGACGACAGCATAGACTCTGAAATGCACTCTTCTATATCCACAGCAGAATTTTCCAGGCACTCAGCAGGAAGCAAGGGGTCCGTTTGAAATGTCCTGTAAAATAATGAATCTTTCATTAAATTAATTTACAAAAATATTATTAGTCGGCTTACCTGCGCTAAGACATTCGGCAGAAACGACATTAATGCGTTGAATTCCCAATCAATGTTCACATCGTCCATAGAAGAAGGGCTATCTATTGGCTCACCACCGGCACTACCAGTCTTCATCTGCTTTGCGCTTCTGCCATGATAGCGATAGCTCTCCCGCAAAGACTTAACGCCTTTTCGGCAATCAGCCACTGTAACATATTGGTACAAGTTTTAGTCGAATTGATCAAAGTGATAATTTTTCACATATGTACATTGTACATACATACCATCTTTTTGTAATATCGCGGCCACTTCTCCCCAAGCCTTGATTACAAAGTTTAAGTCCGAATGTCGGGGTGGGAAAGATCCCAAATGACATCCCGCTCTTTCACCGCCAAAATTAAAGAAATTTTTTCATCATGTGAAAACATTTCCAAGCGACTCTTTCGTTTTTGCCTTTCTGCTGTTTTCTTTTTTATTATTTCTTAGTTCACTTTAGCTTAATGCACTCCAGATGATCGATGCGCAGAGTAACTTAACAAGGTGCATTCTCAATGCTGCGTCAGCTGCTCAAAGCACAATAAGGCCCACAGCCACTTTACATAGTCTCCACAAATGTGCTGTTAAGCGTTACATTGACTGTTAAGGGTGACGTTCAAATTCTTATCTCCGTACTTGCAAAAAGTTCAAGTGGCGAAGTTGTAACTTCTGCTTCTTCTTCCCTCAATTTTTGTATGAAACTTCTCGCTACTTCGGATGTCCGTATGGGGCTTTACAGAAAACTGTAGGATGGTTGATAAGTTGCGAGATGATAAATCTTGTTTTTATGATTTCTAAGCTCATTTCAAGGTTTTTCAATCTTGTTTTTATAAGATTTTAGATTGATTTTTTTCTCAGTGTATAGAATATATGCAATGTGAGGTGAGCTACGAGATAAATTCATCATTTAGAATGTTTTAAGAAAAGAAGATTTTTTGAACACCACTTCTCCAGTTCATGAAGGTCCAGTTGAATGCGCGTGCAAGAACCAATGAGAGTATGGTAGACAGATTTTGACGTCATCTGCATACATAAATACGGTTGAATACGAGGGGTCATTTACAATTCGAACACGAAGCAACGGGCCTAAATGACTATCCTGTGGGACTCCTGCCCTGCTGGTATATCCATTGAATCCTTCTAAAAATGTTCGAGAATTAGAACATGAAAACTAACCTGTTAAATGTATTGAAGAGTATTGAAAATATCAATATAAAAATTCTACACCACATGGTTAAGCGAATATTTCCGCACAACTGCATTTAACAAAATATTTTAAAAATTTGTTGTCTAATACCGTCGGCCAATAATAATCTCCTGAGTTTGTATCACTTAAAAGTAATTGGTCACTTTATTTCTACTTTAATTGTGGGAACGTAGCAGGACAGCATAATATTCTGATTGAAACTGCTTCACTTCATTCATTTCACTCATCATTTGGCTAATGACGCATTTGGTTAATTTTGATTTCAATTTTCAAACAATAACCTCAGACCCCCCATTAACCACGAAACAAACACTCAAGATAGCAGCCACACTTTGGCCTCAAATTGGTTAACCATTGTTTGGCCAGTTCTTCACCTCACCTGCTCTTCACCGCAAAACACAGAGAAACAATCAGAAAAGCTAAGGGGGACCTCCTCTTACTCAGTCACTAGTTGCCTCCCTGTCACAGTTTTGAAAACAATTTCAGGCCTGGCAGGCATGATTATGGTACCAGGGGCACTTTATGTAAAAACAATTTTTTGCCTGATGGGCACATCCTCTGGCTAAGTGAGGAAATATCGCAAAACCAAAACACAAAAAGGGGTTATCCAATGAGAACAGAAGGGCAAAAGCCAATGCCAAAAGCCCTAATGAGAGGCCGAGCTGTAGACATGGAGATGTTTGGCTCATGGCAGACAGGAGAGATCCATTCAACTGTCAGGGGCGGCTGCTGCTGCTGCTGATAGTCGGCTGACACCGAGGATGAACTTCAAATCGAGCGTGAATTTTGGCTTGCCAAACGAAACAAAGCAAGCGAAAATTCAGGCGTAGCTTGGCACCCACTCAAAACTTCAGTTGCAGAAATAGTTTCACATATTCGTACGCACTCACGTATAGACATTTCAACTAACCAAGTGTTGATGCATTCCAATTAGACGTAGTCACAATTAAACCAACAATAGACAATGCAATTATTTTGTCCAAAAATGCTCAAGTCATGTCACTGAATTTACACAATAATCGTAACAATAATTGCATTTGAAAGCAAAGCTAAATATGTTGTGACAACACACAAAGACCGCAAAATATGCAAGAAATCTCCAGAGTTCGTCCTGTCTCTATCTCTGCCCATCTCCCTCGCTTGGCTGGTTGCTTGTGTTATTTTTAATTATATTTTATGGAAATGCGGCTGCTGCTGGAACAGATGCTGACAAGACACATGTGGAAAATGTTTGACTAAAAATATTTTACAATTTCTGACAGGTGTTGGCTCTGACCAAATGCAAAATTGTCAGCTAGAAAAGCTTCCAAATAAAATGCCAACTTTTTCCATCAGCTTTCTTGCTGCCATAAAGCAATGATAAGGTGCGGCAAGGCTTAAAAATTGTTCGCTAAGAGCGAATAAATTTGTTTAATATAAAAATTAAAAAAAAAATTCTCAAAAACTAGGTGATTTAACAACAGTTTTCAAACAGATTGAGAACAACGTCGTAATCGTTAACTGAATACCTCGCCTCACCTTGTTATTACACGCTAAATTCACTTTGCCGTTCATTTTGTATAAACCCAAAAATTATTATTAACCATAAAAATGTATTTCCGGAATTTTGAGTTTGTGTTTTTCCTTTTTGTTTTTGGAATTTTTTTGTTTTTGTAAATGAAACAAATGAATATTTATGTGTGTTTTCTAGTTTGCGAGTGTGTGTGTGTGTTGTGTGTGCGTGTAAATGCTTTCAACTTGTTTCAAAATATATGTGGATGTTAAAACAACAACTTTCCTACGAAACTTTGGATGCATGTGTAAACAATTTGCTGTATTTTTGGGGTAACAGCACATTTTGCACGTTTAAATGTTGGCGAACAAACATGAAAAAAATGTACAGGGCCAAATTTGGTATACAACACAATGTAATTTTGAAAGTTTGTGGAACTATGCAGATAAGTAACAAGTATTCGCCAAAAAAAGTTTATTATTAAAATCTCGCTTTCATTTTGCGTACCTTTAAAATAACTTGTGATTGTGCTTTGCATTAAACATGCTAATACGGGATTTACATGATGAAGCTTACCTTGCCTACGTCACTTGTCAACAAGCAAAATCTTTTTCAAAACCTTTTCACCGTGTTAATCCCGATTTAACATTTAAGTGAAAAAAAGTAATATGTAATGAAGTGTGTGTGTAAAAAGAATCCGTGCCAGAAAATGCGGCGTTCGTCCATCTCTAATTAGGACCTAAGACCCACTCCCTAATTAAAATCAAGAATTTCATGAAGAGCCTTAAAAATTTATTATTTTCCTTCTTCTTATCTTCCTTAGTTCGACATGTCAGAAAATTCTTAGTAAGAGTAAAAATGTTAATTGTAAGTACAATTTCTTAAAGCACGAAACATTTTTTGTTTATTTACCATTTCGATTTATAACCAGAATCGAACTCAGGAGATCCTTGCACACCATTTATATCGAAAAGCAATGTTTTCATAATAATCAACACATTCTCCATTCTTTTATCAGATTTAACATTCATCTCCTTGAGTTGTAGATTAATAAACTAGCCTTTTAATGAACAGTGGGAAGTGGGATCGAATCTATTTATCAAAGATCGCATAGTAAGTTAGTACAATTCTTTGTTAATACTGTTAGGTTGTGGAACCAACTACCAACCAACATAAAGAATATCAGTAGTGCAACGCAATTTAGGGAAAAATTGAAAATACACTTGAAAACTAGATCTTTAAATTAAGAAATTATTGTTTGAAACATTTGAATACTGAAACAAAAAATGTAAACCATAGAATTAAGTCGGATAAGTCAATTAATATTCAAATGTCTTGCTTTTGTGAACTTGTAGCAGCAGGAATTTTTGTCATATAAATCTTACTCTAAATCTACACTCAGAAAATTATTTCTGTATATTTAAGAAAATCGCCCTAGAATCGAAAAAATTTTCTGCATTTTAGTAAACTTGCCCTAAAAATGAAACTTTAATAAAACTTTTATATTTTTCTAAATTTTAGGGTGAATTTGCGTTATTGCCTTTTCTAATTTTTAGGGCAATTTCGACTTTGATTTTAGAAAATATTTGTTACAAATTTAGATTATTTTGCCCTAAAATTAAGATAATAAACCCAAATTTTAAGAAAGTTTTTCTAAAAGAATAAAAACCAAAAGAAAAAATGATCCTACGGTGACTTGATTCCAGGCCTCGACCAACTGCGTACTTTCTTAACTATGCACATTGGGTCCAATTGCCGATTTTTTGGCATAAAGTCTAATATTGATGCTGCGGAGCTGAAACTTGGTATATATGATAATTATATAATTCATAATATATAGAAAAAAATTCGGATGATTCTGGACACGCCTACCCTTACTGCCCAAATAAGAATGCATTGCGCATACGTACCATAATTTTGATTTTTTGATTTCCCCTTCAAATAGCTCTTAAAAAAATTTTAAATTTAAAAGAAATATTACCATAATTCCGTTATGCAATATTACCACAATACGGTTATACAATAGTTAAAATAAAAGGCAACATTCATGTAATATAAATGATGTGCATAGATATTTATGCAGTTTTATTTATTTATTGAATGAAACTTCAGCCAATGTTTCAGTAGCAGTTATTCCTACAGATCTCAATTGTAATTTGGCTTCCTGAAATGTTTTGTAACTAGGATATATGTCCGAATTTTGCTTTTTGTTTAGATTTTGCATTAAATTATATTGATTTTTGCTCCAAAAATTTTTCAGCATAAATTCTAACGCTTTACTAGGAGACAGAGGTATGGGTTCGGAAGCCAACTTTCTTTTCAAACGTTGTCCTGCCTCATTATATGTTAGCTTAATAGCTTCTATGACGCTGTGTGTCTCCCCCTGGATTTCCAAATAATTGTCATATGCAACGATAGCCAATTAGCAGGTCTATTCTTAAATGTTTGGATATTACGGCTACATTTTTTCAGTTTCACCTTAACATATTTTTCTATGCAGCTTACTTTTAAGATTATTTCATCCTTTTTCTCATTGCTCAGCTTGTAGTCACTACTTTGTTGCTCAAAAACCCAGCTTTTAATAGCGGAACCATCTCGATGGTTGTTAATCCATATGTCGAGCAGTGTTGCATGAGAGAACTCAAGCTTACCTACAAGTTGAGAATACCGCAAGGGCCGCAAATGGCCGCAAAACGCATTATTAACATAATGTAATCTACATTTATAAGTTTACTTTAACACACATTATAATTGATTCCAATAAATTCCAAATTAGTTTTACTCTATACAAAACGAGCACTTTGGTTAAGTTTTCTCTGTATATGGACAACACAAAACAACACTTATTAATGAAATATATACAACTTTATCAAAAAATGGTTCCATTTAAACATTCTACATACCCTTCAATATCCATTATTTGCAGTAACTTATTGTGCATATTTATATGATCTGCAAGTCCACAAAGTTTCCAAATAGTTGACGCCAATTTTATTGCAACAATTCCTTCACTCAACAGTTGACTTCGATAATCGATAAAAATTTCAGGGGGAAAATATTCTTCGATTCTTTGTATGTAGACTATGTAGTTTAAATGTGTATTATTAAAAATGAGTTTTGTTTCCGTAAAATTAGCGGTTTTATGCCAAAAAAACGGTCATTGGGCGCAATGTGCTAGATATTTTACACATTCTACTCAGAATCTTGAATATATTCCGATTCGTTTTAAAGATAATAAATGGAATACTTAATATAGAAAATAGTAGTAGTAAGTAGGAACTACCTGGGTAGGTATCAGAGAACGGCTTCGTTTGATTGCAAAACGATCATACATTAATCAAAACCCGAATAAACTTGATCTGCGCTCAACCGATGAAATTTGTATCGAACTTGTGTGTGTTCGCTGTTGATTTTTATTCAATAAAACCAATCTAACCTTTTTGGTGCTCTGATTATAACCATGTTCGTCTTCATTCCTATTCACCTAGTATGAGTATTTGCATGGGCTGAGACAGCACTGTGGAAAGAGATGGAAAAGAAAGAGAGAGAGAAAAAGATAGCTTGCTCCTGCGTTTTAAGCGGGGCCAGCCAAATGTAGAGAAGAAAAAAATGTACTAAGGCTGTCAAAAAAGTCTTGCGGTATTTTTATTGAATTTTCAATTGTTCATAAAATTGGTTATAATAATGCGATTTAAGTCAAATATGCGCCGTTTTGTTCGATGACGAGTTTCCCAACGAGATGCCAACTTCATAATGCCCCTCTTATAGAAGCTCGCTTCCCTATTGGCAAAAAACTCGGAGAGCCAATTTTCACAGGACTCTCTTGTGGCCAACTTCCGACTACCAAGCTCGTTCGCCATGGACAGAAATATGGTGGTAATCACTTGGTGCGAGATCCGGACTATACGGTGGATGCAAAAGAACCTCCCATCCGAGCTCCCGAAGCTTCTGGCGCTTCACCAAAGATGTGTGTGGCCTGGCGTTGTCCTGATGGAAGACAATTCGGCCTCTGTTGATCAAAGATGGCCTCTTCTGCATGAGTGCTGCGTTCAAGCGGTCCAGTTGTTGGCAGTACAGGTCCGAATTGAGCGTTTGGCCATAGGGGAGCAGCTCATAGTGGATGATTCCCTGCCAATCCCACCAAACACACAGAAGAACCTTCCTGGCCGTCAATCCAGGCTTGGCCACCGTCTGGGCAGCTTCACCGCTTTTCGACCACGACCGTTTGCGCTTCACGTTGTCGTCAAGTGACCCACTTTTCATCGCCAGTCACCATCCGCTTCAAAAACGGGTCGATTTTGTTGCGATTCAGAAGCGATTCGCATGCATCCATACGGGCAAAAATGTTTTTTTTGCGTCAAGTCGTGTGGCACCCATACATCGAGCTTCTTTTTAAATCCAAGCTTCTTCAAATGGTTTATAACGGTTTGATGACTCATGCCCAGCTCTTGGCCGATGCTACGGCTGCTACTATGCCGGTCTCTTTCGATCAATTCAGCGATTTTATCGCAATTTTCGACGACAGGCCTTCCGGACCGTGGCGCATCTTCGATCACCTCTGCACCAGAACGAAAACGTTGAAACCATCGTTGTGCGGTGGAAATGGAAACTGTATCGGGTCCATAAACTCCACAAATTTTATTGGCGGCAGTGAGATGCTTTTGCCGTTATCGTAGTAGTACTGTAAAATATGCTTATTTTCTCTTTATTTTGCTCCATGTTTGCGACGCTATAACTCACGAACGACTAAAAACAAACAACAATAAACAAACACGTGTTAGCGCGTGAAAAGAGCTTTCCAAAAAGCTCTAGCGTGAACCGATGCGACGAATACAACTAGAACTACGCGCTTGCAAAGACAAGCTTGCGGAAATACCGCAAGACTTTTTTGACAACCTTATATTTAGTAGGTTTATTGTTTGACGTCAGCCGTGGAGAACTAGTTTAATAGAAGGCAAAGAGTTGAATGTGTGTGTGTGTGTGTATGAGGAAGATATGTAAGACATAAAAAGAGCGGGATTAACAAGCTGCCAGTGATGTGCGAACCAGTCGAAACTGTGACTGGAACTGTGATTGGAGCGAAATGAACTGTTCATATAGCCATGTCCGTCTGTTTCTATGCTATTTCCTCCGTCAGTTTTAAAGCCATCTTAACGAAACTTTACACGAAGTCTTTTGGTATAAAAGCGCTGCACATTTGTAGGAACCGGCCGGATTGGATGACTATATCATATAGCTGCCATAGGAACTATCGGTCGAAAAAGTAGCTTTAGTTACAAAATCTTTTTTGTCTTCAACGCGAAAGTGCCCAAACCTCGTATTTGTAAGTTTTCTAAGCTTTTACACAATTCCACCAGGTTTAATGAAAATCGGAAAACTTTATAGTACAGCTGCCATACAAAATACAGTTCTGAAAAAAAGTCTTAGTAGGAAAAACTTTTTTGTTTTCAATGCTATCGCTCCCCAAACTCTTTACTGATCAATATGCTACCACACAATTATGCCAAGTTTGATCCAAATCGGACTATAGCATATAGCTGCCATAGGAACGATTGGTCGAAAAAGTAGTTCTAGTGAGAAAAACTTTTTTTTTTCAATGGTAGAGTCTTTATGTTTTCCAGTTATGAATATTTTCGGTTTTCACACAATATTGGGAAGTTTGGTCAAAATCTGATGAATACATATATCGTATAGCTGCCATATAACAAACTGTCAAGCAAATGGTCAAAGTAGTGGCGCCATCTATTGCTGAGTTTGGGAAATAACTCAGCTAATAATGTTCGACGAAAATCATTGAAAACCTTAATTTATATTAAGTATACAATCTACAAGGGTTTATAAACTTCGGTCGAGCCGAAGTTAGCTTTCCTCTAAATTTTAAAGATCATTTCATTCAAATGTTGACTTCGACTACGTCGTAAATGGGCCATTCGGATGGCCCAGTTTGGGATCGCTCTTTCCAGCATTGCAACGTGTATCTCGTGAATTACGCGGATCCGACAACAAACAAAATTGTCGTATTTGTGCTGATGAGCAACCCGAAGAGACTCTCTCGTGTGGTTTATGGACTGCTGGAATCATCGGTCCGTGTTTCTTTAAAAATGAGGCAGGAAGAACATAACCGTCAATGGCGAGCTGAATTTGAAGCCCTTGATGTCGGCGACATTTGGTTTCAGCAAGACGGTGCTACGGCACACACAGTGCTCAAAACAATTGAGACATCATTTCGATGAGCATCTTATTTCGCGTTCCGGACCTGTCAACTGGCCATCTAGATCATGTGGTATTACACTACTGGACTTTTTCCTGTGGGGTTCCGTGAAGTCATTTTTTCATGGCAATTTTCGTGTTGAGCAAGAAATAACTTAAGAAAAAGCTGATTTAGCGCATTGGGGAATATTGCTGCAGAGCAGCAAAAACATACTTGAGTTCGCCCCTTTGTTACGTTCCCAATGACCCTGTTCGTTTTTTCTGAATTTTGTAGATTTTAATCCATTAAGTTGTCCAGTGTGCCAGTCCAGTGTGTTGCACGTACAAAAGTACCCAGAAATCGCAAACCTAGACTTTATTTGAAAAACTGGGTGTGGGGTAAGGCTTACAGAAGTTCCTTGTACCAGAATTTAAGGGTCTTATGCGGGGTTTTTTTTTTTAAGTTTTATTTTGTCGAACTGTTTGATCAATCAAGTAATATTTAGTTAAAAGTATTCAATAATAATAGCGTTTGATTTTGTATTCAAGAATGATGTTTACTTAAGTTAAGTACAACCAACAACTTTATATAATTGGATTTATTATTATTCCAATAATACTCGAGTTATGACAATAATAATTTTTTTTTTGTATATACGGTTGTATATTTACATGCGTTTACGTTTTACGTTTTATTTACGTGCTTTTTCGTGTAGGGCTTAAATTTATTCAACGTGCTAGGCCTGTTTTGGTCAGCTTAATCGCATATGCTATTTGCAACCCACAATTCCCAACATTTCTTGCTGACTTGACTTTCTTTCATTGTCTTTGGAATTATTTTACATGTGCTAACTCTGAACACGAACAATTTGCAATTTCTTTTCTTTTGGCATTTAATAAGATTATGGGAATTATGCATTCATAGTGCAGAAATGATGTCAAACCCTGGCTTAGACAATGGCCAGGCTAAGAAAGTACAAAAAACGGAATCAAGAGTGGCGCTAGACAAACGCAAATTGCATACAAATGCAGCTGCTGGAGCAGCTTTTGCACTTGGAGGAGCAGTCGTTGTCGTCGTCGGACAACTGTCCACGTCTGAGCATCACATCTTTGGGCATCCAGTGTGCTTAGTTTAATGCATTTCCCTTGGGACACTGGGCAACTACTGTGCTCCGAGCAGTGGCTTGCAGCTACCAGCTTACTTCCGGCACATTGCGACCGTTTTATTTGCAAATATTTTTGCCTTGCCAACAGCTCTGGCACTTTTCCTTGTGTTTATTTTCTTTTGCCGCGCTGCCGGTTAGCAAATGATAGTCGTACCGAGGGGCTGGAGGTTGAAATAAAGTTGGCAACAACAGTAGACAGTTGACAAATGTGCTGGGAGCTGAGTTGAAAGTCAAGCGATAGATTTTCAAGGAACGATTTCTTCACGTTGTTCAATCCTCCACTTAATTAAGATAAAAGCGCTAAGCAACTCACTTGAACACGAAATGGAAACTTTTGTCAAATAAAATCTCCTAACAATGTTATAGTTTTTGTTTCAAATTTAATAACATGAAATATTTCAGGAAGGAGTGAAATTTGATCAAATTTGCACAATTAGGCAAAATAAAAAGGTGGCTCTATTTGTGAAATGGCTGACCAAGTTAGGTATAAATTTAACTCTGATATGTTGTCAAATGGAGATATATTCAAAGTGCAACATTCAATAAGAGAGATGCCTCTAGTATTTCTAGCCAAGGCAGAAGCCACAATTTTCAATCTCCATTTTAAAGTTTGACATTCTTTCACAAAAACTTATTGAGGACTGTTTATTGAAAAAAACACAAAATTTTATACCTTCTAAGATGTGTCTATGAACCAGTAAACTCTGGATCGGATCCAGTCTTCAACCAGTAGAATGTCTGACGCTCACGTTATCAACCTATAGACCAATTTTCCAGATAAGAGCCTAAATTATTTTTGACATATGACTTTAAATCACTTTTGAAATGGTTCAGTCGGCTGGCAGTTAGCTAAGAGGTAAATACAATACAATGGAAGACGCTGAAGAAATAAGCACAAAGCTTGGGAAGGTCTTTGGAGTTGGAGGAACTAAATGCTACAATTGCAACCAGAAGAAATACAGTCAAAAAGAGAATGACTTGGATAGTTTAAGTGATAAAGACTACAAACCATTATTGCCTAAATTACATCATGATGGCGATGAAATGATCACCCTACCAATTTCGCGATTGATTTTCACACATCGGTATTGCTGCATATGTCGAAAAACCAATCATTCAAAAGCTGTCTTTAAAGCAGCAAGGCTGCAATGCTTTGCAATAAAAGGACTCTGTGTTCCAAAGAACAGTCGCTGCTGCAGGGACCATGTTATAAAAAGCAGATTTTTCGAAAACGAATAAAAAAAATCCTTCAAACCCTTCAAACCCTTCTCTGGTTATAAGCAGCTTTACCATTTATAGGTATGCACATTACGATTCGTCAAATATGTACATTGTACATACAAAAAATATAATAACGGTTCGAGGTCGGAGATCATACATCTACAATTAGAAAGGTCGCCAAATCACAATTGTAATTTTTTTAACTTTAAAAACTTGCATAAGTATAGGCCTTAACTGAGAGCAATTCAACCCACTGAAGGAGAAATTGGTCTGTTCGTAAAGTGTTCCTCCCCAATACGGAAGAAATCGAGGAATTAGGACTTTGGCTGAATTCCTAGCGATCATCTAACCGGGCATTGCGAGCATCATCAGAAACTGCCCATTTTGGATCACGTACAGCCCAAAAGAATGATTACCTTCTACATATTTTAATTTATTTAATAGAGTTGACAAATTTAGCTGTCAACATAATAGTAGTCAAAGTTACAGCTGGCTAGCTCGAGGTCTTTGGTTGAGTATAAATCTTTATAACCAACACAAACCAACAGATATTAATTGCAGCATTTTGGAA
The DNA here is from genome assembly GCA_037044535.1 of Lordiphosa magnipectinata. Lineage (NCBI taxonomy): Eukaryota > Metazoa > Arthropoda > Insecta > Diptera > Drosophilidae > Lordiphosa > Lordiphosa magnipectinata. The sequence goes on from JBAMBO010002895.1 coordinate 177,820, forward strand.
TAGCAATTGGGTATGTCCGTACAACGATCGCTGTTTCGAGAATAACCAAATTCTCTCATCAGCGGACTTGTTTTGCTGTTCACACTTCAAACAACCATCCAGTTAATATTTAAGCCTCTTTCAATCGGCCAATAAAGATATACGAATTCCTAATGCTGTAAATTCGAAGCCCGAATTTCGGCTATGTTTTTTTTGTTTGAAGGTGTTTGTTTACCAATTTGTTGTAATTAATTCTGTTGCTTATGGCTGCTACTAGGTGGTTGGGCTATCCGTCCAATGACCCTCCTACATATACAACGCGGCGTGCAAAAAAGCTACACAAACGTTATGGGTTGAAAATCCCGGACAAAACGTGTACCACATTTTCGTGTTGCTTTTGAATATTTTTTTTCTCTGTGTACGTCTCAAAAAGGAATTCAAGAACCAGATGCGAATTCGTCCTCGTTAAAGTTTTTCAAAAAATTGTAGTAAGATTGTTTTCTTATCTATTTGGTAAAAAACATATTCTTTTACAATATGATTGGCTTCATTTTATCTCTTAAGCTAAGGTCCCACAAGCCAACAAAATTTGAATACATTGCGCAAACGGAGTTAGCCTTGAGTAGTAAATGTTTGCGTAAAAGCAACACACATAAGCAAATAATTGCTCTTAAAAAATTTGCGCAAATTTTTCTCCTCCGCAAACACTTTGCCTGTTCACACTGTTTGCGGCAAACTTTATCATACATTCCTTTGCCCAAGCTGCTTAATAAATTACATTTTTGAAGTAACACAGCAGAAATGTCACAGGCATGGATAGCAACAAAAATAGCTGTATATTTATGGGCACTCTAGCAAGAAGAATCGAAAAAAAATTAAGCTCGCCACAGTGTTTGGGTTAGGCCATGGATTTTAAGCCGCGAAAGCTAAGGTTGCTGCAAAAATTGTCTATGAATGAAAACAGCAAACTTTGAGCAGTTGGTAATAAATATTATTTTACAATAAAATTCTGAAATTGTGTCTTTGTTGGTCCAAGTCTAATGATTTAGCGAACTTGGTGACATGTCAATTAAGGGTTTCACTGCGCTTTTTGGTAAGTGGAGATAGCTCTCGGTCGATGCAGTATATTTTTTGAGTTCCGTACCATTAATGGCTGGATTTCTGATGGAGGAGTATTGCGTTAAACTTCCTCTCTAACTACTTTAACATTCCTGAAGACACGCCCTTGCCACAGCGTGAGATTGCTGTTCCATACATAATGGTGGTCGATGATGCTTTTGCTAATAGCCGAAGACCTCTACAACCGTTTGCCCAAAGAAATTTATGTTTAGTCGAAAGGGTAAACAATTATCGACATTCGAGAGCGCGACGGGCTTAACCAAAGAAATAATTTTTTCAGCACGATTTCGCCAGATGCGCAAGTAAAATGTTGATGTTAGTAGGAAATCTCTACGAGGGATACTATTTTCCTTGTACCGATAACATGACAACACCAATACAACAAAAAAAACTATTTGGTGTTCCCATTTAAGGTAAACAAAATGGGAAAACATTTAGAAATATTTGCGCAAATTATTTGCGAGTGGGACCTCACCCTTGCTTTATTCTACGTAGGTACATACCAAATTTCAAGTTAAAAGCCCAATAATTTGTGAATTATGTCACTGAACCACTTTTAACCGCTTCAGCCGGTTCGGCTTACAAAATTGGGACATAGACTTTTTATATCCTTGTTGAGGATTGTCCAGATGTTTGTAACGCATAGAAGGAAACATCTCCGACCACATAAGTTATATATATTCTTGATAAGCATGACGAGCTGAGTTGATATAGCCATGTCCGTCTGTCCGTCTGTTTCTATGCAATCTCCTCCGTCAGTTTTAAAACTATCGTAACCAATCTTTGCACGAAGCCTTTTGGTAAAAATACGCTGCACATTTGTCGGAACCAGCCGGATCGGACGACTATATCATATAGCTGCCATAGGAATGGTCGGTCGAAAAAGTAGTTTTAGTGAGAAAAGCTTTTTTTGTCTTCAACGCAAACTGTTCCCAATACCTCATATTTCTATGCTTTTACATAATTCCACCAAGCTTAAGATGATAAATCAGACCAACTGTATAGTACAGCTGCCATACAAAAGATCAGGATCTGAGAAAAAAGTCTTAAGTGGGAAGAACTTTTTGGTATTCAGATGCTATCGCTCCCAAATTTGTTACTGATCAGTATTATATGCTGCCACACAATTCTGCCAAGTTTGAACCAAATCGGATGACGATAGCGTATAGCAGCCATAGGAACGATCGGTCGAAAAAGTAGTTCTAGTGAGAAAAAACTTTTTTGCTTTCAATGGTAGCGTCTTTATAGCTTTCCAGTTGTGAATATTATCAGCATTTCCACACAATTTTGGGAAGTTTGGTCAAAATCTGCTGAGCATATCGTATAGCTGCCATATAACAAACTGGCATTCAAATGTCCAAAGAAATGGCGACATTTATTGCTGAGTTTGGATTATCTTCAATTTCTAAAAGTGCCTTTGACGATTGCTTTGATGGGTTTGATTTTTTTAGTTTCTTTTAAGAAACTTCGCACTTTCAAGTGCCATTAGTGCATTCATTCAAGTAGTGGAAAATTGATGTCAGTTTCTTTGACTTACGATGCGCTGCAGCATGCTTTTTGGCGCATTGCCTTATTGGAAGTCATAATTTCTTCTGTGTGTGTGTGTGTGCCCTTTTAGAGTTGGAAAGTAAAGATGAAAGTGAGTGAGCAAACAGTTTAATTGTTCAAGCAACTTAAGTTGGGAAAAAGTTTTTAATTGAATTTCGGTCGTTCGGCCTAAACAAACTTATCTAAATCAGAATGGGGCGATACTCCCACACTGAGTCCCCTTTTTTTTATTGCTGCCGGTTGTTGAACCATTGCCAGTTGGTAAATTAGTATATTATAAGTTTTGGCACGCGGCCGCAGTCGTTTGCATAATTTAATTATGACCAAAAACTTCCATGCATATTTAATGCAAAAAGCTTTTCAAACGCCTTTTCTTATTTATGTGTTTTTCGATGGGTCCAAAATTTATTGAAAACAAAAATTTGCTCTTCTCCTAATTAGATTTAAGGGCTATGATAATTGTTGAAAATTCGATGCCAATTGATTTTCAATTTGGAATATTGAAATGCCGGAGTGGATGGCAGACAAGTTGACATAGTTTTCCTCCATTGCGGTTTGTCATTTGGATGGGCTCTGACCGAGTGTGTGGTGGCAAATTGATAAACAAACGAACTGCAGATACATTCCACTTGTATCTGTATCTGTTACTGTGCATTTAAATAGTGTTCGTTGGCCAAAAGTGATAGCATATCCCCAGTGAGTGGAAATAGCCCTGTATTGCTTCAATTACTGCGGTACAAAAAAAAAAAGCGAAATTCCAAAATGGCAAAATGCCTCGCGTTATTTGGCAACTCTGGTCATTGGTCTGTGCATATGCCTGGGAATTTTGCATGTTTCACTTCGCTTATTCCATTCTCAGTGTAAATGTCTGTCTGCATTTCAATTGGAATGCGGCTAGTTGCAAGTTGTGCCAGGGTGGGGGGTGGATGTTTCGGCGATGACTGAAATGGAATGGCTGCCATTCAAAAGTTAGGAAATATATTGAAAATTCAGTCATATGTAAAACTACACAATTAATTGGCTTTTGGGAAAAATTTGTTACTTGTATGTAAAAAAAAAAAACAGAATGTGTGGGCAGTTGAGGTGAGCTTTGAAAGGAATAGGAGTGCTACTTGGGTCGTTATTATGTAGCTAGCATTTGACAAGTCTACAACTTTTGGAAGTAGCTTTAAATGCAACAACTAGCATCGGTTAAATGACTTATGTAAAATTTGGTCTGGTCATTAAGAGCAGACAGTCTCGTGAACTTTGACGAAATTGTGAAAATGGAATATTCGTGTGCTGAGCCAAGAAAATTATTGATAAACAAGTACCAGTTGGACACTGTACCATTAATTTAAATGTTTAAAAAGAGGCTTACAGAATTATATTTAGGTCGCCCAAAATATGTACTCACGCCAAAAATCATTGATTAAAGCCTTCGAATGATATTGGAAGATACTGGAAGCTGAATGAAACTGCGTCTCAACTGAGTGGGAACAACCAACAATGTGACAAATTTTCATTCATAAAATTTGATTCTGAAAGAATGTGATGGTACCCCTGTCTGGGTTTGGTCTGATTGGCTGTCGATTTCTTTTTATTGCACTTTCAACATTTCATCTTCTAAGTAGTACTTACAATTCCCTATTTCGTAAACTATTTGGAATTTTGCTTTTATATCTTTTGCGAAGCTGTTGCTTTTGGCTTGGCGTACAAAATATTTCCTTGTTGCAAATCAAAACAAGAAAAAAAGTCGGTCAAGCCCGACTATAACATACTCTGTACCCTTAACTTCTCAGCTCGCATTTGCTCACGAGTTATACGCGCTCATCTCTAAGTTTCACTCTCTCTCTCTCTCTCTCTCTCACTAAGATTGACGTTCAATAGAATGCTGCGGTGGTGGGTGGGGTGGTGCTGGGTGTTTATTGGCCGTTTTTTGCTCATAACTTGAGTATCGTTCATCCGATCTTTATCATTCCTTCAGCAAATCGATAAATAATTTTATTTACAAGGTATCTTTAGAAGGTACGAACGATCTATCTTCAAAACTGTAGGAGATATGACGTTTTTTCCAAATTGCGGGGGCGGGAGGGGGCGTGGCAAAAATTGAAAATAAACTTGATCTGCCTGCAAGTATAAGAAATATATGCCCCATACATGTCAAACCTCTATCTCTTACCATCTCTGAGATCTCTTCGTTCATACGGACGGACGGACGGACAGACGGACGGACGGACAGACGGACATGGCTATATCGACTCGGCTGTTGATGCTGATCAAGAATATATATACTTTATAGGGTCGGAAATGATTCCTTCTCCCTGTTACATACTTTTGCACAAACTTAATATACTCTATGTACCTTCGGTACAGAGTATAAAAATTACATCTTCTTACTGAAAATTATAAAAAATGCCCAGTTCTCCATCTTCATCTTGAAACCCGTTACAAATTTTGGTCCAGTAATAGAGTACAAAGTTTTAGCTTCAACCAAAAAAAGCCCAAGCCATTTAAGCGAATCAACTTCATTTAATTACTCTATCATATTGTTATGGAAATTTGAAAAAAAAAATATTTATTAAGTTATGTCTAAAATAGTATTTTTTTTGACAAAATGGCGGACCAATGATGAAGAATATAGAAACCACTATAATGAGAAGGACGATCCATTAAATACCTAACAAAAACCAAAGATCAAGCCAGGCAATAATTAAAAGAAACAGACATCAGCATGCGCATCCACTATGGCAGCGATAGCAAATGCATAGCCCATGAAGAGCATTCATTAAAATTATGTATATAGTGTATATTTTAAATTGTTGACAGAATGTATGTAAGATGGGATTTGCACCATCAGTTTAGTAATAAAGAAAACCCATTTCTTCATCATTGGTCATCCATGGTATTTTATCGCGGTACAATATTATTACAATCATGGTTATGCAGTCATTATTGGGTGTTTTTTTGAGGACTTGAAATGCAAGTATTAAACTTCGTGTCCGTGTCTAAACGCACACACGCAACGCCAAAATGAGCGTGTGATTCACACCGACAAGAGGCGTACGCTTGCCACAGCTTACGTTAAGAGAGCAATCAGGTTTTCACAAGCCTTAACCGTGCCTGCCTGAGTACGGTTCTTGCTGTTTAGTTTAGTTTATTTGGTTTTTTTTTTCCCAGTGCATCAATATTATATCTTTTAAATTACAGCACTAGTCACGACAATGTGTCACTATATTTTTCTTAGTACCATAATAATACCTTAAGACTAACAATGTTTTGACTAATAAATATCGTCTCTATAAACATAAATCACACGAGAAAAGTGGCTATAAATACGTTTAAAAAATGATAAACAGGAACAAAAAATGAAAACAAAAAAATAATATGTATAGTAAAGTTGGTATTATATGTTTTGTTTCTGAAGATATTCCTTAAGTTTAATTTTAAATTGTGTAGCGCTTTTTATGGATTTGACAGCATTTGAAGAACTGTTTCTCAGAACTAGCCAGTTTAATTTTAGGGCATATTAAATTATTAGTTCTAGAGGATATGGCAAATCTTAGCTTCTCATACAAGTAAATTGGTTCTCTGCAAGTGATTATGTTGTGTAAAAAGATTAGGGCCCTAAACTTTATCCATTGGCTAAGGCACAGATCAAAAGTTTTATTGGCAAAAAACGTTATGTGTTCAGTCCTATTTCTATTGAATATATAGCGAGCTATAGAATTAAAGGCGACTTTAAGTTTTTTCATACTAGCTGCATCACAATGCCCAAAAACCTCTACGCCATAAAATAGTGTAGGAATCAGATACATTCTAGCTACTGTCATTCGAATTTGAATTGGTAGAAACTTTTGGGATAAAGAGAGCTGCCTAAGCAATCCGTACAATCTTCCAGTTGCCCTATTGATGTGGTCATTCCACGACACGTATTATTGAAGTGGATACCCAAATCGGCAGCATCATCAACATAACTTATTTGCATGCCATCAACACATAACTTAGGCAGCTGCAGCTCATGCACGGGTGTGCACGGCTCTTTTGTTTTATATGCGAATTTCAACTCATTAACCAATAATAATAGCAACTTACTGCCCACAGATATTTACTATAGCTTAGTTTAGCTTTAGTTTGAGGAAGTCCGTGACTAACAAGTTAAGTGTGATAATTATCAGTTGGTGTACAGAAATTTTGTAAATTTTGAGTAAGGGATCCTCAGAGTTATATTACAGGTAAGTAGGGTGTTACGTTTGGCTTCTAAGTAGCCTTCTCCTGACCCCAATTAATTCTTTAAAGGTGAGGCTGATGACCCGATGCTCGTTAAAGTTTTTATGTTCCACTACCTCACCATGTAGGTACACACCTGTAGATATATCCCTCCTGACAGTGTCCGACTCGCACTTTAAACGATTTAAGGATATATTCGAGCTACGAGAAAAAAGTTTTAAATTCATAATTTGACTGACTTTACTGCCCTCGTAGTGTAAGATTGAGCTCAACATGTTTCTTAAATCAGCCGGAAATGTAACTAAAATGTATTTCAAAATGTGGCCCAAATGTTTCCAAATTATAGTTAATGTAAGAAAGAAATATTCAAAAAAAATTGAATCAAATCCGAGACGTGTATAAAGCTGCAAACCGCTTATGAACCGAACCGGTTGAAGGCCGAAATTCCATCCTTTTTTTATGTTGCTCCGAGGCACTATTGAAAGATAGCTGAACGTGAACCTGTCTTTGCTTTTTTACAGTAAAAAACAATAAGCTATGAACTGTACAGAAAAGATTTAAAGAATTTTAAAGAGATGTCGTCACTATTATTAAATCGAACCGGAGAATTTTGCAACCAGCTTTATTTTGAAGCCTTATGATCAGGCTTTCTCAGTATATGTCGTTTCGCAGAAGTGTAAACAACACAGTTTTTCTGTGCTGCGAATGTATCAACTTTTGTGCCAACAAAACACAATTTGCGGGAAAATTTACTTTTTGGCAAAAACGAAACGGGTTTTTGCGTCGTATTGTGACTGGGGATGAAAATGTGTTCATTACGATAATCCCTTTAGCCAAAATCATCGCCAAAATCTAAAATTCACGGTGCAAAGGTCTGGCTCTATATTTTGTGGGACAAATTGCGCGTGTTGTACTATGAGCTGCTACAACCGGGTGAAACTACCACCCTAGTTCTAGTTTGGTTATTTCTGGTGCTAGAATCTTTCAGTGCCTCAGATGCCTGAAACTTTAACAAAATCCACAAAATACTGAAATGGAAAGAAAAAAGTAAACTGAAAGAACACTTTAAAGTTTTGAGACAGAAATTCTTCCCAGACTAGCTTTAATCAATAGCTTGCTTATCTGATATTAGTTTTTGGTTACAGAACGACAGTTCGTCAACAAACTTATTCTAAAACTCATTTCATGTTGAACAACCAACCACAAACAGAAATCCAAACAGAGTCCATTCGTATGTAAACACAATAAAATTATAATAAATATGTGTCTGTGACATAAAATATATTTAAATAAACTTTATGGCGTCAACAATTAGCGCATAGCTGAAATCGTCGACACCAGCTACAAACAATTACAACAAACGCTTCACAAATCTGTAGGGGCAAGGTTTAGCAATGAAATTAAACATAATTACAATCACACACTCACACACAAAGCACACACGCACCAATACATGCATTTGCGAAATGGCATAATTTGCTGGCCAATAGAGCAAATATTCTCGTTAACTTTTTGTATGGGGGTAAAATGCGAGAGCAACTATTGTGTAGAGTTGTTGGCAAAAACAAAACACACATATCTAAATTTACTAGCACACTAGAACACTATAGTTCGCTGTGAGCCAAGGAGGTGGGGCAGAACCATTGCAAACGTTGCTTTTTATTAGGAAACGCGTGTTGTTCCGTTCAGTACGTGCCCCGAATTAGTTTTTTGCGATTTGAATAAAATTGTTTTGAATAAATTTGAATGCCACATGCATGCTCACAACTTTCACACCCCCTCCATTACACCCCCAGCCAAACGCTGGTACCCGGCCCTAATAAATAGGCATTGGTTTTTTTTGTTGTGCATTTCACTTTGGCTGCATTCGAGTTTTGTAATTAGCCTGAAATGCTTCAAAATGCATAAGCTTATCAGCCAAAAACAAAAGTTTGCCCAGATAGCATAGATTCCACAAATTGGCTAACGAAGTGTGGTCGTAGTTAAATTTTTGGAAAACTAAACGAGCTGGAATGAGGCTGGGTATTTTGATTGAAATTCGAATCATGTGTGAATATTTTTAAGAGAGATTAAAATTTGTATTATTGTACAAATATTTGTGAAGAGGGAAATGGAAAAGGGTGTGAGTGGAAAGAGAACACAAGTCAAGAGGATGAGAGAAGTTCGGCGTTATCGGGCTACCTAAGGGCTGTTCTGGATAAATAAAACATAATTAATATCTGAAGTAAACACAAACATGTTTGACCAAAGTAATACATTTTAGTTTCAAGTACGAATTCCTGCGACTAAGCAGCTTCTTAATGGATTAATTATAAATTGTACACAATTTACCAATAACACTAGGCAACAAGGTCCAGTACATTGAAGGGTTGGTGGTGATTGTAGATGATTTTCGTGTGCTGAACACGAATCTTAGAAATTTTTAGTAATTTAAGCAAACAGTTGCAAAAAATGCCTACTTTGAACATTTTTAGACACGTTTTGTGGGAATCTATCTAATTTGACACACCCAATTCTTCTGGATAGGGTCAAAAAAAAATTATAAATATATAGAAAATAAGCTGACCCAGAGCGCGTTGCTGCGCCCCCGTTAGTATTTTAAACTCGAAACTCGAATATAATTATTTACTTATTTTAAAGATATTCATAAAGTCACTAGGTGCACTTTCCTTGTAAACACAAATTACAAAATAATAAATAATACTACTACTACTACTACTACTACTACTACTATTGATCCCAAATTTGGTTTGTATGCATATTTTGGACCCCAATTTTTTAGACCAATATTTTATATAGCTGCCATATAACCGATCTGGCAGATTTGGTCCAACCTTGTTGTTCCTTATGCTACTGAACTGAAATTTGGTTTGTACTCGTATTTTAAGCTTCTGATAAGACTTACAAAATCGGGTTCGACTTGGACCATTATTTCATACACAGAGAGAAAAAATCAAGTATTTCGAACTTGAACTCAGTATTTTCAAACTTGACTCAGTTGTCTGCAATTACTGCCACCAAGTAGGCCAAACTTGTATCAAGTACGTTTAATCAAGTACTGCATACTTGAATATAGTATGTTCGGACTTGAAAAATGAGTGCGAAACATACTTAAAATGAGAACATTTGAACTTGACCCTAGTACGTTTCAAACTTAGAAAATGAGTTTAAAGCGTCCTTAAAATAAGTACGTGCATACTTGATCCAAGTAATACTACAACTTGAACCGAGTATTCAAAAACTGAAAAAGTGAGTCCGAATCGTACTTGATGTAAGTACTACATACTTACCCCAAGTACTATTTTAACTTGATTTAAGTATGTTTAAACTTAAAAAGTGAGTGCGAAATGTACTCGAAATAAGTATGTAGATACTTAATCCAAGTATGCATATACTTGAATGAAGTTCTAAAGATCTTGATTAAATGAAACCATATTTCGCTGATCGATTGTAGTTTTGTTAGATAAATATAGGATATTTTTTATTGAATATATATTTTATTGAACACTTTCAACTAAAATACTTAAATGTACTTAATTCTTAAATATGTTTTTTGATTATTTATAGCATACAGATGTAAAGGGGGACATATAAAATCGGAAATATTTCGTATTTCCATTTCCCTTGAAGGGGAGCTTACTTCAAAAGCGTGGAAATGGCGCTCAAACCCGTCTAAATGGATTTTTTGACTAACAACAAATACATTATTATTGTCTATAATAAACGATTTAATCTTAAACAACTCAAAATTTATAGACTTAGCCACTAAATAATAAATAAAGCTACTTAAGCGACTTATTGAACTTTGTTCAATTCGGCATACTATTTCATATAGCTGCCATATAACTGATTTGTCTGATTTGCTCCAACTTTGTGGTATTTAATTCTATTGAGCTGAAACTCGGCTTGTACTTTTATTTTTAGCTCTTAATACGATTTACAAAACTTTTTTGTGTTTGACGCTACCAAGCAACATAATTTTTTTTATCTTTTTCTCATGTAATCTATTGAAATAAAGCTGATTTTCTCGAAAAGTCGCACGTTGTAGCAAGAAGTGTTAATTACTTATAAATCTGCCCACGAGTGTTTCCAACTTTTATACTCGATAATGGGTGATGTCAAATGTGGTACCCACTATCGTGGTTTCTCGATGCATGTTACCATCTCTTAAGGGCACATTTTATTTATCTCAATATACTTAAAATCTTAAAAAATTCTATCGAGTGGTTTTCCATTGATTCCATTTTCTAAGTTAGACCTCTATGGGCGGGGTACTAACCGCTTGTCCATTGGAGACGGGAATTTAGTATAACAATTGTGGTGACTCCCTTCATCTTTGGTGAATTTTCCAAAATTTTACCTCTCATCTTTTTTAACCAGCAACAGATGTTGTAGCTGTCGGTTGCTAGTATAAATGTGCCCATTTATCGCGAACTGGGTATGAGGTGATGCTCCCTGATGCCTCTAGTTTCATAATTTATTGGTCCCGTTCCCGGGCAATTTTGAGTGTTCCACTGTGTAATTTAAAACTTAAAATAAACGCGGTTTTTCTAATTGTAGGATTGCAGGATTGCAAAGTCCAAGGGAGAAATGCCTTTATAAAATATACGATCTAAACATGCAGAGGTTTCTATGCAGAGGTTTTGATTACCTTTTCATTTAGCCCTTCGTTTGTAATATAATTGATATTTATTTTGGTCACTTTGATAGCCCTTTAACTAACCAATTTGTTTTTGTTGTCAACATTTTGCAAAAACAGTTTTTAATTAGTTGGTCACATTTCAATTAGTTGGCGTAACGAATGATAGATGTGTATTATTTTTTAATTAAAAGACAAATGTAATTTTGAATCAACTGACAATTAAAACCAATTTTGGCATTCACAAAATTATTGGCCGACAAGTTGTTAATTAGCTTCGTAAAGAACCGGAAATCAAACAAACAATCAGAAGAGGCATAAAACAGGCAAAACATAAAATCGAATAACATAATAAAATATATGTACGGCCCCAAATGTTGTCGACAAGGGAAAAACACACACAATACTAGTATTTAGGTGTGCGTTAACAAGGCAAGAGCTTGTATAATATTTTCTAATTTCTCAATTTCCCGCACACATTGACATCCGAAACTAATAAAAATAAATCGCACTTTGATATCCGCTTTTTGTTTTCGCTTGTTTCTCTCTTTTCAATAATCGTTAGAAACACGCACACACACACACACACACTCACACACATGGATGGGGTTGTCCGGCATTTTTTTATATCACTTTCAGCATTTATTCTTTTTTTGTTGTTGTTGTTGTTGCTGTATTCTGGCCTGGTCAGTTAGCGCCAACAATAAATAAATTCGCTCACATTTTCACACACAGACAGGAAATTTATAGATCCAACCGGATGTGCGTCTCTCTGGTGACATATATAGATACGCGTTTCAGCTCTAATGCCACAGCATACTTTTTTGCGATACGTTCAGTTGGAGAGCGAAACTTATAACCGGAGCAATGGATGAGGATGAGGAGTAGGTGGAGGAAGAGAAGAAGTGTGTGTCTATTACAAATACAAATAACAGCAAAATGACCAACTAAATAAATAGTTTTGTAACCACATACAGACAGGCCAGCAAGGGGCTGGAATGCCCCTCCCCCTCTGGGGACTGAAGCACATTGAATTCGGTTTTATATGCTGGCAAATGGAAAACCCAATGCCCAATTAGGTTTGGAATAGCGGAAAATATCTGAAAATAAAAGCAGTTAGATAGATAAGATTTAGTTGGGGTCCACGAGTTTAAAATTAATTTTCAAATTTAAACATAAGTTTGGAAAAATTTTCATTCATTTTGATAGTACCCTTCCCAGTAGGTTTGAGTTTGTAGAATTGTTTACTGTATGTCTGTTCAGCTCAAAAAACTGATGCTGAGCTGAGGCTTTGGCTATTTATTAATGAGCATGAAATTGAATTTGATTGATCATTCCCATGAAATTCTGCAAAATAACTCCGGTGCAAATGAAATTTTGCACAGAAAACAAGCTAAACGCTTTAAAGTTAGTACAAATAACGTAAAAAACATTATCAGCCATGCTCTCATTTTCGCTTTCGCAAAACTTTTACTATTTCAAACCAGTTTTTGAAACAAATTTTTACTCTAAATCGCAAAATTTTTACGAAAGCGAAAATGGGAGCATGGCTGTAGAATTAAGTTCGGGGAGACATGTTCGCTAAAGACTTGCCAAAAACAGGCAGGAAAAAAGGTGCACATAATCCAAAACTACCTAAAGACATACAAAAACAAAGGGCACCATTAATGCCGATATTTACATAAAAGAGTGCTTGAAAGCCCACTTACCATGTAACTAATATTATAAATGTGAAAGTTAGTGTGTTCCACCACTTAACGGATTCTGATGAAATTTGGCACTGGTTGATAACCTGGCCTTGAGTATAGGCTATAAAACTTTTATTTAAAATGGTCAAAAAAACCGCGAAATGTGCAAAATTATTTTAAGAGAATTTATGAAAGCACTTTCGCGCACAACTGGCTGAAAGGATTCGAAACTTGGCACACAGATCCAAACCTGGAGTTATACATAAGACTCTAAACCTTTTATGTTATTGGTCCAAAAAACCTCGAAATTTTAAAAATTATTATAAGAGTATTTATTAAAACTCTTGATGATTAGATGACAATGCAAAAGTTGGTAAATGATGGTGAAGATACAATGGAAAAACAGCGAAACTTTTAAAAAATTGTATACAACCTAAGACTATTATGAAGATTTAATAAATGACAATTAAAGACGCATTTTTTCATATTCACCTAAAATTATTATGAAGATTTGACAGACGGCAAAAGTAAAGGGTAAATATAGGTGGACCGAATCTAGAACGAAATGTTAAAAAAATCGCGAAATTTACAAAATGCTATAATTTGTTCAGATTACACTAGCTTACAAAATTATACTTATTTCACGATCCCCAACGTTTGGTAGCAATTGCTTATGTAACTCCCTCCGCTGAGCCCAAAAATCCATTTCACAAATGTTTTAGTGGGGCCATTTTCGAGAAATCGTGATGAAACTCTACTTTTTTTCTTGGGAAGAAAAGTAGATTTTTGCATTCAATTTAACGTCTTGCAGTCATCTTTCAACCTTAGTCAATTACAAAAACTCATTGCCAGGTACAAAATAAATTGGGCAGGTCATAGTAGCCCTTAAATAGTATAGTTTGAATGTTAACTATGCCTCCTACGACGAACAATAAAACAATCAAACTAAGTAAATTTACATGAAGTTCAAACCTTCCATTTTTTACTTAATTGCCAATAACTTCTGTAGCCTTCGATGGATTTTAATGAAATATGTGGCATTGTATTTTTAATAGATTAGTATTTTGTGACCAGAAATAAAATAAAATTTTACACAATTTTGTTTGAGGTAAAAATCGCACTTAAAATCTAGCTTATTTTTAAAAAAGTGATAAATTTAAAGTTAAAATAAATTTTAACTTCGAAGTCAAGCCCCAGATTATAAAGTGGTGTTATTAATGAATGATAGGGAATTCAATTACCTTCCAAGAAAACATTACCATTTCATTATCAACAAACCAATACCAAAGATATACACATTTTTCAAAAGCTACTTTTTTTCACAATTAAGAAACTAGCTGTTTTGCGATTTCTCGAAAACGGCCCCAATAAAAATATTTTTGGTCTGCATTTTATTTTAGCAAAAGGATTTACATAGGAAATGACTGCCAAGTGGTCGGGATCGAAAATGGTCTAAGCTAGTGTTATCATAAAAGTTTGATAGAAAACCAAAAGACCACGAAATTTGCTAAAGTTTATAAGTTTCGGGTGAGTGATAGATCGCAATTGTGGACGCGTAAACTGTTAGATCCAACAGTCCAAAAAGACATGTGAATATTGCAAAATTTTATTATGAGTTCAGACTATCGTGAAGATTTAATAACGGTAACGGTTTTTATATGAGTTTAGATGGTTATGACGACTAGTAAAAAGACGGATAAATATGAAGTGTAGATCATACGGACCAACAATAAGCAAAATTTTCAAATATTTTTATAATGAGTTTAGATTATAGCGAAGATTTGATGGTTGACAACTGAAGACGGGTAAACAGGAGGTGTTGGTCAAACAGTTTAAAAATATTAAAAATTTGCAAAAAATTGTATATGAGTTTGGATTGACATGAAGACGGGTAAATAGACATGCAAATGGGAGGTGTTGATCAAACGGACCAAAAAAATTCGAGAAATTTGCCAGAAAATACGGGTAAATAGATGCATGCTTAGGTCTAAAAATCGGGATTTTTTATAGATGATGAATTGATAGATGGCAATTGCCAAGTATACGTCACTGTTTCGTTTTGTGTTTAAAATTCTAAATTCGTACGTGTTACACCATTTAAATCACAAGATCGGCTGGACGGATTTTTAATATCTTTGATATGTTGGATTTGTATCCGATTATCAGAATAGCAAAATTTCAATCCTTCTGGAGTTGAGCACAAGTTCGCTATAATACATATACACGTTTCTAAGAAGCAATGCATACTGGTGATTAGAATATTAACAGAACGAAGGAGAAAATGTAAAGAACCAGATGCTGCGAAAACTCAGGAACATTCCGTCACAATCCAAGTATTGGTCATAATGCTATTTATTACGTTGAATTGATTATACTTATTCAAATAACAATTTTTTTCATTGAGGTAGATGCTTAACAATATCAAATCCGATTTAGAATCGAACCATTGTCATTTGCGGCTTTCGGTTCAGCATTTTTAAAAGAACATCGAGTCGTTCATGTTATAGAAAATGGAAGCGGTGCAAAACACCAGCACTTTGCTTAGATTTCATGTATTTAAGACAATCGGTGGTCAAGCATATTGCAACTGCTAAGATAAATTACTATCATTCACAACTGAACCATGCAATAAAATCTGGACAAACCTGGCGGGAGCTTAAAAAGTTAGGAATAGGCAGACAACGACCGCAGCTAAGTAGTGATATTGATATCAATAAGATAAACCAAACATTTATACAAGCCAATGTACCTGCACAAACAGAAAATAAGTACCTATCTGTGGAATTTCGCTGAGATAATAGCTTTAGATTTATGTGTGTATGTCCTTGTGATGTTTTAGAATGTATTTTGTTGGTCAAAATGTGACGCCGAGGGACTTGATAACTTGAATCCCAGATTCCTAAAAATTGTTCTACAGCTCTTTCTCGATCATATCACACGTCATATCACACACCACGTCAGCATACCGTACATTTGGAAAATCGGCAAAGTACTTCCTATACCCAAAACAAATAACGAGTTTACACCTATAACAATTCTCCCTTTTTCTCTAAAGCGTTTGAGCACATTATGGCGAAGCGGATGAAAGTGATTTTTTTATTGCAACTGCCTTCGGAGCCAGCTGCAATCTGGTTTCCGATAGAACCATGGTTGCATAACAGCCATCACAAATATAGTTGAAGACACATTATAACATTATTGGCGTAATTAAAATTAAGCAATACATTTGATACTTTCGACTATAATATTCTTTGTACTAAATTGAGTAAGCTATATTATTTTTCTACCTCATCCATAAAACTTATCAATTCCTTTTAAACTGGTCGACAGCAAGCCGTTGTTCTAGATAAGCACACATCCGAAATGGTCTCAACTACACGTGGTGACCCCCAAGGTACGGTTCGTGGTCCATTTTTGTTCTCTGTTTATATCAATGATGTTTCTGATAACCTGACCAATTGTGCAGTCCATATGTACGCTGACGACGTACAACTATATGTAAGCCGACCGTTAAACGATAATTGTGAGTGTGTTCGTATACACTGCTCGCCACTTGAACAAGACACCCTGTATGCTCTCTTTAAAACTGCTCGTAACTCGAAAACGAAATGGTAGAATAACGATATTTTTTGCATATTATCTTTGTGCAAGCATTCTTCGCTCTTTCTGGTATATTACAAGTTTTGGAATAGAACCGTTATAAAGTTGTTTGCACCTTATGTGAGCATTCCCAAAAATTCAATGGAATTTTTGCGCCACTTGAATAGAACATGCATTTTATTTGGTCGGTATCGTTGACACGTGCACACAAATTTTGGTTTGCTTAAACTTTTTGCTTTAATTGAAGTGTATATAAAATTAAAAAAAATTAAAATGGGGCGTGGCACTTCATTGTCTGAGTCGGAGAAAGGAAAAATCCAAGCTTACAAGGATTCTGGCCTTTCTATTGCCAAACTAGCAAAAAAAGTCGACAGGAGCCGTCACGCCATAACAAATTTTTTAAATAAAGAGGCTAATTATGGTAAAAACATGAAGGGCCGCACCCACAGTGTGCTTACCATCGCGGACAAGCGACTTATATTCAGAGAAGCTTCCAATTCGCACGACTCTTTGGGCAAGATAAGGGAAAAATGCAACGTTAAAGCAAGTTTGACAACCATGCGTCGTGTTATTAATAATGCTACACACCTGAGGACTAAAAATCAAGAAGAAGCCACCTCTTAACCCGGCTCGGAAGTTACAACTTCTTGATTTCGCGCGCGCACATGTCACCTGGATTTGTGAGTGGCAACGTGTTGTCTTTTCGGACGAAAAAAAGTTTAATTCGGAGGGCCCCGATGGATACAGCTACTATTTTCATGATCTTCGAAAAGAACCACACCATCTTGATAAGTTGCACAGCAGTGCTGGAGGTATTATGGTATGGGGGGCCATTTCCTATTATGGCACCTGTGAGCTTAAATTTATTCCAACCACCATGAATGCGTTGTGTTATAATGGTATATTGAAAGGGGCCTTTCCACACTTGCAAACTCTTTTTGCAAATCTAAAATTGTTTTTATCCTTATAAAAAGGCCCATATACATACGGCCCGGATTGTTAAATCGTATATAGCGAGCCAAAACGTGGAGTTATTAAACTGGCCACCCTATTCACCGGACTTGAATATCATTGAGAATGTGTGGGGATGGCTAACACGTGAAGTATATGGATCAGGTCAGCAATATTCGAGCGTTACCGAACTAATTGCAGCTATCATATTAGCATGGGGCTCGATATCGTTGAATTATTTGGGAAAATTAATGCATCCCTTCCAGACCGAATGTGTGAGGTTTTGGAGAAAAAAGGAGGCTCAACACACTATTAAAAACTTTTTTTGGTTTAAAAACATGTTAGTAATTTCTTATTTAAGTAATATTGTTATTTGAAAAGGATTGAAAAATTCTTAAATGGTTTTTAGATAAAGTGTCCTATTCAAGTGGTGCAAAATGAAGACTCCAAAATTTGTTAGTTATTGGTTAACAATGTTTTTTGTATACTTACAACTTTTGAATAGTTTTGTAATTTTCGTCTAATTACTACATTTAAATAAACTTTATAAGAAAACACAAATTATTTTCCTAGATGGCTTGGTTTAGCAGCAATTAACTATAGAAAATCGACTTTAGAGGTGTCCTATTCAAGTGGCGAGCAGTGTATGTATGTATTTTCAGCAATTTGCCGAAATATGCTTAATTCGTGGGAGAAAAGGATTTGAAAATTTAGCTATTTAAAAAATTTAAAGCCATTGGTATTAAAAATAATAATAATAGATAACCTATCCGCGATATGTGACTTTGCCAAAGACAACGCGTTGAGCTTATATGCCTCTAAGTCCAAATGTCTAGTAGTTTACAAAAAGTGTGTAGACTTAAGACAGTTGCCTAACCTAACTATTAATGACTCAGTTTTTGAATACGTTAATAAAGCTACTAATCTAGGTATAGTCCTTAATGATACCCTTTCATGGAGTAACCATATTGCAAATGCACCTGGGAAATTATATAGTTCTCTTAAGCAGCTGTCGTTATCTCAGAATTTTATAACTGAAAATCTAAGAATGCTTGTGGCAAAAGCAGGTCTGACTCCAACCTTATTCTAAGGTATCGAATTCTTCGGCAGCTGCGACTCGCGTAGTATTCAAAGACTTAATGTAGCGTTTAATTCGATAGCGAGATACATCTTTAACCGTAGACGTTTGAACTTTTTAACTTATTAAAAATGCCTATTTGCATACGTAGCTAGTAAATTAGGGTACACTTATTATATACGTTAAAACTTGTATACTGTGTGACCAATGCTAATTTATAAGATTCTGTCTTATTGTATTAAGAAAATAATAAATCTAAATCTAAAACTAAATCATGAAGAGATGGTTCGGTTCGGTTCTTCCCTACCTTCCTCTTTAATTCCTTCATAATTTCTACTTATATCATCCTTCTTAACTCAGTTCCTCAATTGTTTTTCTTTTTTGTTTTTCTTCTTCCTCAGCTTATTGTTTATCCCTTTTTTCTATGTTCCTTTCGTGTTATCCCTTCTTTCTTCAATTCTTATTATTGTTGTTACTGGAGAGCTGTTTTTGTGTGAAGTAACTAAACTATGCTTTAAGACAAAAGGATTTTCCTACCTTTTAACTTGTTTCATTAAACATCATCGTTGCTTTTTATTAAACCCAATATGTCCCTTCCAGAATTTAGCTCAACATGAAAATTGCAATCGAATTTGACCATCTCCACTTCGTTCTCCATCAATTTTTCCAATGAGGCAGACTCTTTGTTCATCCTAGCTCCATTCGCTTTCATTTCTACTTGAAAATAAAGACAACTCTGGCTTTGCTGCTGCTGCTGCTGCCTGGCATCGTAAATCCTGCTCGAAAATATACATACATACAGACAAACGAACATATACATATGTATATATCTGCACACAATACAATATAAGGAGATGAAAATGCAAGACGGGGCAAGGCAAGCGTATTATTGCTTCAGTTTTTAGGTCGTAGCACAATAAAATAGCTCAAGTTGATGATGAGAGAAACTGTTTTATGTGCGGATGTGTATAGGGCATTGGATAGATCTAACCGGGGAAAGAGGCAGGGGCAGGGGGAGGTCAGCAAATGCAACAAAGCTGCTTATCGTTTAACGCTCAGTGTAATGCGTTTAAACCTGATGATTGATTCTGGGTAAACGCCCGCCCTTCTGCTGCAACTAAGTGCAGATAGAGATAGAAAAGCTGGGGCTAAAGTTTCTTCGACAAAAGTTTTGTATGGAGAGGGCAGGGCCATAGCTTCAAAATACACTTAAAGAAATTACTTTTAAAATTAATTGTAAATCATTTTATTTGTTAATAAGAAATTGGACAAAACTGATTGAAACGATTGTTTTTTTTAAGCCAGGAAATTTAATCGAAAATATTGTAAATATTCAAGGTTGAAATCGGGTTCAGAACCGAACCCATTTTTCCTAACAATTTTATGATTAAAATATTTGGGATGTAACTTTCTGGCCAGGGCCGCTTACAGCAATATTTATTAAAGTGTCGAGACACAATGGGTGTAGAGAATGGATCAAAGTGGGAAGTGGAACTTTCCTGATCCTTTTTCACGTATTTCATGGGTAGCCTGACTGTAAAAGGAACGACAATAGCGGACTTGGGGCACATAGTGCTACTGAGGGTTCATGAACTAATCCAATTTTGTCCCATGGCCTTTCAAACATTTTCCCTTCCCGTCCCAACCCTGGCCAGCAATTGTAGATTCTATTACCATCCGTATAATACTTCAGGTTGTTTTCCGAATTTCATACCGCTCTCCACCACTTTTGGTTGCCGTATTACCAATATTGTGAATAGTTTTGGGGAAAGTTGTGCCAATTTTTTCAAGTGTAGGCTTAAATAAAGGGACGATTCCATTGTTCCATCCATTTTATGTTGTTGCCTGCGTTTTATTGACTGAAGTGTGGCCTGCTATGGCAAATGGCGGCCATTGTGCCCTAAACTAAAACAAAGTACTGTTAGAAAAGCGTACTCTATGCCTGTGTGTGTGCGTGTGTGCCTGTGTGTCCGTACTGGTTATGGCTCGTTATATGCGTGCGTGTTACTGCGCAAAGATGGCTCATAAATTTCGCGCGTTTTCGCCTTCAATTTTTTTCGTTCAAGTCTGGGCACAATTATTTTTGTTGCGCAAAGTTTTTTTTTGTGTGTGGCAATTTTTTTCTAAATTTAATGACTTTGGCAGTTCTTTTGACTAGTAAATCAAATTGTTACGGCTTTATTATCATTATTTCTTTTTTTTTTCCTTTTTTGGTTGTCTCCTAAATGAATTCTTTCATGTGACTTGTGTGTATGAGAAAAAAATGCTGATTTTTTCTTCGCATCTCGTAACAAGTAATTAGATGAGAAGTCGGCCCGACACATGTGAAAATCCAAATGAAAATCAGAGGAAACGAAAAGGCAAGCGAAAAGGTAACTTCCGCTTCCACAAGAGGAAAAAGTCAGGGAACAGTCAACACATAAATTTTTATCTTTAATGCAGACACGAAAGAAACTGTGTGACAGTGCGAATTGCATGGGCTAAATGTAGCCGTAATTAAGATTCGGTCTCTGAGTGAATTCCCATAGGCCGTTTCGATGGTACAGCTCCCATTTTAATGTTTTGAAAATATTAAATAAATGGTAATATTAAAGTGGCATGAAATCCATTGTATAACGTGGTGACTGCGGCTTAAAGGTAGAGTATTACAAGTGTTGGGAACATTTAGCTTCTGGCGTTAATCTTTAAACCAGTGTTTGTCAAAAAGCGCGAGGCCAAAAAGTGAAATGTATTGGTGTGCGAATATTAAGCGAAGTAAACCAGCTCTGATCTACTTCTGTAAAGGTGCTCTGTGGTTTAGATTTTAAACCGTTTGGAACCGGTTTCAAAACTACATTTTAGAAAATTATTATCCCCAGCCGTTGCAAACTTGATTACTTATTCATGACGGTATGGAAAATGTTTAAAATTATGAACCATTTTCTTTAGCATTTTTTGGTTCGTTTCTGTATATTCGTTTCGGCTTCAACCTGGAATTCGCGATTTAATATTAGTAACTGAACTTAAGTAAAGAAGATTCACCAGCTCTTCCCTCGCAATCAACCCAATATTTAAAATTCCTGTGGGCAATCTGATAGAATCAACCAGATCATGAAATAATAATGTGTATTTCGGAGGTCTCTTCTAATATACACAGACACTGTAATGGCTACAAGATTTTACTCTTTCTCTCAATGTCCTTCCGTGAAGTTCAATCAAAAGTATTTGGTTTTACAATTGTCGAGAGCAGGGAATTAAACCGAAACCAGAACCAGAAATAAAAACTCAGAAACAGATTTGAAGCCGGAATTGACACTTAAATTTCGTAAAAAATTTTTTTTCCCGGCAGAGCAAGAACCTGAACCAGGAGGCCTCAAAATTTCAGGGAGTAAATATTGTTCGACTGTAGACGACAATGCCATGGACTACCACAACAGCGCCAACCACAACAGATCCGGATGGGCTTCAATGTGCAGCAACAAATTCAGCAAGGCTTAAATCAACAAAGCTCCAATCAGCAACAATATTTCCAACAAAAAATCTGCGACCAAGATGACATCCAACAGCATCAAATTATACAACGCTCAGTGCTACGCCCAAAAACGCATATTGTTTTACAACGTAACCGGGAGCAGTCAAGCCCCAATAATAATGCCAATACTGACCAATTGCAGCACTGTGTGGATCTTGAGCCTGCCACTCAAGCCAAGAGAAGATGATCAGCCAGCTCGTGGAGCAACGGAGACGAACGAAATCGTCAACTACTCCACTGTGGAGAGGAAGATTGATAAACTGTTCTACCAAATGACAAATATGATGAACGCTATTGCCTTATTGCGGACTAATTAATATGTATCGTCAGCGATATCGATAAGTCGTAAATGAGTAAATGAAAATTTCAGCCGCTGTCGGCAATAATATTAATTCAATGTAAAGTTCGCTGTATTAATTGAATAAATGACAGTAGGTTGTGCTTTATTATTGAAGAATATTCCCAAGTTTTTAAGACAACCTACGCAGATTGTGTTTAGCCTCTGTGCTAAACAGTTCACTAAACAAATGTTGTTAAGCCATTTTTTTTTAACCGAGAAGAACCTAAACATTTTACCGATACAGTTTCGGTTCTGACTGCAACTTGTTAGGTTCAGAGATGCTTCCTTCTGGCTGTTACATACATTTGCTCAAACTTAATATACTGTGTGTATTAGTGTTGGGTTGATCATGAGTGAGTAAACAAAATTGAGTTGTTCACTTAACTGAACAAGTAAACATGTTTTTCTTCAATTCTGCATTTTTGTTCAGTGTGAGTTTTTCTGTTGTTCTTGATCAGTCAGTTGTACATAGTGATCCAAAATAACCATTTCTTAAATTTAAAATAAAGTATCCCAAACATTTATAAGATTTTTTTCAATGAAGAAATATCCATTTTCAGTAATGGTACACGTTTTCAGAAAAAATAGAATATATTGCTGCTGGAAATCGACGATTTTCATGCCACTTTATTAACGTTTTTGACAGTGACACAGTCGTTTCACTTAACACAATAATTCAACAGTTCGTCAATTCAACACAAACAAACTTAACAAAAAACAAAGTCATCACAAAACCATTTCAACACACGTCTATATATCAGTCATTTCACCCAACACAACAATTCAACACTACGTCAATTCAACACAAAAAAATTATATTTTTATTATGATTATTATTATAAATAAATTATCGCGATAACTAAGCTATAGCAGCTATGGCCATAAGTTTGTTGTGTAAATTTGAAATGTGAAAAATTTTTGTGTAGTGGGTATACAAATGTAGGGGGTATGCATTTTGGTTCACATATCCGATTTTTCTTTTTTTTTAATTTTTACTTAAAATTATATTAGGTGGTAATTGTATGAGGCCTTGAGGAATTCAATTGTTTGTTGGATATTTCTAAATGATGTTATTTCATTCATTGACTTTTAAGAAATTTGGTTCTATCTTGCTGAAGCATGGCACAATCAATTAATATGTGTGATATTGTTAGATTTGTGTTGCAGTTGGAGCATATGGGTGGTGTGGTATTATTTAGGATATAGCTATGGGGTTATATTTTATATATATTTTAAACGCCTGCATACGACGCCGTTTCCAAAAATAATTCCCGGTATGTTCAACACAAAACAATTTCAACATGTCAATTAAACAAAAGTCATTTCAACATATAACAAATTAAACACAAACAATTCGGATAAACGATATTCAAGTTATTAACAAAAGAATCCTAGCTCCGGCAGCGCTGCTTTCTGATGCTGGTGCAGTACTTTCAAATGTGATTACACTTTCGCAGGTACGGAGTATACTACAGTCGGGTTCGATTGACTTTCCTACTTGTAATAATATGGAAAAATCATTTTTGTTGAATTTGTTGTGGTATTCTATTTTCTAGAATTAAAATTGTACTGTATTGATATTTGGCAATGTTCAATTGCTTCCTGATAAAATAGATTATGATGAAATTGTACACTAAGAAAAAACTAGAACGAATAATTTGAGAACGAACGCTCTTGAAAAAAAAATTAGTCGCTCTTGAATTTTCAAGAATTTCGCTCTTGGAATCGAGATAAATTCGTTCTAAACGTTCTCAATTTTGTTTTTTATATGCGAGGGGGGTGAGGGCAACTTAACTTTGAGAGAGTAGCGTTGGAGTCGCTCTCGCAGAGAGTGAGGGCGCATGCGCAGTTGGTCGTTGAGAGAATGAGAGCGCAGAGAGTGAGAGCGCATGCGCAGTTTGTTGTGTTATAAAGGCAACTGCGTCTATTTATAAGTGTGATTTCGTCGCGTCTTTTACCTTACGAAGGTTAGCTGAGCTCGTTAAAATGCCCGTCACCTGGTGTGTGTTTCAGTCTTTCGAGGTACCGAGTTCAAGTCCCAGAAAAGTAAGTAAAAAAAAAAAAAAATATCTATGTGGTTATGTCAAAATCAATCACAACTTAAAACAAAGTTTGGTGGGTGGGTGGTGGTGTTGGGGTTGGTGTGGTTGATAATGGTGAGAGTGGGACGGGGGAGGTAGACGAGACGGACCACCACGTCGGTCGGGTCGGGTCAGTCGGGTCGGGTCGGTCGTGTATCTCCCACCCCCCACCCACCCCAAATATTCTTTTTAATTTTTTTACTTTGAGAATTATTCGTTCTTGGATCAAGTACTGAAACTCTTGAATCAATAATTATTCATACTTGGATCAAGAGCTGAAACTCTTGAATTAGGAATGTCGGGATAAAAAATTCACTCTTGAATCAAGAATTTCGCTCTTGGATCAAGAATTTTCACCCTCACCGTACTTTTGAGAACGAATGCTCTTGATTCAAGAGCGAAATTCTCTATTTTTTCTCTGAGTGTAGTTGTGTTGAAATACCTTGTGTTATAGTTGTGTTGTCTTGAATTGGTTTTGTGTTGATTTGACGTGTTGAAATTGTTTTATGCTGAATAGAAGTGGAACCTTTTTGACGTCAGAACTAAATGCCTCTAATATGTTACTATAGCAGGAGTCGGCAAAAAATACAATCACATTTTGGCATTGTGGATGTGTGTATACCTACTGACAAGGCATTGCTCTGCAGCATTGTTGGCGAAGCCGCGCAGCCACAAGCCACTCTGGCGGTGTGTTGACTTCGAGACAATGTCCGTCTCGTTCTAACCCCCTTGATTTCCTTCTCGGACTATCAGGCATGGTTTCAATTCCTCTACTTTTTCGAAAAGTAAATGAAACGCAATACCGCTGCGGTTTCGTTTTTGTGTTCTCAATTCCGAATGAAATTGCTCTCTTTTAACTTATTGCAAACCACTGGTCCATACGAGATTGGTACTAGATCAGGGCTCTCCAAGTAGACAGCTCGAAAATGTGACTGTGTCTCTCTCTAACACAGAGTGATGCATTGCTTCGGCAAGCACTCGGTATGAATTGGCGAGTATGTTCGTGCCCCAGGGGCTATAGCTGGGGAACTCTGCACTATATACATAAGAGAGAATCCCCAATTTCAAGCGAAACGTTTGGCTGACTTAGGCTGACTTTTAGATTTCACTTTTCAGTTTGGCTGGGCAATGCCAAATTCTGGACACATTAAACAAAAAAATTCCTTGTAAATCAATTAAAGACTTAAATGCATATAAAATTTCACTAACAATTTCTAAATGGATCACAGAATTAAGAAAAATTCACTTTATGTACATTTAGCTACAAGGTACACCTACCTTTCATATCAAGCCGTACTTTTAAAAACGAAAAACTTTTTCGCTTTGGTGTAGCGAGAACACGAATCGATTCCACTTTCGAAAAGTTGCCGTGGAAGTGGAATTGAGAGCATGCCTGTTTAAGTATGTTTCACACCGCTTAAAACCTTTCGCTCAACTACTTGACGCGTTTGACGGAATGATAATGATTTTATGCAATGTTGACTTTTGTGGAGTGATTAAATGTGAGTAGAAATTTCTTGAAAAACCCATGACTCATAATCTAGAGCTGAGTTCTCCAGCCATAACCCCTGGGGCCGAACACATACGGTTACTCACATGCATAAGAACCGAATGATTGCCGAAGTCATTTCTCACTGTATGTCTGCAAGTCAGTCGCAGTCAGCGTAACAACACAATCCCTTCTGCGGCAGTTTATTGCCGAGCAACACTTACACATTTTCTGTCCTCCCTTCTTGGGGAACCCTGTTCTAGAGGTCATTCTCTGGATGATCTAAATGACACCATTCATTCTGTGTATCTCCTCATAACGATAATTGTCCAATTGGGAGATCGTACGAGACAAATGATCAAGTCAAGGTTAGATTTTCTATGCCCAAGCAATAGAAACTTCGGCAGAATACATATATGGCGTTGCCACTGAGGGAGAGTGTCTTTGCTCAGTGTAAAGAATTGGCTCAAACAGCACCTCCAAAGGAGGGCCAGGGCCAAGCTTCTCCCAATCTCTTGGTCTTTGCTCAGTGTGGGAAGATTAAATTCTCGAGCAGTTTGAAAAGATAACTGATTAAGGATTTTAACATTTGTCATTTATTTTACTGATTTCCATTTAATTTCTCCACTCTTAAACAAATTTGCTGCAGCACAGAAAGAATTTTTGGAACTTCCAGCAGATTGTATAAATTTATAAGCCAATGCCGTTTACACTCAGCTCACGGACGGGCACGAGTGACACTTTTTGTATGCATACTTTTTGGTCATCGCACTTAAATCCTCGGTACACGCAAACCAGACCACAATGCCCACCTTCCAAAAAAAACAAAAAACAAAAATAAACGAAAAAAAAGAGGCTTATCCCTGGATCTGGTCACTCGCATGACACTTTATGTACTTGCATTTCCCATTTCCACATTTAACACGCGGCAGTTTCCTTTATTTTCGATTTTCCCATGATGCTGACGATGACGCTGGGACTCAGGTAGCGTTAACACTTATTTAAAAATGTGTTATGGAGCTTCTTTTGTTCGCCCTGCTTATTTGTTGTGTGTGGAGTGCATGGAGTGTGCCGGGTGTAGAGTGGATCGGAACAGCCTCTGACAAGTTGGCCCCCACCCATGTGGGTCAGGCACGAACTGTCACTTTGGCATTGGCTTTATCGGATTGCATGTAATATGGCTGACAAATTGAATACAATTGCGTTTAAGCTGAAAAGCTCATTAACGAAATTGGATAGCGCCGTTGGGCCTATTGGGAAGTAAGGTTGCAAAATTGATTTAAAATGTCATATGCAGCACATAAATAAAGAAACAACAGCATTCACATTTTGCATTGATTTGTGGCGTTCAATTGAAAACGCTGCTAGACGGAAAAAGTTAAGCTGATCAGAGCTGAAACTGTTTTTTCGGTGGAGTTTTCCACCTCAAAAACAAAAACCAATAAAAAGAGCACATTTTATTGAGTTGTAAAATATATTGTAAATCGGTTTACCTGTTAAATTTACTGCAATTGCTAAGTAATAAGCCTTGAAATAATTTGGGCATCGCCTTGCCTGGCCAACTAAATGTGTGTTTAAACACACATAAAAGTGTCATGGCTGCATTTTATCTGTCACTTAACCAAATGCCAAGTTTCGTTTGTTGTTAAAAGTTTTGCTTATGCTTTTATTTAGAAGAACTTTGTTGAATCAAGATATGCCTGAAATATGCAAATATTTGGAAAGCAGTTAAAGCCACTGTATTGGGAAAGAAACAATACTACACTCAGAACAATGTAAAATACGTGTGAATGCATTTCAAATTTAAAAACTTGTTGTTCAAACTATTTTCTGAGTGTATAAGATTGGCAAAAGGACAACCCAGTGCGGAACACTCACATTGTAACTGTTAATAACTGAAAAGCTCTTGTCATGTAACTGTTTATTACTGAAGTTTTATTATTGCATTGATTTGAGCTCTCTCTCAGTTTTACGATTGGGGTGTAATAGAAATGGTGCGCTATATGTCTTTTGACCTTTTGTTTTATTGTTGTTGGTCAATTAATTCTGAACTGGTGAACACATGCGACGATTAATCATATTATTTGTAATTTAATGACGTTTCCATTTTATTACGCTGTAAAGTGTTTCAAGGCAAGGCAATAAAGAAGACTGCAAATGCCAAAATCCAAGCATTTAACACTTTAAGGCCAAGACCGGACATAAAAACTGAAAACAAAATGTTTTATAAAACAAATGGGGATTCAGAATTGAAAAATTTGCCCACGAATATGTTAGTGTGTGGCGCAAGGCTTTTGATTTTATAGTTGCTTACTGCATTAGCTTAATACTCAAATCAGCAACATCAATTCAGCTATTAAGCAAAACAGAATTGAAAGTGTTTTTTTGCAACCTCTTTTCGTTGTGTCGGTAACAGAACAGTTTTATGGAGACACGCTGATAGTGTTAACAGTTTTTTGCGAGCTCTGCAAAAAAGTCAAATCTTCCACAGTTTTATAGGTAGATGGATCGTAACTTTCAGAGACATTGAGTTTTCAAGATTATTTATCGATTTGCTAACAGAATGATATAGATCATCGACTGCCACACCTAAAGATTTTTTTTTTATACCCTTGCAAAGGGTATTATAATTTTGCCCAGAAGTTTGCAACGCATAGAAATATTCATTTCCGACCCCATAAACTATATATATTCTTGATCAGGGGGACGAGCTGAGTTCATTGAGCTTTGTCCGTCCGTCTGTCTGTCTGTCTGTCTGTCCGTCTGTCTGTCTGTCCGTCCGTCTGTCTGTCCGTCTGTCTGTCTGTCCGTCTGTCCGTCTGTCTGTCTGTTTCTACGCAAACTAGTCTCTCAGTTTTAAAGCTATCGAGCTGAAATTTTGCACAGAGTCTTCTTTTTACTGCACGCTGCTAATATGTCGGAACCGACCGGATCGGATCACTATATCTTATAGCTGCCATAGGAACCATCGGTCGAAAAATGGGTTTTAGTGAGAAAAACTTTTTTGTTTTCGATGTTAACGTGATTAAACTCGGTCATTAATAATATTATATACTTTCAAACAGATTTGCAAATTTTGGTCAAAATCGGTTGACTATATCTTATAGCTGCCATAGGAACCATAGGTCGAAAAATGGGTTTTAGTGAGAAAAACTTTTTTGTTTCCAATGTTACCGTGATTAAACTCGGTCAATAATAATATTATATACTTTCAAACAGATTTGCAATTCGGATGACTATATCTTATAGCTGCCATAGGACCGATCGGTCCTGGGTCTTAGTGAAAAAAAAGTTTTTTTAAATTTCGTTCTTAAGGTCGGTGATTATTAATATTAAACGCTTTCAAACTAATTTGAAAAAGTTGATCGACATCGGGTGACTATATCTTATGGTT
The DNA here is from genome assembly GCA_037044535.1 of Lordiphosa magnipectinata. Taxonomy (NCBI): domain Eukaryota; kingdom Metazoa; phylum Arthropoda; class Insecta; order Diptera; family Drosophilidae; genus Lordiphosa; species Lordiphosa magnipectinata. The sequence goes on from JBAMBO010002895.1 coordinate 207,446, forward strand.
GCCATAGGGCCGATCGGTCCGAAATTGAGTCTTAGTGAGAAAAACTTTTTTCAGACGTTTATCTGTCGGAAAAAAGGTTTTAGTTACAACATTTTTTTAATTTTTATGTAAGCGTTCTTAAACTGTGACATTTGCATTTGCAAGGGTATAAAAACTTCGGCACAGACGAAGTTAGCTTGGCCTTCTCGTTTTTGATTCATATTTCTTCATACTCGAATTTAGCTTGATTTACACACCTATCATCGATGCTTTCAATTTCATTTTTCGCTTAATCACGGCTTGTGCACTTTGTCTTGGCATTTTTATTTTGATTTACATTCACGTATTAAGCTTTGAATCTCAAGTAACAGCAAATTTCACAACCACCACAAATACTAGGGTAAATCACAAGGGCTCGCTCACTAGCTCATGTGCGGTAAATTTACCCATATCGTTCTTACGAGAGCTGGTGAATATCCTAATCATCTTTTTCTAAAAATAAAGCATACACAGAGGAAAATAGAACCTTCTCAGAGAATAAACTCGAAATTAGAAAGAAACTTTCTAAAAAATTGGCACAATTCTACTTAACTCAACTACCGTATAGAAAAACATAAGTAGCATCTAAGACGTTAGTCAGCCAAAGGCGTTACAATTCGTGTTCAGCGCAAAAGGTAACGAGCTCAATCCCCAGGCAAGGCGGCGGACAAACCAAACTTTTTTTTACTTTTAGGAACAAGGTTTCTGTATTTTTAAAATTGTTTTCTTCAAGGATTTTTCCTTTTGGTTAGGAAGAACTTGCATTATGTGTTAAAAGAGCTTTCCATAATACATATAAATTTTTTTTTTCATATTAAGATTGAGTCTTTGGATGGATTTTATGACTATCACCCTTCTATAAACTGAACCCCCAGCCTAGTGTTGTTGAAAATAATACGTGAAAGAATTAATCAGAGTAAAGCTTACAATTATTCTCACGATAGTTTTAGTTACTGTAAGCAGCAACGAAAACTGTTACGAAGCGTTAAACTTTTCTTTTGGCCGGGCGAAAAACTATGGCCAATATGTTTGGTATGTGTTGTGTACGTGTGTGCGGTACATTCAATTTATCATATGCCGAAGTCACATCCTCTTCACATCAAAGTCTAGTTAGTTGAGAATTAAGTAAAAAAAGAAATTAAAGAACTGTTTATTGAAATCAGCAAACTGGTTAAGAACCGAAACGTACCGAACCGTACCATTGTCATAATAAAAACAGGAACAGGCATGATAATATATTTAGTGCGATCCACTGAACCGAAACAAAACAGCGGATTTAATTCACTGCAAACACTTTTAGTTTCGAGCGGCACCCTAACCCTAACCTATCAGCTAAATTAGCATACAATCACTTCAGTTCCCAAAACACTTAAACTCCGAATACAATATATTTATGTACTCAAGAACTCTTGCAATAAACGACTCTATCATTTACCTTCTTAAATAACTTGGTCTTTGCCTAATTCCATAATGGAAAGGACCAAACTTACGACTAAAGCTAACCCAGCTCACATATGCTTAACTGTAAACAGAAAATCTGCCAGCAAAAGTAAATTAACTTAATTACAACCAAGTAAAATATGAGAAAAGTTTTGCATTTGTCCTTAAATTCCTTGTTGAGAGCTAGGCACGTTTTGCACTTCAACACAAATTTCCGCTTGTTAAATTTTGGGACCCATTAAAATTGGGTAAATTTTAAAATAAGAAAGGGGATGGGGTTGGGGGTGGGGGGCTGATACTGAACAGCTGCGTTTAATTGTAATGAGAATATTCATTCGTTGGCCACAATTGAGACAAACCATAAAAGCAAAGCAGCGAGTCACGTGGATTGTTCGGTTTGGAGGAGTTAGTTGAAAGATTCACATTTTCAGGGGCAGCACTTAATGTAATGTAATTTTCTGCTCTGGGTTAATTATGCAGGAACGCAATTTCCGTTGCTTCACGAGGTGGGGGGTTAATGGAAGTGATAGTGGGGGGTGCTTTGATGTGAAAAATTCTGTCAAATAGTTGTCTTCAAGTGGTTATAATTAAATAAGACTTTATTGAAGTTAATTAACAGGACATACATGTTAACTTTATTTCTTGTTGTACCCTTGATTGTCGTCTGAAACGTGCTTTCTTACATTTTGCATTTTCCAGTGCTACAATATTTGTACACACACATTGAATCATTTGGCATACAAATTGAGCTAATTTTGTCTACTCCCCAGACGGCATCAGCCAGGCATTAAAAAAATGTTATGCCTAAATTTAGACTACTTTGATTTTGTGTCGTATTTGATCTTGGAGAATAATTGGATTTTATTGGCTTGCCTCAAGCTTTAAAGTGTTTTCACAAAAGTCCAGACATTTTGTAGAAACGTGTGCCGTCTTATGCTTAAGCTGGCTGTTTAGGCAAGAAAATAAAGGTTGATACATGAAGAGACGGCAGTTTAACTATTTTAAGATTTGATTAAGTACATATTGTTTAGAGTTAAAGAGTGCTGCTTGCGGGCTCGAGGTCAAGAAGAAAACTCATTTGTTGGTTTGTTTCCAATATATTTCGGATGCACATCGGCATCCGTCTTCAGGGACACTACAAGGAAAAATTCACCAATTATAACAATACATTTAAACAAAATTTTGAACATTTTTACATACAATATTTAACACGTCTGTACCGCTTGATGTGGAGTTTAACACTAAGCTATTGTTTGTTCAGTAGGTGTCTGTATATGTGGGCGCAGTTTTCGGTGTCCGTTTTGTAGTTTAGTCTCTTGTCTGTTGTTGTATTTATTATATGTAACATTTCGAGAGTAAAGCGTTTGTTGTAGTTGTTCTCTTGTTGTAAGATTGTGCTTTCTTCGAAATTCGGCGACTGCAGTTTTTCGTATGGTCGTTTGGTGTCGGAGTTTATAATCGGATTTATGTTGGGATATCTTCGTCTAGAGTTTTGACTTTGTTGTTCCTATGTATAGTTTGCTGCACGCGTTTTCCGAATTCCCATTACATGGTATTTTGTATATCACATTACTTTTGTCTGTTTTGTCATTTTTAGACTTCGTCTTGTTGAATAGTTGTCCCATTGTGTTTGTTGGTTTGTGAGCTATTTGTATGACATTTTTGTTGAAGCAATCGGATTTTGCAAAACGTTCTGAGAGGTCCGGTACATAGGTTAGTGACCTATACGACTTGGGTTGCCTATCCTCTCTTGGATTTGCAGTCTTGTTTCTCTCTATTAATGTTTTTATAACACTCATAGGGAAGTCATTATTCTGCAGTATAATTTTAATTTCGAAAATAACGTCATTGTGGTATGTCTCGTCGCTAATACTCAGCATTCTGTTAATACAGCTAACCGCTGTATTTATAATCATATTTTTTGGGTGTTTTGAGTAAAAATTGATTATTCGTCCTGATGCTGTGGGTTTTTTGTACCATTTAAGTTTTACTTTATCTCCATGTCTATTTCCTCGGTTTCCTTGATTATCGCAAATAAGTCGTCTACATATTATATTTAGTGAGCAGTCTTGGTGGGTGCGTCAGTTTCTTTATTGTGTTGTCAAGTAGTTCTTCCATCACAATGTCAGCTATTACTGGAGATGCTGGGGATCCCATTGGCATGCCTTTCAATTGGGTGTATATCTGATCCTCGAACTTGAAATATCTATTTTCAACGATGCAAAACTTTATAATTTCCATAAACAGTAGTTTTGGTATGCTGGTGTATTCCTGTATTGATGTCCATTTCTTCCTAATGATGTCTAAAGCTAAATCTGTGGGAATGCTCGGAAATAGTGAGACTACATCGAATGACACTAATTTCTCCTCCTCTGAAATGTGGATGTCATTGGTCCGTTGCTTGAATTCAATTGACTTCTGCACATTGTAAATGGAATCAGCCGTAATGTTCCTTAATATCTGTACTATGTATCTACATAGCCCACTGGAGGGTGCATCTAAGGACGAGCAAATTGGTCTAAGTGGGGTTCCTTCCTTGTGAATTTTGGGTAGTCCGTATATCCTAGGGGGCAGCGCTGTACTAGTCGTCAGCTTATTTTTTTTCTTCTTGGAAATTATCTCTAACTTAAACAGTTGGTCTACCAAACTGTTGTTTTTATTTTGCAATCTTGGGGTTGGATCCTGTCTTAATTTCCTATATGTGCAAAAGTCGCCTAATATGTCCATCATTTTGTTCCTATAATCGTCCTTTTATATTGCCACCGTCTTGTTTCCTTTGTCTGCATTTAAAATCAAAATATTGTCATTTGTCTTCAGAAATTTCCGTGTCTGTTCCACTGTATCTAGAATTGCACGATCTCGCGTGCTCTCTCTGTTTTTGGATTTGGCATCTTTCAACAGTAAAGAGAAAAAGAGTTTAGAGTTAAAACTATTCTCTCATTATAAAAAAATTCTTTCCGCCCACATTCTTTCTCTAACTCAGTTTTCCACTTTCGAATCGAACAAATTGAAAATCCAATTAATGTAAACAAATACAAGAAAAAAAGAAATAAATTCGTGTGTGTGGTTTGTTTTATTTAAAAATTTGTGGTTGATGCCAAACGAAGGTACAGAGGTAATAGGATGGGCGAGTGGTATACACTGTGTGCGCCCGCAATGCAATTAACGTTGCCTTTGTGTGGCATCCATTTTTGAGTGTTCTTCCCACACTTTGTGTCTTTCTGTTTGCTTATACTTAAGCCGAGCAAAGCAAGTTAATCTGTTGCGATGTGGCCACCATACCACAAAACACACTAATACAATTTACTTGGCTATTTTTTGCGTGCGCTGCTTTTCCTCAACACATTTGGCATCCGGAAAAAGTACAACACAAAACGAAAATAAGAAGAGAAAAAGAAGAGAAAATAGAAAACAGCAGCCGTTAAGCAGTTTTGTCTCGTTTTTCATTGCTACACAAGATTTGCTTTTCCTATACTCGAATAATGCTGGAGTGTGGGCTTACATTTTTGGAGAAGTTGGCTAATGGATATGAAGCAATCCCTATGCAGTTTGCCAGCAAAAGGAATTAAGCAAAGATGTTTGATTTTTTTGGTAATTGCCTAGTATACCGACCTTTGCTCAAAAAATTGCGAAAAAAATTTCCTCGTTGGACCGCGAATAATGAAGAATTATGATGCAAAAAAGTTGCGGCGGTCATCCTTGGTTTCTTTTTCAATGAATTTTGAAATATACAGTTTTTGCACCAAAAATATGTATAAGCTTTTCGTCAAACGTCAAATAATCAATGAATGTTTTAGTGACCTTTGGATTATCAATCATAGAACTTTTAAGCAGGCTCTAGGTCAATAAGGTATGATTCTCATCATAAAGTTTCTAAAACAAGACACGCACAACACCACAAAGGAGACTGGTAGATCGTATGGCTATTTCATAAACTTCCACAGTGCAATCATCAGCCATCTATTGCCCAACTTCAATGAGTTAGCAGAGGCTACCTTATGCTAGAACTGCTAAGACCGCTTGGGAATTCCAAGTCAGACTTGTAGCAAAAATTCTGACAACAGTAGCAAACGCCAAGTCACAGAAGCTTGGTATATGTTTTTGTGCATGCCCCATATCGGCCCTTCTGTTGTTAGTGGGGGAAATTCTCTCCCCGCAGTTAACACAGGCGCCAATTGTTTGAATTGCCCAAATGCAATCAAACAGGGGATTTTGTTGTTTTTTAAATGAAACTATATTTTGTTTAGTGCCCCAGAACTGTGCCCTTCAAACTTTTCTATTATGTACTTTTGTTTAACGAAGTTTACTAAATATCTAATTCGTTTTTAGATCAAATATTAGCAAATATTGCTTTACTACCTTCTCATTAGTTTGCAATCTACTTGTAATGATTAATTAAAAAACTGTATGAAAACAAAACAATCGTTAAAATCTATTTAGATGTGACGATAACAATCGAAGTACAAAAAGTCTTCACTAGGACGTAGAGCAGTGTTACCCAGCAAGCATTTAAGTACGGACTTTATCCAAACGGCTACCAAAGTTTTCGGAGAATTTTTGGCTGAAGTTTTTGGAGAATTCAGAATGAATAACTCCTATATTATTCCCTATATGCAGTCTCAATTTTGCACACAATAAATGAAATTATAATTGTTTAAATTATAGGGACTTTAAAAAAAATAGAGATAATAATTAAGTTAATAAGTTTAAGGTCAAGGTTTTTACTTCAACTTTCGTGGCTCTGGCAGTTTATTATTCTATTGCAGAGGGTCTATTAAAATTGACTAGATGTGTGTAACGTATGTATAGAAAGAAGCTTCTCCGATCACATAAAGTGTTCAAAGATATTTAAACAGAGCAATTTGAGCACTACCTGCGTTTGTGACTCAAGTGCAAGGCGCATAAAAATAGATTAGTAACTAAAAACCCTTTTAATATGATAGAAATCCAAGCAGCCTACAACCATGTGGTATGTCATGTGCTTACTTGAGGGTAGAACCAAAAAATGTATAAAAAGGAAAAACCAATGTCTTAACAAAACATTCAGCTTCTAGAAAATGAGTTACTCACTCGCACCATATATGAGTTTTATTCATAAAGTATATATATTCTTTCTGTCTTTCTTTATTGGCTAATCATCCTAACGTTACAAGTACATTATACTAGTCCCAAAAGATATTGAATTTTGTAATGAAATATTTAGGATCCTACTTAAATATTATCTTTAATCTTAAGCTGCCTATCTCTAAAGAGACTCTCTGACGATAGTGTAATAGCAAAGCAAATAACTCTAAATATTTGGAAAATTTTGCCATTTTTGATGTAATTTGACAGGTTCAATTTGATAAGAGTTTCTCTTTAGAGAATTTTGACAACCGACTATTTAGAGATATATGACAAGTGTAAAGGCAGCATAAACATTCAATACATATCTGAGTTTTTTATATATTTAACATTGATAAATAGCTAAAAATATTTTATTTATTTACATTTAGTTTTAATGGTTTGTGGTTCGTAGGAGCGATTCTAATTTAATCCTAAGCTGCGTGTCGTTTCTTATAGTCTTAATGTCATATGGTAGTCGGTTTCCACAGCGAAAAGTAATGTTTTATTTGATAATGCAATCCTAACTTTTTTACATATAATATTGTTTGTTCTTCTTGACATACAGAAATTTTGTTTCTGGTACAGGTATATGGGTTATGTTCAAGAACTAGACCTCTTACGTCCATGCACTACTGCAGTGGTAAATTAAATATATTAATAGAAACATAGGATATTCTGTCAGTTCGTTTTCGATTGTAGATGCAACGTGCTATATTATTAAATGCTACCTGAAGATTCCTTTGGCTTTCTGAATCACAATTGTTAAAAACTTCAATTTCAAAGTCGAATTCTAAATGGCAGAAAGTGCATAATCAGATATTGGTTCCTAAGGATTCCGTACATCTTGCCTGTGGCTCTGATTATATGGTCTTTCCATGTAAGAGATGAATTAAATGTAAAACCCAAATTGCTGGCTCGCTCGACTTGCTCTGTTGGAGTGTTATTAATTGTTAGCCGTGGCAAGATGTCAGTCCTAACACTTTTGTTGCTGATTACTAAGCATTTTGACTTGCATGGGTTTAGTCCAAGCCCATTTTTTTCAGCCCAATCACTTATTATATCTAATTCTACCATCTAACATTCATTAATCTTACAAAACCTATGAACATTACATTTTGACAATACACTTGCCAGGTCGTTGACATATATTGAAAACAGGAGAGGCTCAAGAACGGATCCCTGCGGGACACCGCGTTTGATAGTCAAGAATGATGAAGAATTTTTAAGTGTGACTACCGATTGTCGCCGATTCGCCAGATATGACTGCAGATTCTTGATCAACATGACGAGCTGAGTTGATATAGCCATGTCCGTCTGTTTGTATGCAATCTCCTCCTCTTAACCAAACTAGGCACGAAGACTTTTGGTGCAAATACGCTGCAAATTTGTCGGAACCGGCCAGGTCGGATGACTATAGTATATAGCTGCCATAGGAACCATCGGTCGAAAATGTTGTTTTAGTGAGAAAAACTTTTTTGTCTATAGTACGTATGTAGTACGTATGTAGCTGCCATAGGAAAGACCCGGCGAAAAAATAGTTTTAGTGCCAAAAACTTTTTTGTTTTTACCGCAAGCGTGCTTGATGAAAGTTTAATGAAAATCGGACAACTATATAGTATAGCTGCCATAGAAAATATAGGTTCAAAAAAACGTCTCAGTAAGAAAATCTTTTTTGTTTTCAATGCTATCTTGTTATCTAATACTATTATATGCATTCACATAATTCTGATAAGTTTGATCCAAATCGGTTGACTATGGCATATAGCTGCAGTAGGAACGATCGGTCGAAAAAGTAGTTCTGAGAAAAACTTATTTTTTTCAACTCATTTAGGGGAGTTTAATCCAAATCGAATGACTATTTCATTTGGCCGCCATATAACAAACTGGCCAGCCAAATGGTCAAAGTAGTGGGACCATTGCTCAGTTTGGGAAATAACTCGTCTGACATTGTTAAACACGAAAATTAAATTGTTGAATGAAAATTCAACAATACGAGCTGCAAAATTAAAATCCTGTCCGTCAGGGGGTATTAAGACACAGACTCAAATAAAGTATAATTATTAATATTTCCAAGCTTCTAGAGCATTTCTGAGGCGATCATTCAACTATCATTAGACATTCAGCTGTCTCTTTGTCTTTTTTTTCCTATCCTGGCCAAGTGAAATGGCTAACGGAATTAGCACAGCAACAACATGCAATGGCGGCTGCTTTTGACTCTGGCCTCAACTCCGGTCTCCATTTCTGTTGCCTCTACCGCGTTTTCAGTTTCGTTTTGTTTATTTGTTTGTTTCGCGTTACGTTTTGCTGCTGGTTGACTGCTCCGCTATCTTTTACAATTCCAATTGCCTGCCCGAAATGGCAACTGTTTTGCCCCTTTTTTTTGAGGTACCCACAACGTGGGCTCGCCTGGAGCCATTTAAAGTCTTCATGCATATTTAAATGTTATGTGGCCATTGGCCAATGCTTTGAGAGCCTCAACAATATGTGCAGATAGCATAATTGATTAGATGTGAAGTGCTTATAAGCGGCTGGGAATGTTGCAATTGTTGGAGGCCCCGCGGCAGGAGCAGCTGACTACGAAGAATATTTCAGTATCTGCCAGTCAGCTGAATGTTATTTTTACTCAGCTCTAATCGACATTTATTTGGACAGCCAGGGAGCAGGGTAGGTAGGTAAGGTGGAACGTATAACACTTTGTGGGAGAACAAGAAACTCGACCTCGATTATAGCAGAATCGTAGTCTACTTTAAATTCTAAGAAAATATGCCCAAGCTATCAACTTTAAACTTTAATTGGGTATTTTAAGTTATATATTTTCCAGATTTCAGGAACTATGAACTTGAAGTTTTATTTTAATATGTAGTAGGAGATTTTCACAATGCGAACCCAGTTTAAAATCAGTGAAAACTGCTTTAAAACAGAGCTGCAAACATATAAATTTTTGCGAAGTTCTGGATCGCGAGTTTGAACCAAAATTGATCAATGGTTATTATTCGGAGATTATAGGATCGAGGGTTTTGGGTGAAAGTTTTGGTTTAAACCTTGGTTTGGACCGCGTTCTACCCAATTTTTGAATCTTACAAAATCATATTCAGAATTTCTTCACATTTCTAAAAATAAGAATTGACTAAGGGCCGATTTCTCTTCTTCCAGATAGTTTTTGACCTCTTGGTTACGATTATGGTTCGGTTTACGGTGAAAAGTTTCGGAATTCCAGGTTCGAACCGGTTCGGTTTCAAGCCCGGTTTGCAGCCCTGCTTTAAAATTGATTTTAAACTTTCTCGCAACGGTATCGGAAGTCTATTGTAGTTTTGAATTCGAACACAAAGTGAAAACGGATCTAGTTTAACTTTTTGCTGTTTCCAATTCTGACCGAATTGGTTACGTTTTTAAACCAAATCGAAATTGGGTGCGGTTAGTTTTCCACTCTAATCGACTGACCACTGTTCCGGAGTCGCCGAAGACTGAAGAGATTCCGCCCAGCTGACTTATGGATATTTGGCCGCGCACCTCAGAGTCTCATTTTTTAATGTTTTCTAATGAATCTTTAACAGAATGGAAGAGCTTTAAATGAACATGAAGCATAGTTGAAGTAAAAACTGTTAAAAAAAAAAGAAACTATCGAAGTCGGTTTTGAAATCGTTTTTATTTATGTGTTTTCGGATATCAGCAATAATTATAGTTGTCACCAATTATATATTTTAAATTAACAAAGCTCTAACTTACAGTTTAAATCTATTAAATTTTATAAATTACAGTTAGGGTATTCACCAGCCAGCGTAAAAGCGTAATTGTGTATCTTTACGCGACGCAGCTAATGAGCACCCCTTCTGTTTACCCTCGTAATTTTTGGCGTAAATCAGCTGTTTTTGACAGGCTGTGAATTTTGCTATTAATTGAGACTCAATACTTACTATTAACAACCAGTTTCAGACGCCTCAGTGGCGTAGAGCACTGCATGCATAACTCGTAGACGGTAAGACGTGTGTTCGATCCATGGAGCAGACTTTTTTTTTTATTATTTCCATTTATTATCGTTTGTGATTGGCATCTTTTCTGACCTCAGCCATAGTTTTCTGCTTTTTTAATAAAAAAAAAAAATTATTGACCCACCCCATCCTTTACCGCGATTCGAGCCGGAATATCAAAAAATACAAGGCGACAATCCTATCCACTCAGCCAACGGCTACACATAAAAACAGGTATCTAAATTAATATATCAATTAAGTACGAAACTAAGTACTTTTAGCCGATACTTTGAACACGTCAAGTTTTTCCACTTTAACACTTTTACGAACGATTTTATAAACATACCCCAGGGCCACAAAAAGTTGGTAATTTTTTTCCTATGTGTTTTGTTGTTGTGTCGTAAACCTTTGGAGTTTACGCTTTTTGATTTACGCTTTTACTTGAGCTGGTGAATACCCTAAGTATTTCAATTTCTAAATTTTTATAGTCATATCTAATGCTGTTCAATATAGGTAAATAAGAAAGAATATAGGGATGCCGGAATACCATAGTAACATTCTGATATTAAAATTGTATTATCAAAAAATTGATTATATCGTTAACACAGCCTAACAGTGTTTTTGGTGCAGACCTCTTTCGATCTGATTATGTTAATATGGATTGCATTGAACAAAACTGCATCATTGGTTTTGTTCTATAAGCTCTTGTTTCCAACTCCAGGATTTATGGGGCCACACTTGTCATAAATTTCTGTATTTATGAGCTATTTACGATAGAACACATATCAATGCATCTTTAAAAAAACAAAGGCGCTAAATACGTATAGCAAAAAATGTCTATGGCAATTTTATCAAAATATATTATCCCTTCTAAGCTAGTGTGGTTGTTGAATTTCTATTGGAGCAACCTAGGCATATAGACCAATAAATGTTCTAATTATGAGAATTCGCTTTGATTTATATCAGCTTGTCTGGCAGAGCTAAAGCCTATTTAAAAGAAAAATACATATTTAAATTTATGGGAGGAAAGCTAGATTGTCACTCTAAATCTGTATAGGAACTGTAAAGAGGCTTCTTGGTTCAGCATAGATTGTTATAATTGCTATAACATGTAAACATATAGACGATAAATTCTACGCTGAATCAAGTAGCCTTTCGCACACAAATTTTCAGAGGGAATCTAGTTTCCTCCCATAAAGGGAAATATTTATTTTTGTCTTAAGCAGGCTGTAACTTTGCCAAATAAACCGATATAAATGCCATAAATATCACATAATTATATTATATATTTGGCCTTATGCTCAAATATCTAAAATATTTATCCAATAACCCAGCTAGTTTAAACGGGATAATTTATTATGAAAAAAAATGCCATAAATCGAGAGAAGTCTGACTTAAGAGGCCAATTTAGACACTTTCTGCTGTACCTATATGGCGCCTTTGATTTTTATACTCTTTACCTAAGGAACTCAGAGAGCTATGCTCCCATTTTCACTTTCGCAATTTAAAACCGGTTTTGGGAACAAATTTGGACTTAAAACCGCAAAATTTTTGCGAATGCGAAAATGGGCGCATGGCTGAGAGTATATTAAATTTGTGCAAAAGTATGTAACGGAAGGCCAATATGTCTTTCCGGCTGCCTCATTACACCGGAAAAGGAGGTCAAATATCTTGGCGTCGTCTTCGACAACAGTCTAAAATTTGACAAGCATATAGAGAATACACTCAGTAGTACTAGGACACTATACACATGAAAGAGCATAGCCGGAAAATAATGGTGGTGGTGGCTTTACCTCATCCCAGCAAACAATATGTGCGTTTTCTGACACTTTTCTGACACTTTTTTATGAGCATTCGCCGTCATAATGTGCACAAAAAAGAGTCCGAAATGAGCGTTTTTTCTATGAAACCGGTCGCACTTAATGTGGAAGATTTCTGAGTCCAATCTGACTCTTTTCTGACACAGATATAAGTGCTTTTACCCTCCCAATGAAGCATAGAAAAACCTCATAAAATACACATAAAAGTTATTTTTCTAGGCACTTGAAGGGCTACTGAAAGGCTCTTTCCAGACGCATATTGGAGTACTGATCCGAAAATGCTCAGACATAAGTGCTTTTTATGAGCCCGTCCTTAGATAGCACTGAATATGCTCCGAAAACCCTAAAATTTATGGGCTTACTCCAAAAACGCTCTCTTCAGCTTTTCAGACACATAATTTGGAGCGCTCCGAACTTGGTTTGCTGGGATGGTGGTGAGACCGATGCTCACGTATGGAGCTGTCGTGTGGGGAGATAGAGCAAATCTTCTCACTGTAAGGACGCAGTTGCAACAACTGCATAGGCTGGCATAAGTATGCAGGACTGGAGCCATGCGTACCTGTCCGACAGCGGCCCTAGAAGTACTGATGGAGCTAACACCACTCCAACCATACCATCTGCTTGAAGAAAAAATCCACATTGCTCAGACTGACAGCAGAAGGAGTAGGCAGGAACTACATAGTAAGCCAGAGGGACTCTGAGAGGTTGGAGAAGGAAATCCCTATAGTCCTCCAACTCAGAGACAAGATGGTGGCAAAGTTCCACTTCAACATGAACTTCACTGTACCCAAAAGCAATAAGAGAGATTGGATCTCACTAGAAGACGCATATAGAATGCAACCACACACAATTCAGTGGTACACAGACGGGTCTTTGACACCCCAAGGAGGTGGACTTGGGGTAGCAAGACTTAGCAAGACTAGGTAGCAGGAACAACTGGTCCCTACGCTGGATACCGGGACACAAAAACATCCCCGGAAACGAAATGGCTGACGAACTGGCACGCAAGGCCAAAACACCATTAGGGAGCTCCATAGAAAGGAGGAGATTACGCTTAGAACAGCCAGGGGCATGAGACAAGCAAAAGCATTAATAGTGGACCACAAACTGAAAAGCTTCCAGAAATTAATCCAACAAGGATATCTCCCACAGTTTTGCAAATAAATAGTTTGTTTCTTCCAGACATATTTAGCAATCAACACTATTTATCGATTTGCCAAAGGAATGATAGAGATCGGATAAACGATAGCCGAGTTATAAGGAAATCAAACAAATAGGATGGTTGGCACTTAGAGGTGGGCTCGGGCCGGGCTTTTTTTCGTGGCCCGCGGGCTTACACAGGCCCGGAGCGGGATTTTGTGTGCTGCCGAAGCTGTAAGCATGTGCTGGTGTATAATTCAAAACAAGGCACGGGCACCCTCAGCCGCCATAAGTGCATGTCTCAACAAGACGCGCTTAAGTCACAGCCCAAATTGGACATGTTTGCCAAAAAAGTTGTTTCGACGCGATTTCGGGATTCGTTAGCTCGAAAGCAGCTAGCCTTAGTTGCAAAAGACTTGCACTCTTTCAATATTACCGAAGGTAAGTTCTATTCCCATTGCATGTGTTTATTTATTGACTCTTTTTTTTTTATTGAATTGGTAGGTAGCGGCTTCCGTGAATATAGCCAAGCGCTTCTCGACATAGGAGCAGAATTTGGAAGTCAGTCTTTTGATGATTTGGTTATATCCCGTAAAGTGTTAAGCACTACCATCATGGAAAAAGAGTACGAAACGTTGAAGACTCAACTTATTATAAGTTTGAAAGACCAACAACTGGCATACACGACCGACATGTGGAGTGACGACTACACGCAGCGAAATTTTATATCGCTGACTGCTCACTATGTGGATGATAGCTTCCGACTGAACGTCGCTCTTTTGGGTACTAATATAAATCAATTTTTATAATATATTTGTGTGTACGAATACATATAATGTATATGTTCATACATACATATTTATTTATTAATGTTTATGAAGCATTTAACTTACTTATGTATCTTTTACAGGCATCAGGGAGTTATTGGACGAGAAGAAAACTGGAGAAAATACTCTCAAAAATGTTCAGGACATTTTGCAGGACTTCAACACACTTGAAACTATCGATCGAGCTGTCTTCGTTACGGACAATGGTGGAAATGTCGTTGCGGCATTTAAGAGCTTCAAGCGCCTATCTTGTGCTCTGAACCTTGTCATGGATGACGTCATTGAGAAAAATCCTCTTGCGGAAGTGAAGGCTTTAATAGATTGCTGCAAATCATTAGTCAAATATTTTAAACATTCTCAGCTTTACAGTAAGCTCTCAAAAACGCTGAAACAGCAAGTTAAAACACGCTGGAACTCTACATTTTTTATGCTCTTGAGTATATTTGATGTAAAAGAGGAAATAAAAACTCTTTTACTTAAAAAAGATGAGCTACAGCGAATTAGTAATTTAGATTTTCCATTACTTGAAAACATTTTATGCTTCTTAAAACCTTTTAAGGACTGCTCTGAAGCACTTAGCTCTGACAAGGAACCAACTATGCAAATATTTGCATTGTGGTCAGAAAATATATGTAAACTTTGCAGAACTAGCACACTTGATTCCCAAATAATAACTGAGTTTAAAACAATGACCCTAAGTGCATTAGAAAAAAGGTTTCTTCCGGCAATCGCTCATTTGGTTGGGCTTTTCTTGAACCCTCCTTATAGAGAGATGAATTTCCTCTCAGAGGAAAAAAGAGATAATGTGTTAGCTACGGTAAAAGCAATGCTCTCCGAATTTATAGGGGATCATGAATATAGTAGCTTTGATGACATAACTAATAACATAAGCCCAAGTAATTCCGAAAATGGAACGTTTGCTGAATTTTTAGACTTAAGTTATATAAAAAAACGAAAATTTGAGAAAAACGCTATCGACATAGAGCTTGACAAAAAAACACATATTTTAGAATTCTGGAAAGATGCAAGGGACTTAAAAATACCTTCCCAAATTAGCTCGGACCATTCTGGCTATTCCCGCCAGTTCGTCTACTAGCGAAAGGCTTTTTTCAACATCGGGCCATGTTTTAAATGAAAAACGCACTAGGCTAAAAATCACAAATTTAGAAAAAATT
Source organism: Lordiphosa magnipectinata (assembly GCA_037044535.1). Classification (NCBI taxonomy): domain Eukaryota; kingdom Metazoa; phylum Arthropoda; class Insecta; order Diptera; family Drosophilidae; genus Lordiphosa; species Lordiphosa magnipectinata. The sequence goes on from JBAMBO010002895.1 coordinate 222,940, forward strand.
TTATTTTTAAATAAAAATATGACATAGTTTGTTTTTTATTAAATGCAAAACAATATTCAAGTATGTGTACCTTAATAAATATGTACTTATATATATCTATAAATTGCATGTCTTTTAAATTTCCTTATATGTGTAAATAAGTTTCGTGCCGGGCCGGGCCGGGCCCGGGCCTTTGTGAAAAAGTTTCGTGTTGGGCCGGGCCGGGCCTCTCAAAAAAGAGTTCGTGTTCGTGCGGGCCCGGTCCTCAAAATACAGGCCCGCGCGCACCTCTAGTTGGCACCGGCCGCAATGGCGATGGGCAACACTATACACACTTTATGGTTTTATGGCAGGGTGAAAATGGCGAAAATGTGACTGTGTCTCTCTCTAACACACAGTGATGCATGACTTCGGCAAGCATTCGGTGTGAATTGGCGAGTATGTTCGGCCCCCAGGGGCTATGGCTGGGGAACTCTGCTTTATGGCCACTTTGTGTGGCTTCTAAGGTACATTGATCAGATATATACAAGCTTTGGAGGTATAGAGTAAGTTATAGTCGGACTTGTTTGGTAAATGTAAGGTCAAACAGGCGCTCTATATGTTATGATTTAACGGGCGCGAAGAGGCTCCAAAGTTTTTGATAATACCTATACGCCGCTTGTTGCCTGTGATCTCCATATATTTTGTTAGTAGGCGTTGAGTTCAAACAATTTGGTTTCGTACTTTCAAAAGGTTACTCGGACTTAAACTGTAGTTAGCAAATAATGGGGGTATGCCATTTCCCAATATGAAAGACGGCCCATTAAGTCAGGGGCTCTGGCTATGATTACAACAATGATTGTTTTGCAGCAGCCTACAACTCAGCTTCTTCTTCCTCCAAATCCACACAAAATACACCCATGAATGAAACTATGGCATTGCCTATGGCTTTGAATTGCATTCCAAATAGTGCCTTCCATTTTCTGTTGTAAAAACTACATTAATTTTCATAAACTTAAGTCCCATATTAGGTAGTATAAAATGAGATGCACCTCGTCATTCGCCTGAGCCTTTTGGAAGGCAGCCTTTCTGACTTGCCAAAACCGGGTCTTAGAAGGCTAACCGAAAATGCGGAATAATCGTTTTCCATTGAAATATAAAAAAGTTGACAAATTTTAAAAATTGACGACCCAACGCATGTAGCACAGATTCCATTGTTGAAATATTGATGTAGCTTATGATGCGTATGGGTAATTTTTAGTTCAAACTTTGTGGCCTCGTCGTGCCCATTGAAGCGTAAATTTCTTTTTATTGTTTTTAATTTTTTATTATTGTGCTTCCTAGTGTGCATATACGAGCGCTAGCTCCAACTTATCTATAAAATATTTGATTACCTTTAAATATTTCGTCAGCTATTCTGTGGGTTGAAAGTTCGCTTCCACAATACAAAATTCTTTCTATAGGGACAATGCAAGTAAAAAGGAAATTACAAAAACTTAAAAAATAACTTGGAAACTTTTTTATACCTTAGTTTAGTTAAACTATCATTTAAACTCTACAATTCCCATGAACATTTGACAAGGTAAATGGAAATATTAACCAAGGTAATGAATTTTAATTTAAAGTTACAAAAAGTTTTCATCCAGTTATGTACTAAGCTAAAACACCTATGCACTCCCTAATTCAGAAGACAATTCTTTGTATTCAATTCATTTATGTTAGAATAAATTTAAGTAGTGCCCACCCCAAACCTAACTTTGAGTTTGGCCGGGTATAAATTAGCCCATCTGTGCACTAAGCCATATTTTTTTGTTTTGTTGTCTTTTTTTTTGTGTTTCGCGCTCTGTTTTGTCATTTTGCAGGGGTCTGACAGAAAAGTGAGCGGACCTAAATGGGTTACAACTGAAGGACCATGTGAGTGAGCGAGGGACCATGCCAGTCCAGTTCCAGTAGGAAGCTTTAGCCCGATCCCAGTTGCTTGTTATGCACAGGCTGATGAAAGGCATTTTTTTCTGCTGCTGTTGTTGTTGTTGTAGTTGGGGATTGTGTAGTGGTTGTTGTTGTTGGCAATCAAAAGCATGTTTGGCCAACAGCTGGCATGCGCCATTCATTCATTTGGAAGCCTCGGGACTGGCAGCAAACGTTGGACAACCGCCTGCAATCATTTTTATTAATTTTACCCAAAAGGGAATTTATGTTACCATGTTGAAGGATGGCGGAGGGGGAGAAGGTTTGGGTCATTAGTTATTTGAGCAGCTCATAAAAGTACAGGGCTAGCCGTATGCAGATCTTGGTTTGCTGGCCTAATTGGATATTTTAATTACGTTGGGCAATAAACGAAGAGCGCAAAAACTAGTCGCCCACACGCAACACACATACACATACAATGGCGAAATAATAACTGCAAAAATACAAATAAAAATAGACGTTAAGTTGAAGAAGGAAACGCGTCCGCCATGTAATTTGTTTGCATAATAACTGTTTGCCATCATTTTTGATGTTGTTGTGGCCGGAGCTCTGGATGTCGGATGTGGTCTCATCTGTTTGCATATTTCAGTAGACAGAGCAAATCAGCTGCTCAAATTCACAGACGAATCAGAAACCCCGGGGGAAACAAGTCGAAGATTGATTGCCTTATAAATGGGGATTGACTTTTGTCAGGGTTATAACGCTTTAATGAAATTTTTAATGTTAATACAATAACACCATCAAACGATGGTATAAGTTGCGAAAAAATCGAAATACAGACCCACACACAGTGGGCGAAATTGCCAGGCTAGCGGTAAATTCAATCAATGGAAATGCGCCAAAACACTTTTGATCTCGATACGCAATACTTCAACTTGAACTAGTTTATCGATAGCTATGTTCTAATATTTCGTTACTTATTTCATCAGCTGTTGCCTTACCAAGATCACGTATGATTTCGTGCGAGTATTCAAACTTTTCCTCGCCGTTTTATTAGATTACTTGATGTGCTAAGAAAATGAACAAATTCACAAATTCATTGTGTGTTTTTATAATAAAAGGTCTGTAGTTAATAAAAAATGAATGTTAAGGTCCCATGCTTATATGTTTTAACTGTAAGATATCGTCTAATAAAAACTCTTTAATACCGCTTATATAGTTACCTATAGTTGTTTTATGTGGAATGAAAGTAGGTTGATTCACCTGTATTCAAGCTAGTTTGTTTATTTTCTGTTAATTTGAGTCCTTGAGATCGTGAATGTCGAATATGAATGGCCAATATTCGAAATCGTGCATTTTGGGATTACAGATCTCTCAGATTTCTCCATATGGCTGAATGAAGCTGTCCCATCTCTTGTCCCATCTTGATTTAATAATTTATCATGTTGATTTTACCAATTCAAACGTATAAACAAGATAAAAATCATTTAATTTCAACTTTGCCTCCCTTTGATTTCAAACTGCTACCACTTTTGATTTTTGCTTCTCAAATTTCAATTGAACTATGTACATATGCTAGCAGATAATTGAATTCGAACTTGAGAATAACAAGCAAGCTAATTTTGTGGGTTGTATTTCGGCAGATTCCATACAAGTAACAACGTAGATACCTTGCCTTAAGCGCTCCCCTTGGCGCAGCCGTCTAAGAGGTCCAATCGTTTTCAGTCAAAGGGTTTTTATTTTTAAATATTTTAGTTTGTTTAATTCATTGTTTTCGGAATAATAACTTAATTCAGCCAACTAGCATCTAGCTATCAGCGCGCAAGAATAAGCATTTAATTCTTAGAATACAAAAATCAAAAGTTTAGACATTTAAATGGAAAAACTTTTGGGCCCAAATCAAAGACGAAAATTGGTGAATTTATCAATGAAAAATATTGAATTTACCAATGTTTTTTTTTTGTGTGGGGAATAGCAAATAATAACCAAAACTTTTAAATTAAAATGCCTTAATAATATTTAAAATATTTTTCATGAAAATTTGTGCACTTTTGCATTCGCTCAAACCAATATTCTAAGCACTTTTTCCTCTCCAAAAAATGAGTTTTAAACGCGATATGTAAGAGCTCGCATTGTCATGATGGAGAATGATTCGTCTTCGGCATGTGGATTCGGGAATTCGTCCGAAGACGATCATCAAACAAATGGTCGTGTACCATTCAGAATTGACCGTCTTACGCTGCTCAAGCGGAACACCTGATCCATGCGGCCGAAAAAACAGACGTCCATTTGCTTCGCAGTGCTTCGTGCGCATAAAATTTTTGTGGCATTTGGCTCGTCTTGGTACACCTATCGATTGCTGGTTTGTTTCCGGCACTTATGCATATATCCATGATTCGTCACCTGTGACATCTTTTGAAGCACCGCGATCGTATTTTTTCAGCATTTTCTTGTACCAATCCAACAGGTTAACAGCGAAAAAATATGGCATTTCAATGGGTCCAAAGTGGCCTAAGTGGAAGAGCGACTTGGAGCCATCACAACCTAACCTTGCACCAATCCACAAGAGCCATTTTTTGAGCGATTGTCAAATTGTGCAGAATCCAACGCGAACATTTTGTACGGCAAAATGTTCATGCAAAATCTTTCATATGCTGGTGAAACTAATGTTTAGTACTGCCTCAATCTCACGGTATGTATTGATGTATTGTTGATTTGCAAAAATGGGAAACATCTATGTTTTTTACTTTTCTTTCATATCTAAAAGAGCCTGCAACAAAAATTTTTTTTTAATTTTTAATTTATATTGTAATATTATAAATTAAGTATTTTTTAATTATATAAGAGCAAATGGGAGAACTTAAAATGGAGTAAGATGTGACTGAGCAAGATTTCAAATAATGAAGAATCAAATGCAAATATATATATGGACGTTGAGGTACAATGCGTAGTACGTTCAAGTCAAAGCTTGTTACGCGCGAACCCCAGGCAAAATAGCAGCCCACCTCCCACCCAATCGACCGAGAGACGCAGCTACTAACGTGTGGCACGAAATCGCGAAGTAAGAACATTAAGTAATCTTTACTACGGGCTAAATAAGTTAAAATAGAAATAGTTATAGCAGGAAGAGAAGCTTCAGAGTTAATTAGTTGGTAGAGTTTATTGTAATCAGCATAAAGGACACGAAACGGTTCATGCAAGGCATAGTTAGTATTACAACGATTTAGTGATAGGGAGATAAAATTACGAGTCGGTCTAATAGCAACGTTGAGGTTAATTTGGCCAACCAACTCAGTTGAGTCGATTTCACCATTAATTAGTCTATGTATAAAGATTACGCCAAGCATAACTCTACGGTTAATAAGGGAGGGAATGTTAATCAAAAGATGTCTACTAGAGTACGATGGTAAACGGACCTCAGGATTCCAGCCCAGACCACGGAGATCAAACAATAAAAACTGTTTTTGCACAGATTCAATTCTATCTTCATGGGTCGAATATTGCGACGATTATGGAGACCACACACATGTCCCATACTCCAGAATCGGACGGACAAGAGAAGTGTACAAAATCTTCGTTGTATAGGGATCATCAAATTCCTTCGACCAGCGCTTAATAAACCCAAGAACACTCCTGGCCTTACAAACAGTAGCAGTAACATGAGAGTCAAATTTAAGTCGGTGATCAAGAATTACCCCTAGATCATTTACCTCATTGGCTGAATCATTTAAGCACTCAAGTGGGACATTATCAAGCATATAAGTGAAGAATTGTGGCAAGCTTTTGTAAAATGTAATTACCGTATGAAATGAAGAAGTTAAATCTATACCATATTGAAAGGTAAATGGGAAGTTGATCTATAAATTTATATTAATATAAATTGTGTTTTCCGAAAATCGCCAATTAAGTCTTAAGAAACAATACCAGTGTGTGCCAGCTACGTCCTGTGAATCAGAATGCAAGTGCGGCAAAGCAGGACAACTCATCTTTGATATTCCAATATAATGAATAAGCTGTTGATCGTAATATTATTTTGATAATTAACTTATGTGTAGTATTACTTTAAAAATAATGATATTTTTCAAACATCGGAAATACAGATGTGTTTCAAACTTCATAAACATCGATGCTTGCGAACATCGATTTGTGCCCAGCTCTACGATCTTGCATTATCAGTTCATGCACAGCATCGATGTTTTCTGACACAACAACCGATTTTTGACGACCTTCACGGAATTCGTCCCTGAGCAAACTACAACCATGATTAAATTCACTGTACCAGCGATATACAGTGGTTTTTGATGGTGCTTTATCGCCATACAAGGAACTAAGTTCACCGACACAATATTGTTGAGATAGTTCACGTCGAAAGTTGTACAAAATAATCCAATGAAAACCTTCCCTTGAAATTTCCATTCGGAAGCCAATTTTTTTCAACTCACTGTAAACAACACAAATGGTGCTTCAAGACATTGTGAAACGGTTTATCTTAAAAAAGGTCAAACTTTATTTTGGTATAACCAAATTTTAACTATTGACCTCAGTGCTACCTAGCGTACATTTAAAAAATAAATATGTTTGAGTGTCGTTAACACTCACGAGGCTTCGATGTGAAACATGATGTTAAACTAAAGGGCTTAATTTCAAAATCACAAGTTCTCTCAATGGTATATAGAAAGGATATATAAAAGAAGAAAACTAACAGGGAGCATAATTACCAACAAAAAGATTACTTGATAACAGTCGCAAAGGAATAACAGGCAGAAATAATAAATTCCATCTTGAAATATCAAAAACTTGAAATAATTTTACACCCCTTTTTTCCATCACTTTCCTCCACTGCTCCCCTCACTGTTAAGTCACTGTTTAGTCACTGTTTAGTTACTGTTCCCACTCTTCCCCCACCCCCCTCTTTCAGCCAAATCTGACCCACTCACCCTCTGCCAACGCTCTTGTATGTGTAGGTGTGTGCCGGTACACTTCACAAAACAACAACACAAAATATGCATGCCGTCAGCGTCACGTGACGCTGAAATCAAATTTTACTTCTACTAATATATTTTTTAATATTTTTTTTCATATTTTTTTATTATTAATATCATTTTTATAATCTTAGCAAAATTTGATAAAATTCAATATAATATATCATACAGCTCCCATACAAACGCTTGGATTTTCATGCAAAATTTTTATCCAATTCCATTAACCCTAATGCAAATCCACAATCATAATCAATTTACTAATCGATATGGATAAAACATTATTTGGCCGACTGTAACACGCCCTAAGAAAAGTAAGTATTTGCAATTCGGCTTTTTGCGACAGCTTGCATTAGAATATAGGAGCGCAATGTGTAACCTCCATCCCTTTATAAATTCTTGGTTCAAGGAATTTTCTCAATTTATCGGATGTATATGAATCAGTTTGTAGTTGTAGTGAAACAATTTTGGACGCAATTCGTTTCCAAGACTTATAACAGCTGGATCGCATTGCTCTCTTTAGGCGATCACAGGAGGTTTGGTTCACTAATTTTGAACTCGACTCACACACGGCGAATTTGTTCCATTATTGGATCATCCAACCACTTCTTATGCTTCCCTTTGGAAAATGTAAGACTGACCATTTCTGGAAAAGCCTGTCTCAGCAGTACTTAAATCGGGTTTGTCGACGTCGCAAAAACATAATTCGTTAAGTAGGTTTGCAAAACTAAATTATGCAATTTCCTAGTTCTAGAACAGTTCCGAACTACATTGATTGGGATCAAATGATGAAAGCATTTTCGAACCGGTTCAAACTTGATTATAATTTAAATTTAATTTTAATTTATACACTTAATTTCTTCAGTTGGCTGTTTCAAGCTTTTTGAAAATTTCACCATGCTCTCTTTTCTAGCAATTCCACAACGAAAAACAAACAGAAACTGTTCGCGTCTCGTCCGCGTGACGTTTGTAATTCTGAAATGTTCAACTGGCGACGTCGGCACCAACGGCGACGGCAAATGCACATTAAAAAGCAACAATAACGATGCCACAAAAAAAGGAAGAAAAACCAACGAAATGCCAGCATATTCTTTGTTGTTTTCAGAGAAAAAAAAAAAGAAGAAAGACATACATAGTCGTTAAAACCAAATGTGCTGATTTCCTTAGTGTTGGGTGAGGCATATTGTGATGTTTTAGAGGCTGTTGTCTCCGTTCCGCTGCCTTACCAACTCAGAAGCGATAAACTTTTTGTATGAAAATTAATTTGAGCTTTCGGCTGTTTGTATTTCTTGTTATGCTTTTAGTCCTAATGGCCATAAGTAGGCAGCATTTTATAAGAAACTCAATTTTTCTCTTGTTGAGAGGCGTTCTAAGGCGGTAGCAGGTGTTGCCACAGCAGGCGAGGGGCAAATGCCCGAAGGGAAAGCAATGAAGAGTGCAGCAGGTGTAGGAAAATGAAAAGCAAATGAAAATGGAAATGATGATGAGTGAACAGATCAGAAATCTCAAAAGGTGGCAATATATATATTTGAAATGCAGGAAATTATAAATACATTAGAATTTCGGAAGTTTAATAAATGACCAGAAATCCCAAGGAGTTGGATTTGGAGAATATGTTGCTGGGTGAATTAATCTGGGTATTTTTGCTGCAAACTTTATAGACATATCAATTTTTTCATATCATTTGGCAAAAAAATAATGTCATTCTGATACAAAATAATATAATTTTCTTAAATTAATATTGAATACTTTCAGAATGATATGAAAAATGTCAAAATGATATGTTAAAAAATATCGGTTTAAAATCTTTCATATCGGAGTAAAATTGATATGAAAAAATATCAATTTTTTCCTCGTTGATCTCAGGAAATGGTTCGAACTTTGGAGCGAACCTGGAATTTAAAGAGGTTTTCTTTTTACATTGAGATCGTATGACTCCACAGAGGACTTCTCTTTCAGTCTTTCAGTTTTTTTACTTGCAACGCAATTGGCCTTCTGTAAACGCATCGAATTTGCCCATCAGTAGTTAATGCAAAGCAAGTCCTTTCATTTCCGAGTGCAAAAATTCAGATATGCAGGAACTAAGTCACCCTACTGACCCTCAAGTAATAATAAAATCAAATTCGTTGCCCTCAAAGCTTTTCCAAAACCAAAAGATTTTCAGTGACAATTTTAATACTCATATTTTGCAGTCATTCTGAAGCTACTGAATTTGCTTTAAAATCAATTTCATGCTACCGAAAGCCACTCAATTCCCAGATTAAACGTAATGGCTTAAAATAATTAAGCAGCCAGCCAGAGTAGATTCCAGGCCCAAGCAAACGAGAGCACTTGTGAGCTTAGCCAAACAGATGATGTGGCTCTCCTATCTCTCTCTCTATCTGTGTGTGTGTGTGTGTGTGTGTGTGTGGGTATCTCCTACTGCTAAAAGGATATATGCGACTTACGCTAAGTACAGTCAACCCAACCGCAGCCAAGTGCAGCAGTGGCGACAATAACAAATGAATGCTTGTCAGAGGAAACCGACCAGGGGGGGGGCGGAGGGGGGGAGAGCGTGAGCATATTGAGCGTAAAACCAAAAGATTTAGAGGTACATGAACAAAGATGATGCTACTTAGACATATGTCCTACAGTCTCTAGCTCAACAATTTATGGGATGAAAGGAGCATCAAAGTTGGGTCCAGCTTGGGTTTCATCTATCATAACGCCAGATTTTGCATGGAGGAAAGCAAGCAACAAAAAAGACAACAGCGTAGTTTCCATTGTGCCAAGTGGCTGTTTATGATGTAGCAAGCCAAGGCGGAAGTTATCAGTTGGCCAGAACCAAGAGTCAACTTCTAAAATGTTGTTAGTTTTCCTCCCTTTTTTTTCGCAATTTCAGTGCAACGTTTTGCTGGCTGGGACTTTGTGAGCTCGGGGCTCAGCCAACAAATGGTTTTCTTAAATTGTTTGCCATTTTCTATTTTTACTCTTCCTTAAATAAATTTTTTGCACTTTACAGTTTCCGACTGTCGAGCCTCGGCCAAAGCCAATCACCCGGTCGCCTCCTCCGGCTCTCTCATCGTTCGCTTTAACAATGTTAATAATCTTATTTTGTGCCTCAATGGAGCTACTCTCTGGGTCCGGGGGACTATTCCTTTGTTGTCTATACAGCGAGGACAACAAGAACAACAACATAAAGAAAAAAAACAAAATGTATGCATGGCATTTTATTGCATACCTTAAATGCAATTTTTGTTGCACAATTTTTGGAGCTTTGCTACTGCCGCTGAACGCGCTCACTGATTTTTTTGTTCGGGTCTTTGCCATTTTTATCATGCCAGGCAAACTTGCAGCCCTCTTTGCTTTCACAGCTTTGTGCCTTTTGCCATGTCATTTGTTGGAGTTTTTTTTGTATATTTTTGTTTGTATTTTCATTTTTTTGTTTGGGTGCTGGTAAGTAGCAAATGTCAGGCACTTTAAATGATTTCGTGTTTATGTTTGGATAGCTGAATTCAAATTGTTGCTTAAAATAAATATTTTCTTTATTTACGAATTTTGGGGGGCCATTTATGTTGTGAATTTCAGGCAAAAAGAAATTATCGCTCAAAGAACCAATTTCGCCAAACTTAACCAAACATAGTTCATTCGCTTGAAATACAATTATGTATCTGTGAATTAAATCCGGGAAAAGCAACCGGCTGGCTTACTATCGCACAAAGATTAACCATTTACTTAAGGAGGTGTTCTGGTTGGTGGCCGTCCAGAAATTTCTAGTCATAGTTTTTCTGGACCTAATGGGGGCTGATCGGTTCAACTTGGCGAACCCAGCGCGATCCTGGCTTACTGCGTCTCAAGTCGACTCACACCTCCTCGTTGGTGACCACTGTAAACAGAACGCTTTGCATCCGCAAAGCTTCTGGCTAACGTGAGCGGCGAGCCCTCCCTTCAGGGTACAATATATAGGGTTGGTGCGTCGGATTTGGTACCCACCGCCGTCAAAAAAAACTCCACCAATGAAAACTGCGACAACAATGCCTCGGATACGGACCCCCTCTGACGACGACCCACGCAAACGTTTTAAGGATCACGATTTTAGGATATGCACCTGGAATGTTCGCACCCTCAACAGAGAAGATGCTGATATCCAGTTGGTGAATGTCCTTGAGAAATATTTATCGGACGTTACCGCACTTCAGGAAATGCGATGGATTGGACAGGGGAGCATGGTGAAAAGAACATCAACAACCAATACACCCTGGGAGATCTACTACAGCGGACATGCTTCCAAGCATGAGCTTGGATGCGGCTTTGCAGTCAGTGCAAGACTTCGTCGCTCTGTCATCAGTTTCATACCAGTGGACATGCGACTAGCCGCACTCAGACTTAAGGCTAAATATTTTAATATTAGTCTTATCTGTGCACACGCCCCAACGGAAGACAAGGGCGCTTCGATAAAAGACGAATTCTATGAGCGCCTGGAACAATTATATGAGCGCTGCCCCGATCACGACATAAAGATCGTGCTTGGCGACTTTAACGCTAAAATTGAGAGAGAAGGAGTTTTTGGCTCGACAGTCGGCCGATTTAGCCTTCATGAAACAACCTCCGGTAACGGAGAGAGGCTAATAGATTTTGCCGCGGGCAGGAACATGGTCATAAGTAGTACCAGGTTTAAACATTGCGACATCCATAAGGCGACCTGGAAGTCCCCTGATCAACTATCATCAGATTGATCATGTTGTGATCGACGGAAGGCACTCATCGAGTGTTCTAGACGTGCGTGCGATTCGAGGTGTCAACATAGACTCGGATCACCACCTTGTTGCAGCCAAAGTGCGCACGCGGCTCAGTGTGGCACATGCCTCACGTACTAGTACACGTCGAAAGCTAAATGTCGATAAGCTGCAATCACAACGGACCTCTGAAGACTACACAGCTAAACTCACCCAACTGCTCAGGGAAAACACACCATTCCCTTCTAGTGTAAGCGAACAGTGGAATCATATATCACACTCCATGAGTACGGCTGCCAAGGAGATACTCGGATACGCCGAGCACCCTCGAAAGCAGACTTGGTATGATGAGGAGTGCCGCGACGCTACTGCAGAGAAAGACGCTGCCTACAGGAGAACTCTGCAGTCGGGAGCAACGCGGGCTGTTAAAGAGCAATACCGGAAGAAAAGGAGAGAGGAGATGCGCCTTCTCAGAAGGAAAAAGAATGAGCGAAAAAGGCGCATGCGTGAGGAAGTCGAGATACTTTTCGGCATGGGTGAGACTCGAAAATTCTATCGAAAGATTAGACGGCTTACCGAAGGTTTCAAACCCGGAGTCACACAATGCAAGGACGAAAATGGACAAATGGAGAAGCTATTTCGCCAACCTGCTGGGAGACAACAACGAACACAATACCGTCTCTGGAGTAGTAGCGACGCCACCAATCGACAACATAGAGATAGACCCACCGGACCATCACGAATTCTGTGTAGCCATAAAAAGGCTTAAGAACAACAAATCAGCAGGTGCAGATGACCTGCCAGCTGAACTGTTTATGGCTGGAGGCGAGGAGTTGGTAAGGTGCATGTACCAACTCATCAGCAGAATATGATCCGACGAGAGCATGCCCGAAGATTGGAGTCTAAGTGTAATTTGCCCACTTTTTAAAAAAGGAGACCCTGCAGTTTGCGCCAACCACCGTGGGATCAGTCTCCTTCCCATCGCATATAAGATTCTGTCGTGCATTATTTGTGAACTTCTAAGCCCGCTTATTAGCACACTGATCGGACCTTATCAGTGTGGCTTCAGACCTGGTAAATCCACCACAGAGCAGATATTCACATTACGACAAACCCTGGAGAAGACCTATGAGAGAAATATCAAAACCAACCATCTTTTTGTTGATTATAAATCAGCCTTTGACACACCGATAAGGTCAAGGTTCTTTGAAGCTCTGTCTACCTTTGGTATACCAGCAAAGTACGTTCGACTTTGCATGATGACGTTGAGAGGCACTCGAAGCTCCGTCAAAATAGGAAAGAACCTCTCCGAACCATTTGATACCAAGAGAGATTTTAGGCAGGGTGACACCCTATCGTGTGACTTCTTTAATCTACTGATGGAGTATATACTGCGCCAGTGCCCAAATGCCAACAGATCGGGCTCATTTCTTTATAAAGATCTAATGCTACTCGCATACGCCGATGATATTGACATTATCGGCAAAAACGAACGGGCGGTAAGCAGGGTGTTTTCAGAGGTTGAGAAGTAGTCTAAACTGATGGGCTTAGCGGTAAACGAGGACAAGACAAAGTACCTAGTATCCACGGTCAAGAAGTCAACGCGTCTTGGACAATTTGTTACTATGGGGGAGTACAACTTTGAGGTTGTAGAGGATTTTGTCTACCTCGGGACGATGATTACCGGCGACAACAACATCAGCCTGGAGATCCGAAGAAGAATTACTCTTGGAAACCGATGCTACTACGGGCTCAGTAGGGAGTTCAAGAGCAGAGCCTTTTCTCGAAGAACTGCAATACGGCGCAGAAGCATAGACAATGACAGCAGCGGATGAGGAGGCGATTGGCGTTTTCGAGCGAAAAATCCTTCGGAGGATATATGGACCTTTAAAAGTTGGCGATGGATACCGCATTCGAATGAATCACGAACTGTATGAACTCTATAAGGACATCAGTCTAGTCAAGCGCATAAAGCAACAGCGGCTGCGCTGGTTAGGACATGTAATCCGGATGGATGAAGAAGCTCCAGTAAAGAAGACGTACAAACCGAAGGCGGCTGACTTTGGTGGACAAGGCAGGAGGGGTCGGCCACCACTAAGATGGGATGATCAAGTGCGGAAAGACATTTCCAACCTTGGTGTGAACAACTGGTGCCAGCTCGTACAATGCAGAAGCGAGTGGAGGGCATTCATTGCAGAGGCCAAGACCGTCAAGCGGTTGTGATGCAACATCGGGCCAATAAAGAAAGAAGAAAGAAAGAAGGAGGTGTTCTAGTTAAGAAATTTTTTTTTTCGATTTTTTTTTTATTAACTTGAATTTTCTATTAGGGTCTTAAAATCATCCTGCAAAACTTTTCAAGCAAATCCGATAATATGTTTCACAACAATAAACAAAATCAAATTTTTTTCCAACTCTCGAATATGAAAAAAATTTTTCATCGACCCTCGTATTTTTCAAAATTCGATGTTTTTCTTTTTTTTTTATCAAAAGACTTTAATTTATGTTAAAAAATGCTAAAAATTTTTAAAAAAGTTGCTTTTGAAAAAAGAATTTTACTTGAAAATTGTATGATATTTTTTTTTTTGACAAGTCTTAGTCTTAAGTGATAACTGTTGAACCGATTTTAACAATTTTTTTTTAATTGAAAGCTAACACCCAATTGCATCAAATCCATGCTTGAAATCTATTAAAAATAATTTTCATTTTATCGAAAACAGTTGTCGAAACTTTAAACGCGATTTTCTCGAAACCATGTTTTTCAAACATGTTCGCACGATAACTCAAGTTTTTCTTGACCGATTTTGATGAAATAAAGGCCAAACGACGAAGAATTAACGGCGCTATTGTATGAACCTCGATCATCGCCGAAAACATTTTTTTAGTGTTTTTTTTTGTTCATTGGACTAAAAAAAAATAATTAAATAAGCCATTTTTCATTTTCACATGGCTGCCATTTCTAAAAAAATTTTAATTTTTTTTTGTGGAGGTTCACACGATAAAGACATTTATGATTACTCATTCCCGTTTTTGTTTTTTTCGGATGAGTTATACTCAAGCAATCGTGCGAGCATTGGACATACTTTTTTTGTGGAGGGCGAAAACTTTTTGAACTCCCCTCGCATTCACACATTTTTAATTTTTTATGTTATTTTATGAGTTGCCCAACCAAATGCAAAAAAAAACTGAAATAAAAAATCTTTACGCGTTTTCTTTCCACGATTTTTTAAAATACAGGTCAAATTCGGCCGTCTAAAGTAGAAGACCTCCTTAACAGAAGCACCTGTCCCCAGCTATCCCTAAACGCTACCTTGAACTCGCAATCAAACAATGTTGTATACCTTTGCAGTACACCTTGACAGTAGGCTCACTTCGCTCATAGATTCAGAAAAACTTCAAATAAAGTCTTCACTGGCTAATTTTCTCCCGTTCGCCACTAAAACTGGAATATTAAGTTTTACTGTACAAAAGCATCATAAAGCCAGTCTCGATGAATTTCTCAAAGCTATACTCGAATGATCACAATCAAGAATTTTCAGAATCCTCACTGGAGCCCTACGGTACACTCAGAGAAAATCGACTGGCAAAGTTCTAGATCGATCGGAATAGAATTTATACCATTTTGTACTTAAAATGTCAAGTATGCTTTGTTTCTGGATTTACTTAAATTAAGTACAAAACATTCTAGAATCGAAAAGCGACTGTTTTGAAAACTACGAAGATTTTTTAACTTTTTATTGAAGTTTTTTGAATGAAAAGAAACATGTATTTTTTTAAATTTTTCTTTATTGTCGAATCTGCATGAAAGTTTTAAAGGATGTTTTAAAAACCCAAATAGAAGGTTTAGGCAAAAAAAAAAAAATTTTAAAAAATAATTTTCTGAAGTTATACAAATATAAATACATCGATACATTGATGCGAGAATCGATTTTTTCTATGTTTGAGAAACATCAATATAGTTTTTGGGAATTTATATAAATCGAAAAATAAATTACTACTACATGGAGAAGTGTCGCCTGCAAACTCGTTCTAAGGGTAGGATCATTATTATATGTTGTTTGAAAAATGCAATATCGTTTTAGAATTACTAAATCTGGTGTTAAGAAGAATGATGTAAGAAGAATAAAGGTGGAAAATTTTGGAAGTGGTTGTTAACATATAAACATTATGTTATCAGTCAGCACATGCTGACCCCAAATATGTATATACGGGAATGTTCCACATTTCGACGACGATTTCCGTATAATCGTTCTCATTTCGCTTCGAAATCCTACAAATCATTATATATGAAGTGACGAAAACATTGATATTATTTAGAAACATTGACTGTTTGAAATCGACTGCTGGAAGCCAAGCGGATTAAAATCGTCAAAAAATTACAATTTTCTTCTTTAGCTATCTCTGACATATTTGGCACTTTACATATAAACTTAAACAATTCTAATTCGAAATACATAAGTTCATACGGAAATCGGAGTGGATATGTGAAACACACCCCATTATTTGATGTTTTCGAAAATTTCACTAGTCATAAATATTGGATATACATATTGTAGAGTAAAATATCCATATTTTCTGAGTTTATTAACATTTTCTATGATTGGGGCGCATGGCAAAAATTTGAAACAAACATAATCTGATCTGCGTGCAGACAATTGGAGTGAGGTTACTTTATCTCTTCTTGTCTCTGAGATGTTGGTGTTCATACAGACAGACGGGCGGATGTACCTACAGACGGACGTGGCTATTTCGAATCGGCTGTTGCCGCTTATCAGTAATATAAATACTTTATAATATCGGAGAAGCTTCCTTCCGCCTCTAACACACATGACTTAAGTATATCCCCCTTTTACACTTAGAGTAACGGGTAGAATTACACTCCCACTGATGACACCATTTTTCTAAAAGCCTCACGCTCCCAAATAAGTTCGCTCCATATAGTATTGGAAATAATGCTCGTCGTGATACAATTTGATGGTAAAATCACGTTCAGGCGAACATCTTTAAGCCAAGTAACATTGATGTACTCCATGATGTGCCCGAACCGGAGCAGAAAAATTTTTCACGCCCCAACCTGAAGCTGAACCGGAGTAAAAACGAGAAGGCCAAGCTAACTTCATCTGTGCCGAAGTTTTTAAGCCCTTGCAAATGCTGTTTTTGAAATGTCAGAGTTTAAGAACGCTTACATAAAAATCAAAAATTTTTGTAACTTAAACCCATTTTCCGACAGATAAACATCTGATTTCGACCAAATTTCGCGAATCTTTTTGAAAACATATCAAATTAACAATCGTCGAGTTTAGGAAAGATAAAATTTAAAACAAAAAAGTTTTTCTCACTAAGACCCATTTTCCGACCGATCGGTCCTATGGAAACTATAAGATATAGTCATCAGAGTTTGACCAAAGTTTGCAAATCTGCTTGAAAGCATATAATATTAATAATGACGGAGCTTGAGGACGCTAACATTGAAAACAAAAAAGTTTTCTTACTAAGACCCATTTTTCGACCGATGGTTCCCTTGGCAGCTATAAGATATAGTCATCCGATATTGACCAAAATTTGCAAATCTGTCTGAAAGCCTATATTATTAATAATGGCCGAATTTAAGAACGCTAACATTGAAAACAAAAAAGTTTTTCTCACTAAGACCCATTTTTCGACCGATGGTTCCTATGGCAGCTATAAGATATAGTCATCCGATCCGGTCGGCTCTGACATATTAGCAGCGCAGTAATAAGAAGACTCTGTGCAAAATTTCAGCTCGGTAGCTTTAAAACTGAGAGACTAGTTTGCGTAAAAAACAGACAGACGGACGGACCAAGCTCAATCGACTCAGCTCTGATCAAGAATATATACAGTTTATGGGGTCGGAAATGAATATGTCTATGCGTTGCAAACTTGTGGGCAAAATTATAATACCCTTTGCACGGGTATAAAAAGGCAAAAATTGGTTTTGGGAAAAAATTTTGGAACTCAGATACCGGTACACAAAAAATTAGAAATATTGGTTACGGTTTCGGTTCTTGTTGGGAGTTGTAATCGGTTATTTTCGGTTGACGGTTCCATTTCTGGTTTAACAAAAATCAATGTAAAATAACTCTTTTATATCCTCTCTTTTGTTTCACAATAACTACACGTACATTGTTATTTTCAGCCAAAAAAAGTCCAAAATTTTTCTAGTTTTTGGTGATGATACCAAAAATGTGCTAAATTAGAGGAGTCAAAGGATTATCAACTATTATTAGCTGACACTTTTCTAGTTAACAAAAAATTTTTCAGAATTTTTAAAGCTTGGAAGAAAACGGATCAAAGATTTACATGAGGAATGTTTAATATCTTTTCTGGTCCAAAAATTGGCCTCTATTTTCAAACCTGTGTAATTCAAGGTTCCAACCTGATAAGTCTTTGCGACATGGTTTCTCGGACCATGTTTCGATAATTTATAGCGCATCAGATAATCCTCTTCCGTTTGCGCTAACCTGTAATTTGTGTATCATGACGCCAGTTTGCTCTTCAAAAACCAACATTAAATATTGGCTTACTCAGACTCAATTTTTAACACAATGCCACTATTAGTGCTCGGAAAATACTCAAGATTAACAATCGGATATAATCGTTTTTAAAAAGAAACACGTAAATTCTTCACAATTCTTGAATTTTTGGGCTACCCAATCGTTGTATTAATAAATGATTACTTTTTACCTGTTATCATACGATGCCGAAATCACTCGTGCAGCTTTCTATTACAGACGATTTCAACATAAAAATAATTCACCCATTTGTCTCCTTTAGTTCCGATGGGATTAGTTGTGTATTTTCGTCAATGGCCATTTGCAGATCCCCATTTTAAATAGTCATAGGCCTGCAGTCTTAGTAAAGTCATTAAATCGTTTGATTGAAGCTTTTCTAAAGACATAAATTTTTGCTAAAAAATGTCTTTTGCCATACAATTGCCAATAATTGACTCATTGCCTCTTTGGCTTCTCCCCCGAGCAAACGGGAATTACGCTTATCATTTAAATCGCAAAATTCTTCCCCTCGAAACCCGAAATCACTCAACAACAAGCCAAATTACACAGACACAGACAAAAATGCCATTTAAGTGCCATAAAATAAAAGTAAATAAGTAAATCAAGGACAACCAAAAATTATCTGCAGCTTAAATAAATTTGGCAGAAAATAAAAACCGGAGAACACAACACACCTGGCTGGCTGGCTACCTGGTAGGAAGCTGGGCAAAGTTGCTTGGCAGCCCATCATTCAAATTTAATGTCTAATTTAAATGCTGTAAATACCAACTGCGGGATGTGATGAGCAGCCGGTTAGGGGGAAGACTTTGTTATGCAAATTCACACAGTTAACACCATGGCTATGGGGGTTAGTGGGCGTTGGTCAAAGGCCGTTTGCTGTGTCTGGTGTTCCAGTTTCGTATTTGCCGCCGCTGCTGCTGCTGTAAATATCATTAACGTGATTTTAAAGCCGGCTCGTAAAACTGCCAGGACAACGCACAAGATAGAAGGGGAAAAAGCAGGAGCAGACGAGGCCGAGATGAGGACTCGAGTGTCGGAAATTTGCTTTTAATTTTGCAGCAGTAGCAGCAACTCTAGCTGTGGGCGTGGCGCCGGTCTAAATGCCTTTTGGTTAATGCAGCTTTTTTTTGGCCCCAAAGCCCGCAGCAGAGCGCACCACCTGTCATATATTTCAAGCAGGGCTTTAATTTATGGCAGCCTAAAGGAGCTGTTTTTCCTTTTGTTTCGCTCAAAAGTGAAATTGAGATCCACTTAAGAAGGATTTTTCATTTTTTCAACGGGGTCTTAAAAGATTATAACATTCCCCTCCATTAACATACTTACTTTGCTCGCAGCTCGGTTGGTAATTTAATCTGAAGAGGGAGTTTTTTTTGAATAAGTTTCAAATTTCAATAGTAAACATTTTCGTATTCGAACAGAGTTTCAACTTAATAATACCATAATTGTTTTGAGGAGGAAGGGGCTGTGGCTTTCGTATCATGGGGTAAGTTATATTTTACGATTAAAATTTATGCAAATAGAGCAGGCTTTGCAAACCGAATTCAGCTTGGACTTCAACAAAGGCAATGTAAAAAGTGCAGGAAAGTAAATGAATTGAACTGTTATGAAGTATTTGAAAAGATAACTTAAATATATTAAGCACATTATTATTTGACCAGTTGCTTGCAAGGTTTCAAGGGACTCACCTCTGCTCTCCACGAAATTCACTACCCAAAAGTAATGCAAGATAAGGGCCAGTCAAAATCATAAATACTCAAGCTAAAAAAAGCTAAAAAAAAAAAATCAAATTAGTATTTTCTATCTTTTATATCCCAACCTGTGTTGGGACCCACGATGAAGCCTTATTCCTTATATGTATATCCAGACTGAAGCTTTCAGACTTGAGCATAGACGCACTATGTTGGATATAATGTTTCTGCACAAGCTGATGAATGATTATATTTATGCAGCGTACCGACTTGTGTGTTTGAACTCTAATGTCCCATCAAGACTAACTCGACACTATATACCCTTGCTTTCTTGCTTCATTTTACTTCTTCAGTATTTGCCTTTAATTATCCGTTTCGCATTCTATGTAGGGCTTACAATATTATCTTTCCCCTCCTCAGTGGTAACATTTCCGACGAAGGCTTTAGGTATTTTATTTTCTCGAATTTTACTCCTGCATAGGTTCTTATACTTCTTAAAAATTCCTTCTAATCACTAACACCGCGAGCAGGGGAGTATCTGATGGCGTTTGTTCTATGTATTTATTTATTATGTTTTCCTTTTCCTTCCCGTAATTTTTTACTCCTTTCTACTGTATTATATTATAGGTGTGTCAATTAGACGAAGTTGCGATTAAATTAAAATGAAAAAATAAAGATCCAGCTAAAAATTCTTGTGCTATGTACTACATATAAAATTTTTAGGTACTTTATTGCCTAACTATGAAGGCTGTAAAGGATTATTTTCAAGGAAATTATGTCCTTCTATTGTAGATAGATAGCCGTCAGCCATTATCTATGATATAGACAAAATGCATGTAAAAAGCTTCTTTACTCTCAAAAAAAAAAACAATTCCCAAATTCACCCTCAAAATTACAAATATAATTTCCGGAAAGATCCTTATTTCAATTTTAGAAATAAAACTTTTCTTAAATATGAAATTTTTTTTTTTTAAGCCACAAGTCAAAAATCTTGGGACGCCAGAAAGTAGAACTGAAACTTCTTTATGAGGGGAGCTTTTCGTATAAACTCTTGCTTTTCAAATTTAATCAGTTTTCTATTTTATGTGGAATGGCTCAAATGTTCTGGGTTACTAGATCAGATGATAAATGTTCGCCGATTTGAAACCGACTGCTTATAATCTAGTAACCGAGCTCTATCCTTACACTTCGTAAATAAAGTCAACGAAGCTTAGGTTGATTTGCCATAATTTCTACAAAAATCTCTAGAGAATTCCAGGACATCCCTGTATAAAACTAGGTTGTTTTGTTTACCAATTCAACTTGAAGGGAAAAATTTAACTAATTAGTGATTGCATCCAACTCTGCAATAGTTGCTACAATAGCTTAATGTGATTTGCAAGAAGCGGTAGTGAAGGCACATTCGTTTCGACAGTGTTAGCTTAACCCTTACTTGAAGTAAAGATACAAGCGGTTTCATATATAAAACGTAAATAAATTATGGGTTTTTACGTCCGTTCTGCTCTATGGACACGAATAGCGAAGGGACTGAATCGACTATTTGGGCCATGACTTCTCGTTAATGCAACGGCAAACACTACACCGAAAAAAAAGCGTCATTATATTTTCAATCTTTTTAATCTTGGAGTAAGCCCGGCATAAGCTTGAAAATTCAATCTCGACTTACAGGATATTTGACACAATTCAAGCTTTCCGGGATTGGCCCAAGCCTTTTGAACTTGTATCATTCCCAATGTGCTTACTCCAATCCTCTTCGAGATCACATGTTCAGAAATAAGAGAGCAAGAGCGAAAAAAATTTAAGTAGCATTTTTGACATGCGGCAAAAAACGATTGCGATGGTCGTGAGCGATGAGATGCCGTTCTATACGTGTTCGGTGCGCATGGCAGTGGCTTCGAATCCCAGTTGAGCCGAAAATTTTTGCATATATCTTTGTTTTTCAGATGTTTTAAATAAACCAAACCTGGTGTGGGTCGTGAAGTGTATAAGCATGTCCTATGGAATATGGCGGGGGAAAGGAAGAAGAGAGGTTTCTTTCCTGGGATCAAATCCAGTATTACATATCCAGCTCAAAATCAATCTCGAACATGCTTAAAATAATCATTTTTGTATTAGGATTAAATTGTTCTCGAATTTTATGCTTAATTCAATCGTTTTTAAGATTAGCCTGGGATAGATGTAATCCTTATTAGGATTAAAAAAGTCGGATCAACTCAATCCCTTTTCGGATCGGGTCAAGAATATCTGGGACTACGTTGTTTTCATTACCGATTGGTATTGATTTGGTCCCTTATGGATTGATTTTTTTTTGAGAGTAGGAGATGTTGTCCACGGCTTGTGGGTACTAAGAAGTGCCAAGTCTGACCATTGAGAAGTTATGCAGCTCATCCGTTCGACCTGTATGTACGTAAGTCGCCGTCGTCCACAATTGAATCATTTAGTACTGGGCCAAAGTTTCTCATCATTAGACATCTCGTACGAGGGGCTATGGTTCCTTTAAAAGACAACTTAAAATGGTCAAGTTTATATAAACGACACTAGCACATATGAAACCTTCGTGGATCAACAAGTCAGGCAAAAGCGACATTTATGGAGCTTACTCAACTACTCATCGGTGTATCCCTGAGATGCGATTTCTTCCACCCTTGGCATGCTTAGCACTCCGGCAGCGTGAGCTGTCCTTCAATGAAGCTCAAGCTGCTTTGCAATGATCTCTTAGAAAAGCAACATATTATGAATAACATAATTGAGCTCCATAATTAGTTTACTTACTTTACTTGCCAAAGGCAGCATCTAAAATTGCCCAACCGCTTTTCTTAACTTTTTTTTTAACGGTTTTTACACTCATCTTAATAAATTTGATTTTACCGCACCACATTACGAAAAATGTAGTTTACTTATATTCCACACCTTCAAAATAATAACTCATCGATGGACTATCGAGTGACGCGTTGACGTCGGTTGGCAACGCTGTGATATCGATATGACTATTTCGAGAGTGAACTCCAGACTTACTCACGAAACAGCAACCAGCTAAATCTGTGTAAAGTCTTTATTTTTATGTGCAGTTTTGGATTTCGCGACTATTTCGCTGGTATCTCCGTACCAAGCTTTAAGGGGGTTTTAATGCTAGTTGGTGTTTCCGTTTAAAATTTTTGGCGTGGTTCCTAACATGTGGCAACGTCAAAAATACTCAGGACGGTTTGCCATTTCACAATAAATAAACTAACAACCGAACAGCGCTTGCAAATTATTGAATTTTATTATCAAAATTCGTGCTCCGAGGAAATGTGATTCGCAAATTATGTTCATTTTATGGTCGTCATAATCGACCTACCGATTAGGCTATTCAGTTTCACTTTATTGGACAATAATTCACCATCACGTGTGCGAAAGATGCGTACTAAGTTGAATATTGCTGCCGTATCGGCCTGTGTCAATGAGGATTGCGATATTTTAATTCGTCACCCTTCTCATCACATTATTCGACCATCTGAAAGATTTTATGTAAACTCTTCGATACGAAAACATACAAAATTCTGCTAGTGCAAGAACTGAAGCCGGGTGACCTTCCACAACATCGTTTGATCCACTTTTTTATCCAAAATGGGTACGTCCACAAATAGAATTAACGAATTTGGTCAGAAGAGTAGCCAGAGGCAGTTTAAGAGCTGCCATGCACTCTGCAAAAAGGCACAAACCGGACCAGTTTGTGGGCTGGAGGCATCATTGCACTTTTTTCAAAAATAAAGAAAACCTCAACATCGCAGTCAATGGATTGACTCCATTGCAATGGAGCAAAGTACCGTGCGATGATTATCGACTTTTTTCTTGACCAAAATGGAAGAATTGGGCTTGGTTGACATGTGGTTTCGACAAGATGGTGCCACTTGACACGCAAAACCATGGACCAATTGAGAGACGAGTTTGGTAAGCAATTAATCTTACATTTTTGAACAGTCCACTGGCCACCAAGATCCTGTGATTTGACCCCACTAGACAATGGCATACATCAAACATCAAAAATCGTACATCATCCATCAAAAATAGTTGAAAATTTTGAATGACAGCTTGAATTTATTTGTATTTTCATCCATAACAATCAAAACCGCTGGCAATCATGATTGCATATCACATTCGTTCACCACAACAATCCATCAACTTTTTGCCATCGGTTTCTGCTGGTGAACACTGCCAAATTCTTGTGGGTCATCGTGAAGTCTCTCGTGTACAGGGTCAATACAGCCACAATTGCTGCCCTAGAAGACAGCTACCATAAGTGAGATACCTGCCGAATTTATGGAAAAAGAATGCCAAAATTGGAGCTAGCAGATGGACCAACTCAGCCGTAGCAGCGGGCTAGAAACATTAAAAACTGAGGACGTAGCTCACAATCCAACTTTTTTAAGCCACCAGCAGTTAACCAGGACAATCAAATTGCAGTTATTGTGATGATTATGAACAAACCCAAATTAAGAAACAACAATGTTTTATTTAAAATTCCAACCTTTCTTCGACTGTTTCGATTCAGAATAATTTGTTTTTACCGATATTATAAAACTGCGTCGAGCTCCGGATCTACAATTAAAATCAAGAAGAAGTATGAAACTTGAGTAAATGCAAAAAAAAAAAATTATCTTACATCATGTATTCATTGGAGGGAAAACAGTTTTCACTTCCTCAATCCCTTCTCTTGCAGGTTAACAGCAGCGTCCTCCCCAAAAACCGGGACCGCTGGGTCCACACCAGGAGTTGAAAGGTCCATTGAATGGCCCAAAACAGGGATCATAGAAACCACTGGGTCCACAACCGCCGCAGGGATACAATGCGGCACTGGGATAGCATGGATAGTAGCACATAATTGTTAGGTAAGTTCTAAGAAGAAATAAGGTTTCTATTATTTTGGTTCAGGCACAAGTAATAAAGTCCAAGAGCTTACTTGGCCGACAAGAATAACAAGATATACTCAAATTTAGGAAATTTTAGACGAAACAGTCCGAAAGGTAGGAAGTTTAGGCTACAACTGATATAACTGAACTAATAGAATCTAAAATGTATAAAGTACAAGCAGAATTTAAGGTCAAGGCCTACCAAAGAGAAGAAAATAAATATGGTTTTCAAATATAATAAATTCTTTTTGAGTTAAGTTTTGAGCATCAGCTTGTACAGGTAAGTTCCCGCAGGCAAATAATTTGACCAAATTTTTATACAAATTTGGCTAAATAGTCCAAATTAGGAAACCTTTCGGCAAGATTTGATCAATTAATTTGAGTATGGAATCATAGTTTTAGTTTTAATTTCGGGTTCAATCCGTTTCGGTTGATGATTTATAGTCTCAAGTTATATAATAGCTAAACTCTGAAATTTGTACCTTTTGGACTGTTACGTTTATGTTTCCATTATTTTCGACTTAGCTATCAATGGTAAAGCAGTATTTTCATATATCTGTTATGTTGCACATGCTTCTCTCTGTATTTTGCTTACATTTACACAAACTCAGAGTACCCCTTTTTAACTCAATGATTAAACGGTTTGAAAATCCTTAAATACAAGACATTATTTCATTCTGTTACTGCTATAACTCCCCCCATTCATTACACCTAATAAAGAAATTTCATTTCCAATCAGGCAACCAACTTGTTTTGCTGCTTCACTCATTATTCAGGCATTTGCTCTGCTCTGAGGTTTGACAAATTTTGTGTTTAGTATGCACATTTGCCGAGATCTGACAAATTAATGCACATTTGCGACAACATCTTCAATTCGAATCACGCGACATGTCACATTTGTTAATGGGCGGGGGGCGTGGCAATGTCATTGAAAATCAAGCAGCAGCTCATTTGATGCAGCATCACATACGGCTTTGTCGTTCGTCTCGCCGTTCATCATTGTTGTTGCCGCCGTCGCACCCAAAGCCCAAACCCAAAACGCTCATCAGTGTCGTCTGCCCCACCAAGGAACACATAGCAAATGCGCAACAATCCGCTCAAGTGTAAATAAAGCAAGAGAGACGGCCCAGGAGCAGGACCAGAACCTGGCCAGAGTTGGGCGAGGAGCCTGGTCGGCGCGTTTTTGTGCTCGCCTTGGCGGCGTCTGTGGCATTAAAATGACAAAACACCTGCATGGCAACTGCGATTGTCACAGTTGCTGCTTCTGCTGCTATTTTTGCAGTTATTTTTACTCGGCTAAGAATGGGTACACTCACTTTGACGGTACACCGAAACATCATACGCTGTGAAAATATCTAAATATGTGTACTAGTGTTAGCCGTGCCCCCATTTTAACGGCTCTTCAAATTATTCAAGTTAAACTTTGCATTAGAGTTAAGTGGAAAGAGCGGAATATTTTTAAATTCAATACAAACACCTTAGGTAATGTTTTTGCATTGCAAACCTTTGGACAGTAGAATTTTAAGTCATTTCGAAGACATGTATTCAAAATGGTATTTTTTCGCTTTTTGGTTTAAAATGTAAATAAATATGCCACAAATCAAATAATTAAAAAAGAAACTGTATTTTTCTGTAAGCATAAATTCTATGCGTTACAAACATCTGAACAATTTTAATATACCCTCTACAAGGGTATAAAAAGTTTTGATAAGTCATCAAGTTAATAGATCACACAAGTATCCTTTCAGCTCAATAACAAGTTTTAATAATGCACAGAGTAAGTGTGTCTGTTAAAATTTTGAAGTACGCCTAATGAAAGTTTCTAAAAATATGACTTAATAAAATATTTAAATTATGAATATAATAAATATATCTTCGCCTCCAAGTTGGTGAGTTTCTGTTCGTTTGAATAAGCAGCCGATTCCTGCTCCTTCTGTGGCTCTGGAACTGGGTCGGCAAGAAAGTTCATCATATTGTCATCATTGGTTTGCTGGGTTATCAATCCATTGTGACTCTGTTCGATCGAATTGGGTGAGGACTCCTGCTCTTCTTGTGGCTCTACAATTCGTATAGCGGCATGCAGTTTTTGATAGGCATAAAATTGTTGTGAATCTATTACCTTGTACCCCCGGCTCCTCTTGGGACATTGCTCTAATAAATTCCGAGCGTAGCCTGCCTCGGGTTATTTTCTCATATATTTGCGTTTTCTTAATAAGGGATTCTACATGTAGAGGCTGTTTTTAGGACCATTTGAAACAAAAAATCTTATTTGAAAACGCATAGAGTTTTTCAATCAGTTTTTTTTTTGTGTTACAAACAGATTAAAGTAAACAAAAAAAATTTTCTGCTTCGATACGAGGGCTGTTCAAAAAGTACTCGGGGGGTCCAAAAAAAAAGGTATAATGCTGGCGGCAATGATTTCTCGTCTCCAGGTTGTCTGAAATGAAAAGTAAAAACGGGGTTATAATTAGTATAGATGTCATTCTGGTCTGAATCTCGAAAAAATGTGATTTTTTTTTGACAAAATGGCGGCCATTGAAAAATGAAAATTCGATTTTGGGCCCTTTTTTTGAAGTTTAGTGTACAAAACAAGAAAAAAAGTCGGTCAAGCCCGACTATAACATACTCTGTACCCTTACACTCGCATTTGCTCGGGAGTCAAACGGCCAGTTAACACTTCGCGCACAACGCGGTGCGCTCTCTAAGTTTCTCTCTCTCTCTCTCTCTTTCTCTCTCGCACTAAGATTGCCTGTGTTGAACGGTTAGGGTATGTTGCTGTGGTTGTTGGTGGGGGGGTGGGTGGTGTTAACTGGCCGTTTTTTGCTCATAACTGGAGTATCGATCATCCGATCTTGATCATTCCTTCAGCAAATCGATAAATAATTTTGTTTACAAGGTATCTCTAGAGGGAACGATCTATCTCCAAAACTGTAGGAGATATGAAGTTTTTTCAAAATTACGGGGGCGGAAGGGGGCGTGGCAAAAATTGAAAATAAACTTGATCTGCCTGCAAGTATAAGAAATATATGTCCCATACATGTCAAACCTCTATCTCTTACCATCTCTGAGATCTCTTCGTTCATACGGACAGACAGACGGACGGACGGACGGACGGACGGACGGACAGACGGACAGACGGACAGACGGACATGGCTATATCGAATCGGCTGTTGATGCTGATCAAGAATATATATACTTTATAGGGTCGGAAACGATTCCTTCTCCCTGTTACATACTTTTGCACAAACTTAATATACTCTATGTACCTTCGGTACAGAGTATAAAAATAAAAAAAATTTTTTTAAAATTATGATTGAGGTTCAGTCCAGAATAATGACAATTCTGCGTCGATTTCACTCAGTTTCATCAAGATCGGTTCTGTGTAACTGGAGATATCATGGCCGCCAGTTCGAAAAACGTGGTTTTGTGATAAATGCGTTTAAAGTTTGGAGTAGTTTTTTTTTTGCAAATATTCAGTTCGAGAATGGTGACAATTCTGCATCGATTGTTGTAAGTTGTTTCATTAAAATCGGTTTAGTATAACTGGAGAAAAAAGTAGCCAAAAATATTACAGATATTATATACTTACAGATTTTTGTCGGCGATGACAGCTGCATACAGCGAACCTTCCTCATCTTCAAAAAAACTGTTTTCAGCAGCAGCTCTCTCTGCTCTGCGCGCCATTCTGCCTTCTTTAGATGCGGCCGCAGCTCTAACTTCTGAGACTGAGCATTGTGTAGGATAGCCTTCGATAATTATCGACTAAAAATCGATTAACTCTCTAGTGCCCAAATTTTCTTTTCCAAGAAAAAAAAATTATTTTTGGATTCAGTATGTATCAAAAGTGAATGTTTGTTTTAGAAAAACTTTTACTTTTGCACGGATCGAGTTTTATAGGACTATATCCTTGGACCGCCTACACACAAAAAAATCTGTGGTTAAATTTAACCGATATTTTGGGTTAGAAATGCGCCAACCTAAAAAGTCGGTAAAATTCACAAAATTTGACAGTAACTATCACGTAAACCTTTACGCAAAGAGAACTATTGCAATAGTAAATCTAACTGAAAATATCGTTTAGAAATGCGCCAACCCACAAAATTAGTAATATTAACCGATGCGTACAGTAAGTAAATTTTCTTACTGTGTGTACAGTAATTTTACCATAAAAATAGTAATTTAACTGCTGTTACTCAACTGAAGAAAAGTAGAATTGGATACTATTTTCGCTGTCACAAGTTGCCAATCTACTTCAGCTCATCATCATCCCAGACCAGAAGAGCCAACCTTAATACCCCCCCACCCACCAATTTTGGTCCTGAAACAATTGTTTGAATTAAACACATTTTTATTTTATTTGAAAAATTTTTACTTACTTGGGGGGGGGAATCGAACTCTGGGCCCTTGGACTGAACACGATTGGACGGACGTCTTTACCAGTTACGCTACGGAGCGCGTTAATAGAAACGCGTCTAACATATTACTTGTATTGAATCTGCCTAACTACATGCACGAAAAATTTCTTAAATGTCGCATAAATGAGACCACTAGTAATTCTCAAGTTCAAATTCAGTGAAAGTGCAATATAAATATAAGGGCCAAACTGAAATTTTCTCAATCAACAATTTTCGCGGTTAGATTTACTGTCGGTAGAGTTAATCAGTGAAGCAACAAAATTCATTTAAAAAGTTATACTATTTGAGCGGTAAGATTTACTTGTGGGTACAGTAAATTGCTGCAAAAACAAAGTATGAGATGAAAAAATCACGTCAGGGTAACTATTTCTATGGTAAAGTTACTGTAGTAGCAGTAACTTATTAAAACAACAAAATATGTGAAAAAATATTTGTGGTTTAATTTACCCAGCGTACAGTTGTTAAATGCAACAACAAAATACGAGCTAAAATAAATACGTGAACTTTACAATTTCTTCTGTAGATTTTACTGTTAGCACAGTTACCAAGCAACAAAAAAACCACATTCATAAAAAATTTCGAAAAAAGTTACTGTCAGCGTTAGTTAATTTTACCCACCAGATTTTTTTGTGTGTAGAGGCGGCTTTGGGAAGGTAGGCCAACAAAAAATTAGGTAATCAATTCTTTTGTTTACACGTTTTATTATAAATGACATAAAGAAGGGCTCAAAAACAAATAAAATAACAATTAAAACTAAAGTTACTTAAATTCACAAAGCTTCAAATATTTGTGAACAAAAAGTTTGATTACTTATTTGTGATGAAAATCATAGAACAGTCTTTTTTCTGGGAAAAGCACAGGTTTATATTACATTTACTGCAGACAATTTGAGTTTCGGAAGTACAACCAGGAAGCTTACAGGTTTTTTTTGTCAGCGCGTGATAAAAACATTGGAAAATGCTCGACGGTATCATAACGTACATCATTATTTGGAAGGAAAGTTTTCTTCCCTGTGCATTTATTTTCCTTTCCATCAACTTGTCGCGGGCGCCCGGGTCCTTTTGGCAGATAAGGAGTTTGTAGCATGCAAAGCACATATGCGACCTCTGATCGGAAGTTTGGCAATTGGTATTTTGTGTTATTAGCGTCGGGCTGGTTTATTCGGTGGAACAAAATGTAAGCGTTTACCATGGCTAAATCAAGCATATGTGTAAATAGTCGATTTGTATACTTGTTGCTCTTTACGGGAATTTTATATCGACCAATAAGTCCGTCCATTAAGTCGACACCACCCATGTGGCTGTTGTATTCGTGGATAACATTTGGGGAATTTATGTCAACGTACTTTTTTTCGGAACGAACAAAACATGAAACCTGACCTTTTGAATTCGTTTCATTCAGGAAAGGCTTTGTGCCCGCGTAAGTCGAAGCAAGTCGTACTGCCTTCTTGTCCTTCCAAATCATCAAAGACAGTTCGAGTCCTGATACAGATCCACAAAATTCTGTCGAATATCCACGCACATGTTTCTTGAGGTCGCTGTCAGATGGCAGCTTACAATTTGGAATGCGATTCGAGCGAATAGTTCCAAAAGAAAATATTCCCCGGGACTTGAGATATACAAGAAGCGGCAAGGAAGTATAATAATTGTCAAAGTAGATAATCTGATTTTTTAAATCCGGAACATTGCGTGACAATCGAAGAACTACATTTGCTGCCGCACCAAGATCTGGTGAGCCAGTTTGAACAACGTTGTCACCTGCTCCACAATATATCTCGAAATAATAGCAAAAGCCGAGGCTCACAGAAAAAATCACACAGAAGCAAGAAGAGTCACACTCACACAGAAGCAAGAAGAGTCACACAAATTGAAGAATTTCACTCCCCATTTGTGTGGTTTGTCTGGTAAATATTGTCTAAGAAACGTCTTCATCTTCGTTGCACACATTTGTTCATCCACAGATAAGCGTTGGCGCATCAGAACTGACTGAAACTTCTCATTGAAGTGATTCACGAGCGGCCGTATTTTGTATAAAGGATCGTGGTCGGCAGAATCCTTGGAGGGCAACTTACTATTATCATTAAAATGCAAATTACCTCGAATTTTTTCAAAGCGATTTCTTGACATTGTGTTCTGAATTGTTCCAAATGCGTACTCCAATATGAACGAACATTTGGGTAGCGAATAACTGACATCAAAAATAAAATGCCAATAAATTGTCGAATTTCTAAATTGGTTGTAGAAAACGAACTATTGACATCCTTTTGGGCAGCATACAAATTTGTTTGCTGGGTGATATGCTCAATGATAGTATCATTCAAAAAGAATTGAAAACACTTGAATGGCGTATCCAGATTTTTAAGTACTCAGAGGTCAGGCTCAGTAAAGGATATTGCAGATTTATCCATGACTAGGTTCGTTTGGCGCCACAACATCTTTTTGAAAAGCGGTGATTTTGGGTCGATAGCCCAAACAGATCCTACACATTCAGCTATTGTGCTTTCTTTAACATGAGCAATATTATGCTCAGCAGGCGCTTTGCGTTTGCGTTTGCGTTTCTGTGATTGAGGTGAATTGGATGCAATCGAACTTGAGGGTGACAACAATTTTGCAAACGGAGTAGGACTTCCGCTTGAAGTTACACAAATCTCTCTAGCCAACATAGAATCCGACATATGTAGCACTTTTTCAATCGCTTCTTCATCTTCCTCATTGACAGGAAGCGCTGCCTCGCAAACATCATCAGTCAAATCGTCCTCCAATTCTTCTTCTCCGTCCGTATCAATGTCAAAATCAATTGAATTTAACAATTTTTCAATCTCCACGTCGAAAAGAGCTGATAGCTTATTCACTTGTCGTCGTTCCATGTCTACTGAAGCAATTATTTGTACTTAAATATGTCATAGGTTGTTCCACGTTCAAACTTACCCTATAATTTCTTTTTCCCGAATTGTCCCAAGACCGCCTCTAGACGGACTACCTTATAAAAGCAATAGAAAGCTAACGAAAACTTTTTTTTAGTGTGGGTTTCGTATTTTGAGTCCTTGAGACAATCAGCAACACGGTACAATTTTTTTTTCCAGCAGCAAACTTTTTATAATATTTTAAAAAAATATTTATATTTTGCACTTTTTACAAAATAATTATTTCGTCCGAGTTGCACAAATTTTCTGCTTCAAATGACTACAGCAGCTTGCGCAAGCTCTAGTATGTATTCCAAACGCAACGAACTTAATTTTTGGACTTCCCCGAATTAGAAAAAACGCAAAACCGAGTCAAAAGGAATGAAAAGAATAAAAAAACGGTGTTTTTAACCTTACCCGTCTAGAGGCGGTCTTGGGCACTAGAGGGTTAATAATCTACATCGATCAGAGGCGACAACATGTTACCATTCGAATTCAAGAACCAGCTGTTATTTCTCAGCTTTATTTATTCAAAACTTATTTACTCAAAAATGACTCGTTTTGGCGAAGACATTGTTCGACAAAAAAGGCTATATCTTCTAAAGTATTTCGAATTTCACAAAATCCTTTTAGGGCGATATTCTCAAATATCTAAGCCATAAAAAATTCAAAAAATAAAATCGAAAAAGAAATTTTGTAAATGAAGAATCCCCCCTTAAACCATTGAGTATCCCTTTTTAAATTTGCCAACCGAAAACTCCAAAGATTAGAAATGTTAATCTTATGCTCAGTCCACTTACCATTTTGTGTGCTATTTGCTTCCCTTATATCCTGTTGTTTTTTTATCTATTCAGTGCGAAGTTAGGAGACGGAATGAACAAGTTAAGAAAGAAAGCCTTTAACGACATGTGACAATTAACAGGATGGCAAACTTGGTTCTGAAATTTTTACAGCTCGTATTTTTCAATTTGATTATTGGATTTTAAGCATTCCTCCCCTTTCAGTTGCCCCTTTTAGATTGAGCAAACGCTAAATTCCAACTTGAGAATTACAAGTGGTCCAATATTTTTATAATTTATTTTTATAATAACTGAACCGAACCAGTCTTTATTTTCAAGCAGTTTGCATCCCTGGTATTTTTCGCTTTGTGATAAGATTTTTTAGAGAAGAAGATATCATACTCATATCAAACATGTGAGTTTCCCCCAAATTGCTCTTAAATGACATAAAAAAGGGCATTTTAAGCAAGACTGCAAGACTCTCAAATTCTGCAGAAGGTTCGAACTTGCCATAAAGTATGAGGTACGGTGCGCGGACCGTTTCTTAGACTTAGTTAAGCTAAGGTTTTGTTTCGAACCTTGATTCATAGCTTCATGGATCGTTAAAGCATTTCTTCTCTCTATTTTCGGTAAATTTAAGCAAATCGGTTAAAATCGGGGATGTCACAGAATCATCTTCAAACCAATTTTAAACCGATTTCCAATTCTTAGGTGCCACAGAAATGTTGTTTGGTTGGTTTCAAACCTCACTTGTTTTTTTTTTGGGAGATTTTGTTATTTTCTCTCTCTATTTTCGGTTGCATTTTGCTTAGTAAAAATACCTTTTGAATTGGAATCTTTGTTATTTATGTAACACAGCTTTTACATGAATTAATTTATATGTTTTAATTAATCATAAAATCTTGCCGGCCAACCAACCAAACCACATACGCAAACATTAACAAACTATAACGCAACACTCAAACCAACCACAAAATATATTTTTGCAGAGTTGCCAGGTGTAACTAGATGAAAGACGTGCAATTATTTCAAAATATTACCATTGCTATTTTGGTAAAAAGGATTTGAATTTCACCTAAAACTAGAATGTACCGTTTAAAAATGTATTTCATCAAAAACGTAATATATTCTACCAAGTATTATAAAACATCACAGCAAATTATGAATAAAAATTGGTATAAATTCTTTTCGAGAGACGCCACTCTGTTGTTGTAGTTAGACCTGAATCTTACATACAAACCTTTTAGCTAGACTTCCGAATAATAATATAAATTAAATCTCTTAAAGTTCTTAGAGATTTCTGTGCCACTTCGAATCAAACCCTTTCCTGCATTACCACGATGATAAATATGTCAATCAAAAGTCGAGTGATGAGGAAGGGAGCACCTTAAGTATAACTTAAGAAATTTTCAGAGCCGAACCTTTTTCATAAATCATAAAGATTTGGTTAGTGTACCCCAAAAAACTTGAACCGAGCGCATTCTGCGGAGTTCGCTTGTGGAACGGTTTGCAGTCTTGACTTTAAGCAACTTTTAGCTCAAATTACTGAAAATACAAACGTGATGGACCCTTTCGTAAAAAAGATACGAAAATCATACAGAATCGACCTTCTAAAATTTTTAAACAATTTTCGCAGGTTTTCTAAGAGTACTTAGCATTCGACATACAACTTCATACTTGCTTTTTTATTTAAAGAAGAACTTGCAGCTGACGCGTCATGCCACGCCCCTATATTTCACACACACACACACATACCTCCAGGTGAACCAGCAGCTGCATTGTCTGTGTATCTCAGACTCTCCGCCGTGAGTAATTCTGTCTACCTTGTCTCTCACCTCCAACTGAGAACGCATTTTGGCGCACACGTGCTATTATCCTCGACGTTGTATATATGATTGTTAATGTATTTGCCTGGGAACCAAAGTGGGCCACACCGTCACTACAGAGACATGGCAACGGCTGCTGTTGTTGTTGCTGCCCCGCCGCCAAGTGTCGCCTCTGCAATTTCGGGACAGGGAATGGACTAGGCAACATGTTGCCACTGGAGAGATAATAAGTCTGGCGTAAATTAGTTTGCCATTTTGAGTTATGAATGCGCATTTCAACGGAATGTGACTGCTGATGCTGCTACGGCTGCTATGAGAGTGTGCACTGGATCACAATGGATTAAAACTTCGACTGCGTATTACTTATGAGCGTGGCTTTATGAAGACAAAGTTTCCGTAAAGGAGACTAGGCAAGTGGCTGGAATTAAAACGTGTGACTGGTTTATGTTTGCCAAATGACATTGTGGATTATGTTATTAAAAGTGTTGAAAGCATCTCAAGTTTTCCTCACTGCACATTATTAGGTGTATCTTTTGGTCTAAGGAGCCAGGAAACTGAGAAGTACAAATATTTTTCAAATAAATGAATATTTCTCTTACATTTAAATCAGAAATATTCTAAATGTAATAAATTTAAGCAATAACTTTGCTATCAGAATATTTTAGTCTCTGCACACTGAGCTTATTTTAGAGGAACGCAGGAAATTGGATGATGATGTGAATTGAAAATTTACACTGGCCACATCTTACATCCGTCAGTCAATGTAATCAAAAATGGCTTGACGGATTCGGATGAAGTTTGGCACTCAGATAGTTGATAACCCGGACTTAAACATAAGCTATATAAATTTTATTTAAGTGGTCAAAAAAAACCGCGAAATTTTCAAAATTTTTATAAGAGTATTTATTAAAGCGCTTAATGTTTAGATGACAATGCCGAAGTTGGTAAACGGAACGTTTAGATCCAATGGTCAACAAATTTTAAAATGAGTTCAGCATACCATTTTGATTTGATAGATAGCTATAGTATACCTGTTTGTAGACTGAACGGCACAACAAATCGCTGAATTTGCTAAAATTAAGATTTAATAGATCGCAATTGTAGATGCGTAAATGGTTAGATCAAACCGTCCAAAAAGACGGGTAAATTGACTGGTGAAAATTTCATAATTTTATTATTAGTTCAGATTAAGATTAAATAATTGTCAATTGACGAAGGGCAAAGAAAAGGTGTCGGTTAATTGGTTTAAAAAAATCGCGGAAGTTGGAAAAATTCCTATATTAGTTTAGATTGTCATGAAGATGGATAAATAGACGGTTTAAAATGAAGTGTAGATCATACGGATCAAGAATATAATAAGTTTTATAATAAGTTTAGATTTGATGGTTGGCAATTAAAGACGGTTAAGTCAATCGGTTTAACTACATCAGGAGCTGAACCAATACCTTAATTTTCTACACATTATAAACTACAGGAGGGTGCAAGTGCACTATTCAACATGTTATTAGCTTAATCGGATCCCAAATTTTCATCATTTCATCAATGTGAGACCCATTCCGGACTTAAAATCAATGTATTCGTCTGAGATGTTTGGCCTATTTGATAATTTGGTAAAATGCTTCGATCAAAATTATATTTAGGGCTTTCACGTCAAATTGGTTATCAAGTAGTCTGTTTGAATTTAAATTTAATTGTTAACTGTAGACTTTTGTTTGCTTATCATGACAATTTAATTTTTATATACAAAAATAAATAAAACGAGAAAGCCAAGCTAACTTCGTCTGTGCCGAAGTTTATATACCCTTGCAAATGCAAATGTCACAGTTTAAGAACGCTTACATAAAAATCAAAAAATGTTGTAACTAAAACCGATTTTCCGACAGATAAACGTCTGAAAAAAGTTTTTCTCACTAAGACTCAATTTCGGACCGATCGGTCCTATGGCAACCATAAGATATAGTCACCCGATGTCGATCAACTTTTTCAAATTAGTTTGAAAGCGTTGAATATTAATAATCACCGACCTTAAGAACGATTTACTTTAAAAAAAAAAGTTTTTTTTCACTAAGACCCATTTTCCGACCGATCGGTCCAATGGCAGCTATAAGATATAGTCATCCGATTTTGTCCAAAATTTGCAAATATGTTTGAAAGTATATAATATTATTATTGACCGAGTTTAATCACGTTAACATTGGAAACAAAAAAGTTTTTCTCACTAAAACCCATTTTTCGACCGATGGTTCCTATGGCAGCTATAAGATATAGTGATCCGATCCGGTCGGTTCCGACATATTAGCAGCGTGCAGTAAAAAGAAGACTCTGTGCAAAATTTCAGCTCGATAGCTTTAAAACTGAGAGACTAGTTTGCGTAGAAACAGACGGACAGACAGACGGACAGACAGACAGACGGACAGACAGACAGACGGACAGACAGACAGACGGACGGACAAAGCTCAATGAACTCAGCTCGTCCCCCTGATCAAGAATATATATAGTTTATGGGGTCGGAAATTAATATTTCTATGCGTTGCAAACTTCTGGGCAAAATTATAATACCCTTTGCAAGGGTATAAATATTTTTGTACATGCCTTACCAAGACTTGAACCCAGGTGTGCTTGTCTTTCAGTCTCATATCTTACCCTCTACACCACTGCTGCCAAGACAGACGGAACAGCTAAACGTGCTATATAACTCAAAAGTATCTTTTCTATTATTACTTTTATCTTTTCTAAAAGATACCGAAGTGATTATCAACACTGAAAATTACCTGAGCGGGCTGGTGATTTATTTATTTATTTAGTGGTAGTTTTAACAATGTTCAGTTAAACACGAAACACGAAAATCCGGCTAATAGCAAACTCTGACCCGATGGGACTAATTTATTGGCCATTGCCAGCTATGGTCCAACTTGCAGAATTAGGCGCCCGAGTGCGCGCTAGCCGTGTAATAAATGTTTTAGTTGAGGAATGACATTAAGGAGTTCTTTACGTCTAAGATAGAGCTATCTGTAGAAAATAGGTGATAGTACTCGCTGTAAGCAAGGCACAGTTCGTTGGGTGGGGTGGTAAATAGATAGGTGTGTAGTGTCGAGATGCTCTAAGTGGCACTGACAAATTATATATATTTTTTTATATTTATTTATTTAGAGTCGACAAACAAATGCTATCAACAAAAGTATAAATACGTTACAAAAAAAATTTTATGAGCTAAGTAAGCCTATCAAAGAAACTCTAATAAAATTACAAAATAAACTAATAACGACTCCGACACGGTGGGGGTATTTTATTTGCCCATCCGGCCAGCTATGCCCCTATTCACAGCCGATTGTAGTCAGAGACGTTATTAGAGCTAACAAAAACTTAAATAGTATAGAGATTGAGAAAAGGGAGAGAGAGAGAGAAAAAACCAAAACCTATAGTTATGTAGGAGCAAAGGAAAAAATAAGATAATATAATAAATTAAACTAAAACAGAGACAGAGAGAAAGAGAGAAATCTATCTAACTAAACTTAAAACTAAATAACCGGAAAATCTCTGACCCGGTGGGGGAGGATTTTTTAGCCAGTCCGGCAAGCTATGCCGGGATAAAAGAGCAACGGAGTCAATCTCGCCAGCCAAAAGCTTATGGATGAAAACAACAGCATGACAAATTCTTCTGGATTTAAGTGATGGGAGGTCAATTAGGCGCAATCTCTTTTCATAGGGGGGCTGTTAAAGTTCAGATTGTGTTCGACAAATATACATAAATCATTGACCTTTTATATGCGAACTAGCGGTTTAATGGTGTATATTTCTGTGAGAAGTCATAATATTGCACTTTACAATATTAAGGGGAAGACGATTCAGGCGGTACCAAGCAC
Source organism: Lordiphosa magnipectinata (assembly GCA_037044535.1). Classification (NCBI taxonomy): domain Eukaryota; kingdom Metazoa; phylum Arthropoda; class Insecta; order Diptera; family Drosophilidae; genus Lordiphosa; species Lordiphosa magnipectinata. Next base: position 261,392 of record JBAMBO010002895.1, read on the forward strand.
TCAGAGCATTTAAATCACTTTGTTATAGAAGTGGGGAAACTGAATCGTCAAATGATGCACACAGCTTGAGATCATCAGCGTACATAAGGGCAGTTGAATAGGAAAGAACTTGCGGGATGTCGTTAATGAATAGGTTGAATAACAATGGACCAACATGACTACCCTGTGGAACTCCAGAAGTAACGATATCGGATACAGCAGACTTAAAACGCACACGATGGAACCGAACCCCGCGGAGAAAGTTGGATGGAAGACCTACTAAACATAGCACTAGTTTACAAAAAAAAAAAAATTAAATGACCCATATCTACTGAAACTATTTTTAAGTGTAGTTTGAATTGGTGATCTCAAAAATTAATTTCAAAATTTTTTCATGGCAACGTTTTTTAAATATAAATTTTTTTTCATTTCTTCGGTAGGTGCACTTACATTTTATGCCATATCTCAATACATAATAGTTAGATGGTGGTAAGCAAAATATGGCTCGAAAGGTAATTGAATGGTCAATAATAACTTAGAACATTGTTTTCAAATCGGTTAAGAAGTTTGAATACAATGACCAAAAATATTTCAAAAAAATCTATTTTTTCCTCGAAAATGCAAGAAATTTCAGCTCAAATCGCCTAGGAAAAATATAAAAAAAATCAAAAAAAATTATTTTTATTCTTTTGACTTGAGAATCGCACTTCTACAAAGACAATACGGGTTTGATGAAGAAAATCTATGAAAAAATATTGTAGCTGAAACAATTTAGTGAAGGAACTAACACTCAAGTTTGAGTATTTTAAGTGTTAAAAAACGTTTTTTTCTATTTTCTTCGTCTTTTGGTCAATTTTAGAAGTGGGCGAATACCCGGATCAGAAAAAAAATTCCAGAACAGAACTAAAGTCGAAGCAAATGAAAATTTATTATTTAAAAATCTCAAAAACACCATTTTTTTCAGCATTCAATTACTCACAGCTCCTGTATTTCTTTATAGATTTTGTTCATCGATGTCACATTTTCTTTGGAGAAGTGCGGTTCTTAAGTAGAAAAAAAAAATAGTTTTATTGAATTTTTAAATATTTTTCTTAGGCGTTTGGAAACCAATTTATTGCGTTTTCGAGCAAAAAATCGTTTTTTTGAAATATTTTTTATTACTGTATTAAAACTAATTAACCGATTTGAAAATAGAGTTTTGAGTGATTATTAACTTATGATTCACATCAGTTTGTTTACGATGAAGAAATCCCTGATATACTATTGAAGAAATCTCGAGTAGGTTAGTGGAAACCGAACGTCGACGTATATGTCAGCTTATTTTTTCACAGTACACTTTTGTTGTTGATGATATAATTTTTAAACAGATTACTTGATAACCAAGTTGACGTAAAAGCCCTTAATATTTCATTAAACGCAAATTAAGTTTGTACAAGTCTTTTTTTAGTGCTTATATATGTCCTTGAACCCTTAACATTACTGTGATATGTATTTCGGTGTTTCATTTTTCTTACCTCATCTTAGTTGTAACAATAAAAAGCTCAACCCACTGAATACAAAAAAACTCCTCATTATCAGCAACTTCATCCTTGCCGCCTTCTCACTTTATGAACCGTAAAAATGGTCTGATGTTTCCTCTTGCCCCCCATTATCTAATGCCAATTTTCAATTTTAGCTCTTGACTCTTTAATTCGACGAAAAGAAAGAAAAGCAAGAAAACAGCATTTTCCTCTTTGCTGCCTTAGCGAGCAATAAAAATATTTTAATGGAAATTTTTTTTTTACGGCTGCCCCACGGCTTGCCATTAAAAGGGCTGTGTGGTGGCACGTGGAAAAATTTCAAAAAAGACAACAACAAGTATCTATTTAGATATTCTCAGGTTTCGGTTTGCCTTTGGCCGGTAAACGTGGCCATAAACTAATTGAATATTTTAGGGCATTATCTATGCCATTTATTGTTTGAGTTTCGCTAGGGTGAATTTCGTTCGCAGCTGTGCTCAGGGGCGAGGGAGTGCGAGGAAAAGGGACGTTGATTTTATTTATTTATTCTCTTCCGTTTTTTGTGCGTCGTTTTCTTGTCCGTGTTGCTGGTAATCTGTTGTGTGTTTTGTTGTATTTTTGATGTATAATTTCTTCCGCTTCCTTGTTATGCCACTTCATTCACCTGCTCAGCCCATTTTGTTTTCAGGCTGTGATTTTATTTGATTTCAGATTTGTGATTTGTTTGATTTTAATAATTGCCTTGATTGCACATACATTTAATCCAATTTACTGTAGCTAAATGCAATTGTTCTTTCCTAACAGCCTTCATATTGCAAATTTAATAAAGCAACAGAGATGGTTGTCTGAAACGCATAATTAAACACAGGTGCAAACAACCCCGCAGGGCTCTGAGTAATATGCCTAATCATAAAACTAATCTTCATGGAAAAAAAGCTCATTAAAATAACCCATACGACTACGACTCAGATTTCTGTTTTGTTGGTGTGTGTGTTTGTGTGTTGACAGACCCTAAAGCATGTAATAAAACAAGCAATGTAGTTAATGTGTCTGGTTGCCACTGGTTTTTGTGGCCAACAAGTCTAACCAAGCAAAATTAACATAAATGAATTTGCAGCTGTCACTCGTAAAGTTATTACCCCAAGACAAAATGTACGAGTATGGTACAAATCGCACTGACCTCAAGTTTAATGTTGCAGGACGTGGCCAGGGGAGTGTGCGCGGGAAGTCAGCTTAAATTAAAGATGACTGGTAGGTACTTGTATTGTATGTATGTATGTCGATAGGGGCAGCTAATACACGTAGAGAAATTATACTAGCCAATTATGAAAATCGTTTGGAAATATGTTTCAGTCTGGGATGCAAGATAAGATAAGGTTTGGTTGGATTCATTGATTAATAGAGGTTTAACATGTGCTTTGCAATTGGTTCCTTTTATGAGAGAATGCGCGTTGGCTTAAATATTAAATCAATTGTTAAAACCTATTACGGTTGTTCACAAAAAACAAATATACTCGCACTCATACTTAATAGGCCGAATGCTCTATCATCAGTAGACATCGCTGTCTTGGCAAATGGTAAGTTGCGGAAGGATATGGGCCTCTCTTTACACCCGTTGTATGCCAAGCGGAACACTTGATTGGAGCAGGTGGTCCTCCACTTTATGTGGATTAGGCAAATCCTAAATGTAGCTTGTGGACTTACTCTAGCACCTGCTCCATAAGAATACAAAATAAGAGAAATGATTAGCGAAATAGGGATGGAACGGGTATCGAATTTTATTCCGTAACTTTTTCAATTACTCATACATAGTGTAGACTACTATAATTTGATTAATTTCAGTTGGCTTTCATTTAAATTAAAATTGCACTTAATTTTCAACAAAAAAACTGTCTAAATTGATTATTTTGTTGTACGAATTTTGACCTGGTTTAAGTGACGGATGGCTACAAAACTTCGAATATTTGTACAAGGTTCGGTTCAGAATTGTAAGTCCGCTGTCAAGTTAAAGGTTCGGTTAAACCCCATGTTTTTTTAAAAAAAAATTGTAGTAATTCAGCAAAAGTTTTGACCAAAAGTCTAAATTTTTTGATTGGGAAACTGGATGAAACGACTGTCGGAATTGATTTTGAATACATATAGTCCAGTTAAATTACAATTGTTCGATGCATGAAATATTGACCAGCCAGATTTTTGATATGATGATTTTTTTGATCCTTTATGATAATCAAATCTTCAAGTTTTTGCCGGCACTTGGTCTTGCTATGATTGTACATTACTTGAAATATAAATATAACATAACAATAAATATAATATAAGAGATAGTTTTTAGGTTAAGTTCGATGAAAAATTAATTTTTCACTTTTTTCCCATTTTCTTGTTTTCGGTGTGTGCTACGCACAATTATCTCATAGTATAAACAAAAGAGCATAAAATTTGTAACAACTTTCAAATATAACATTAAGCTGTGCTACAATGCGTAACAAAACTTAGCTTCTCAAACTTTTAATCGTATATTACACAGTACAACACTAAACAAGAAAGAAAGTCGGTCAAGCCCGACTATAACAAACTCTGTACCCCCACACTCGCATTTGCTCAGGAGTCAAACGGCCAGTTAACACCCCGAGCACAACGCGGTGCGCTCTCTAAGTTTCTCTCTCTCTCTCTCTCTCTCGCACTAAGATTGCCTGTGTTGAACGGTTAGGGTATGTTGCTGTGGTTGTTGGTGGTGTTAACTGGCCCTTTTTTGCCCATAACTTGAGTATCGTTCATCCGATCTTAATCATTCCTTCAACAAATCGATAAATAATTTTGTTTACAAGGTATCTCTAACGAACGATCTATCTCCAAAACTGTAGGAGATATGAAGTTTTTTCCAAATTGCGGAGGCGGGAGGGGGCGTGGCAAAAATTGAAAATAAACTTGATCTGCCTGCAAGTATAAGAAATATATGTCCCATACATGTCAAACCTCTATCTCTTACCATCTCCGAGATCTCTTCGTTCATACGGACGGACAGACAGACAGACGGACAGACGGACAGACGGACATGGCTATATCGACTCGGCTGTTGATGCTGATCAAGAATATATATACTTTATAGGGTCGGAAACGATTCCTTCTCCCTGTTACATACTTTTGCACAAACTTAATATACTCTATGTACCTTCGGTACAGAGTATAAAAAACCCCGGCATGGGACCCTGAAATTATGATAAAAGGGACCTCTGTAAGCATCACCTCATACCCAGTTTTTCAAATAAAGCCTCGGTTCGCGTTTTATGGTTACTTTTGTACTTGCAAGTTGCAACACACAACGACAACAATTTTATCTTAGATTTTAAAACTCTACTTTGACCATTTGCTTGCCAGTTTGTTATATGGCAGCTATCCGATATATTCATCAGATTTGGATCAAACTCGTCAAAATTGTGTGGAAACCCATAATATTCATTGCTGGAAAGCTTAAAGACGCTACCATTAAAAACAAAAAAACTTTTCTCACTAGAACTACTCTTTCAACCGATCGTTCCTATGGCAGCTATATGCTATGGTCATCTGATTTGAAACAAACTGGGCAGAATTTTGTGGTAGCATATAGTATTGATCAGTAACAAGTTTGAGAGCGATAGCATTGAAAACAAAAATGTTTTTTCTACTAAGACTTTTTCTCTGAACTAGCTTTTGTATGGCAGCTATACAATATAGTTGTCCGATTTTCATCAAACATGGTGGAACTATGTAAAATCATAGAAAACTGAAAAATGCGAGGTTTGGGGGCGTTTGCGTTTGATAACAAAAAAGTTTTTATCACTAAAGCTAGTTTTTTGATCGATCGTTCCTATGGCAGCTATATGCTATAGTCATCCAATCCGACCGGTTCCGACAAATGTGCAGCGTATTTGTACCAAAAGGCTTCGTGCAAAGTTTGGTTAAGATAGCTTTAAAACTGACGGAGAAGATAGCATAGAAACAGACGGACGGACGGACAGACGGACATGGCTATATCAAATCAGCTCGTCATGCTGATCAACAATATATATACTTTATGTGGTCAGAGATGCTTCCTTCTATGCGTTAAAAACATCTGCTCAATTTTAACATACCCTCTACAAGGGTATAAATTAATTCTTAATTCTTCTTGAATATCTTTAAAAGCGCAAGGTAAATTTTTATTAAAATCTATTTTTATGATGGTAAAATAGGCTATTGCATAACCCTCAGAGATGGTGCTCGAAAACCCAAAAACGGCGAGTTGCAGTACCAATTTTATATTCACCCACGAATCACTTCATATGGACTATAAAGCAGCCGTAAAAATAGACCCAACTGTGTTTTTAGATTCACCAAAGAAAGTTTGGTTTGCGGACTATAGACAACATTGTCCATTTGGGTATCACACGCTTCCCCAAAATTATGGAATTAATTTTGTGAGTAAAATTCGCCATTGCCACCAATAAAAAGTACAATTTCAATTAAAATTGTCTTTGGTGGAACAACCGCGATACGCTAAGATGCCTTGAACTGAAGTATTTAAATTTTATCATATGTTTTCCTGCCGGTAATAAAGCGTTTAACTTATAAAAATTAGTACGTAATTTTGGTAAAGCTGGTTGTATCCTAATTGGTCAATGTTGTTCTAAGGCAGTGACTAGTACAAAAATGACTTTAAACCGCGAACCAAGGCTTCGTTGGAAAAACTGAAAACGCAGTTCTGTCTATTTTTAGGTCCAGCTTGTGGCCTATATGAATTAGTTGTTGGGTGAGTCTAAAAATGGTACTCCATATCGCTGTTTTTTGGCTGTCGAGTACCATCTTTTAGGGACATGCAAGGTAAGGTGATGCTTACAGAAGTCCCTTTTATCATAATTTAAGGGTCTCATGGCGGGTTTTTAATAAAAGTTGGATTTTGTCGAACTGTGTTATCAGGCCTGTTCCAAATTCCGAAACGAGTGGAATTTTTGCAAATCGAGCTGATTGCTGTTCTGAACTCCGCAACTCGACAAAATTTTATGCTGAAGAGCCGGTATTTGTAACTTCAACATTAATGTTGAAAATTATAAACTAATTAGCTCTCATCGGAAACAAGAAAATGGGAACTAAGTGAAAAATTCATTTTTGATCGTACGTAACCTGAAAAATATTGCCCGCACTGAAAAATTAATAACCAAAAAAGAAAGGTAATGTTACTATCTGTAAACTTGTCTTAGACAATTTTTTTCTTCAAAGTCAATCGTTTCCAAGATACAGAGCAATTTGCGTTTTCCAATGACACAAATTTGAACTGAAGCCTATTAGATAGTCCCGTACCACATAACAAAAATCTGGCTGGTCAAATTTTTCATGCATAAATACGCCTTTTTTTTTTGCCTAATTTGACTGGACTTTAAGTGCAATTGAATGAGGAAAGCAGTTCTGACACAAATACTTAATCTGAATGTGGAGACGACGACTATTCAAATATGTATTTGTATCAGAGAATAAACAGGACAATACAAATGGTTCAGTATTTCACAAAACTGTTCAGTGGCATCAATCAAGGTTTTCCTAAACTTAAAACGTTTACAAAATAAAGAAGATGTACCTAAATAGTGGTGATTAAATTCGAATTAGTCTCCTGAGTTGTATGAACTGTCAAAAGTTCTTCTTACTTTCCTAAGTAAAATGAAGCTTATTAAAAAACAATGAACGCTTTTCACTAAATTTAACCGGAAAATACCAGTACGTAACCGGTATACCGAACATCAAAATCCAGGAACCAAATACCAAAACAATGTTAGAGCCGAAACAGAACCTTTTACCGAAACATAAGTTTCGGTTAAATTTCCTTTATAAAATTTTGAAAGTCTTTAACTTAAATCGAGATGCTACTTCCTTGCTTTCTTTAAATTTCTACCACTTCGGCCCAGACAGTTCTGTGAGTGTAAACATATGATGTGGCTTTAACAATGTCATATGAATCATTTATGCTATGCTAAAGCCCACAGCCTAGGCCAACGCATGAAATGAATCCTTGCCAAAGGTGGCAAGCATATTAAGTTATACGAAGTCCTATGTTGATGCGTTTGACTTTAAGGCACTAACCTACTACAATATGTGCGAAACTGTGTCAGCTTAGCAGTGCCAGTTTCGGGTCTGTCTCCGTCTCTCCGAGTGTTTTTTTCTCTAGAGAGAGAGAGCGGCAGGGACATGCGCTGTGTCACATACAATCCACAAAATAATTCGAACTTCTCAATGCGTTTCGTGTGTGTTAACATTGACCAAGAAATTGAAAATGGAGCCACGACTCTGCCAGCATCCCAAAACAAGTTAGTCAAACGGCGTTGCTGTTAGCGTACACAACACACTATTTCCATCAACTCCGCGCTGGAGGGTGCTACCCACCAACTAGTCCCAGTGAGGTAGAATAAATGCGTGATTTACCGGCATCGGAAAATTTCAAGTGAATATAAAAAAGGAGAGCGAGGTGTTAAATCAAGTGTGGATAATTTCCTGTCTAATCAAAATCAAATCAAATTAAATTAAATTCAAAGCAAAGGGCAGTCAGGTGGCTGACTTGTTGCAGAAATTATAGCCGCTGGCAGCAGAGCAAGAGAAGTCAAAGGAGCTAATTAACATTGTGTTGTCGTTGCTGTTTTTGGTTACTTTGACCTTATCAAAAAATATAGCCAAAGTTGGGCCCACAAAACAGCAATTAAAAAAGAAAAAAATTGTTCAAAAAGTATTAAATTACAAAAATAAATCAAATTATAAATCATAATCAGAATACTAAATTGTGAAAATATAAAACGAAATATATTTCTCATATTTCGCAAAAAAAAAAAAACAAAAAGTACTAAACTTAAGTTTCAAATAATAATCCAAGTCACCAAATTCAAACTATGTAATAGAAGTAGTCAAGAATATATAACAAAAACTAAAATTCAATCAATTGCCATATTTAAATAAACAATATAACTACCAAATCTATACAATAAATAAAATCCCAATCAAAAATTCAAATCAAAACCATCAAAATATTATCTTCAATTTATTAATACCCCAATACAATAAATGGCATATGGAATGAATCAGGTTCTGCATCGCTTTAATTATTCAAAAGTCCATTTCTGAACGAGCAAAAAACGAATGATACCAAAGTTAATAAACAAACCAAAATCCAGACAAAAACTATCAATTAAGATATAATCAAAATATTTGACATTTTCCTCGCACCAAAAAAAAAAAAAACGGTCCGAAAAGTAGTTTTGTGTAATAAAATAAAAAATGCATTAAACTAAATAAATTGTGGCACTATATGCCAAGCAATAAATAGCAAAATCTCAAATGGCAAATAGCAATAAATCGAGATTCGTAATTAATTAAATGCATTAAAGCATTTCTATTTCTGTGCGTGTTTGTGTACCTATATGAGTGTGCGTTGCCAGTATATTGGTGTAATTATATAAATATATATATAAATTATTGAGGCTTATAAAAAGATTTGGTCTGAAAAAATATAGCGAATTTTGCCCTGTCAATTTGTGCATAATTGTGCGTGTGTGCGTGTTTCAAATACTTTAATTAAATGCCTGGCATAAACAATTGGCCAATTTGGATTACCCATGGGAATACGTGAATTCAAATCAAATAAAGCATTTGGTAAGTATTATTTTATTATTGAAAATAAATTGCTACTACAATGTGAAATTGTTGTTAAATTGTTGTGAAATTGTTGCAGATTTATGCGTTTTTAACATTGAAAACGAAATAAATACATGTGAATTTTGTGTTTAACTTTTAAGACTTGAGTGTTTCAGTCAGCTGAAATTTACTAAGGTTTTTCGGTTACTCGATTTCGAAAGGTACTCGATTTTCCCCATATAGGTAATGTACAAGGTGAACGTCAAAAAATATACATAGGTAGTGTAAAAAGTAACTACGTTAAGGTACAAAAAAGGTACTTTTAAATTCAAAAACATGGTTCATAAATTTTTGTTAGTAATGAAAATTAAAACATTTCCAAACAAGTTTACTTCATTACAAACGTTTTTAGAATTATACAGTAATTAGTCTCAACATCAGCTGAACTATTCAGCTCAAATACCTTTAAATCAGACTGTTCTAAAAATTCAGACTTCACGTTTGTTCCTACAAAACTTAACACTTTAAATGCTTTACAGAAGTGGGATACATTTTTTGTAGCTGTTCCACATATATGGCTATCTTTAAGTCCGTATTTGCTATGAACTTTAGCTAATACAGTAGCAATTACCTCACCTCATATGTGTGGGAAAATCGCACGAGAATGGCAATTTAGATTGCCATGTGTATTGTGGCCGGTTACACCAAAGTAACTTATGTTATTGCAACTGCAAATATTAAAAAAAAAATTAGTAATTTCAAAAATATTGGCGACATTTTTCTTATAGTCCGTCTTCCTCTTATTTTGAAAATACCGAATAGTTGTTGAACAGGGTATTTAAGGCCACAAACAGATTTCCCTCAAAATTTTCTTTTCAACATTTCAGAGCGGCAACATATTGTCTATCATGTAATCGAAAATGCGATTATTAAGCCGTAATAAAATAATTTGGTTACATTTGTTATTATGAATTTAGTAATGCTTGTAATTCTCATACCTGGTTGGAATTTAAGATACCGGGATACTTGATTCCTTAGTTGAGTTATTGGAAACCTTAGTTACTTTGGCTTTCACTGATTCGTAGGAAGCGTAACGATTGGGGTGAACTCTCTATCATAAAGAAATTGAAATATATGATATATTAGCAACATTGTTTTGCTTATACTTATTCGCAAGAAACAGCTGCTATAGACTGGAATACAAAAAAAATTTTGACAATAAGGAATAACAGCATTACTCGAGTTATGTCAAAATTGAAATTTGAATACCAATGGCTTCCTCGTTTTTAATTCTATATTGTGTCAAGATTGCACAACAATTGAACAATTGGTTGAAAAGATATAACGGTGAAACAAAACAACAAAAGTCTTTAGAAGTCTACATAAGGTTTGGTCTGTAAGTCAAACTATTAAAGTAACAACTTTGTTTTCTCAAAAAGACTTGTATACTTAAAGAAACAACGCTTCCAATCTGTAAAAACTTTACATGTGACGACCAAACACTTTTTTCATGTTTTCACTAAAAGTTAATAATTGCTTTACTGAAAAATAGAAAAAAACACACTTGTGCTTTTATTCCTTATCAAGGCTGCAAACCGGTCCGGCGCCGGTTTGGTTCGGGTTTTTTGGGGTTCGCAAGCCCCAAATTTGAACCAGGCACTCTATATTTTTGACTCCTCGAACCTGAACCCGAGCTGGCCCAATTTATAGAAAAACGAGAGCGTAAGTTAAAGTCGGCTCTAACCGACTTCGATATACCCGTTACTCATGGAAACAAATGTTTAATAGCCTTCCTGTATGCCTGAGGTGGGTCAGCCGAAAAGTATGCAACATTTTTTAACTCTCTCTCTCTCTCACTAAGATTGCTGCTGAACGCATTGCTTAGGTTATGAGTGGGGTGGGTGGTGGGTGTTAACTGATCGTTTTTTGCTCATAACTTGAGTATCGTTCATCCGATCTTTATCATTCCTTCAGCAAATCGATAAATAATTTTAAGTACTAGATATCTTTAGAAAGTACGAACCATCTATCATCAAAACTGTAGGAGATATGACGTTTTTTCCAAATTGCGGGGGCGTGAGGGGGCGTGGCAAAAATTGAAAATAAACTTGATCTGCGTGCAGACAATAGGAGTCTACATTTCAAATTTGGTTGCTCTAGCTCTTCTAGTCTCTGAGATCTAGGTGTTCATACAGACGGACGGACGGACGGACAGACGGACAGACGGACAGACGGACAGACGGACAGACGGACAGACGGACATGGCTATATCGACTCGGCTGTTGATGCTGATCAAGAATATATATACTTTATATGGTCGGAAATGATTCCTTCTGCCTGTTACATACATTTGCACGACTTTAGTAGACCCTTTTACTCTACGAGTAACGGGTATAATGAGGTTCGGTTTACCAATTGAGTTCATTTATTTAACGATAGAGTTGATAGAGAGACCATAGATTTTACTATAAACGATTGCATTTCTAACTAAGCGTAAATCATTTTTGATGTAAAGTGACAAGATAAAGAAAAGTGTTGATGATGATAGATTATACGCAAAGAAAACCGTTTGACCATATGATGAATCATCTTGGCTTTGGACGGACGGTATGGATCATAATTACTACCAAGTGATTTATATTACGCTTGGTTTTTACACCGAGCAATTGTTCTAAGATCTTCAGCAAATCATTGTTTATTACTATCTAAGTGCCCCGACAAACATTCTTCTACTATGAGTTCAGTACCAGCATTGGCTGCAGTATTCTCTGACCCGAGATTTCAAATTTTGCTTGCAAAACAACTGACTCAACGTCTGATTGTGAAGAAGAGAATGTTATGAAAGCAAAAGATAGCAATAAACAAATATCAAATATAAAAGCTGTGAATCATGTTATAGATTTCTATGGAAATTGTCAAAGAACACATACATTACATACATCGACAAATGTTTTAAAATTTTGGAAAGGTCATAAAAACGAAGACTTAAAAAATATTACCTTTACTAATCTAGCTGTTCCAGCAACTCAGGTATCAGTTGAAGGAGCATTTTCAACACTTAAGTTGGTTTTTTTCTGATTTGTATGAGCAAGTATAGATAAACAGCTTAACTAAGATATAATGCTTAAACTAAGCAGTTACTAAAAATTTTTAGTGTCAGCTAATGGATTTGATAATTACAATAACTTAAGTATATATACAACAAATATATAAATATTGAAGATTTTGTGAGAGTGTTTTCCATTGATAAAAAGTACTAAGGCCACAGAATATTTTAAAATCTCCCATCAATTCCATTCAGCAGAGACTTATCAGCAATCGCAAATCGGAAATCGTTAATCGCTAATCGGATTTATCTGCTGAATGGGCGTGTTAACAATAATAAAGTTTAAATTTTACGACACAATGTAAAAAAAAGTTTGTGCACATATTTTACAATGCAAAGTTGTCGAGCGGTAATCTGTTTCTTTTGAGTATTTCTTGAAAATCAATGCCTCAAATTAGTGTGACCAAAAATCTTCGTAGTCCCAAAAGTGTACAGATGATAAAATACAACAATATCAATACTGCAAACCTCTAAAATTTTACAGAGTGTTCGGTCCGGGTGTTCGAACCCGTTTTAAAGTCTAAGGTTCGGTTGGCGGACCGATTCCTGGAACCCCTGAACCTAAGGTTTTGTGTGTTTGTTAATGAACTTATCGGCTAGTTGTCCATTTTGGTTCTAAAGGATTGGGGCCTATTTAGGCGGATATCTGTCGTAAAAATTTTTGTTAAGAAATTTTAACATTTTGTTGAATTAGATGAATGATTTTACATACTACAGTTTACATATCGCAACTATGAAAAAAGCTCTTAACACTTTGAGGGCACTCAAAAAATTGCAAATTAACAATAAATTGGTTTTTTGTTTAGGCGCACTCTGTTGCGCAGCCGAGACTTTTTGGTTATTCTTCTTTAACATTCGTTCCCTCGGTGGTGGCCTATCTGTCTCCCGCACTAATTTCTTTCTTGGTCGTCTTCGTTATATCTTCTTAGTTGGGTGTTTTCCTCGCCAGTCAACCGAAAAACTTGCAACGTTCCCGTCTCATCCCTCTCGCAGCTCAAAGCCTAGCAACGACTTTGGTGATTTAACATTTTATTTTGGAATTTTGTGTTTTTTTATTGCGGTGTGCTCCGCAGTTTGTTTTCTATGTCTTGAATTTTCATTTCACCTTGCTTTTTTTACGTTTTTATTTAGTTTTGTGCAGGTCACTCGCGTTTACTTGTCTACAATAGTTATTAGTTAGAACCGAAGTGTTTATAGTAATTTTACCAACTTATCACGGTTGTACGCAGGGTGGTGCAGAGGAAGGGGGAGGCTGCCCGCCCTCTAAATTTTCTGAATTATAGATACAAGCTCTATAAATACTGAAAATTTCGTTCTAAAATAGTAAAACTAATTAAGAATTTAATAATGATGAAAATAATGTATGTTCGACTTTAAATACTAATTGAACAAGCTGATTATATTTTAGTAAATATATTGCTGAATATCCGAAACTTTGGAAAAAATAAAATTGCTTCTGCGTTAAGCCAATATTTGTTATGAATTTACGGAAATTGATACTTGGGTCATCAATATTTCATAAATCCTCATAGTAGACTTTTGAAATTTCTTATGAAACAAAAGTTTTGTCAAATATGCTGAACAATAATAATTCAGTCCGCCTCTACGGTTTGTGACACATTTTTTTGCGTCGAGCCTGAGGGTCTGAATAAGACGCAAAGATACTTGAGAGTAACGAAATGATCTTCATTGGAATTTCGGTGTCCCTTTACTTATTTCTAGTTTAACCCCACTCAAAGCATCATAAAGCCTTGCGTTGGTTGGGTTTTATTACTAACAGGCGTAGTGTAGGTATCTTTTTATTTATCACTTATTACGGTCGCCATGTAAATCGAGGATTTTAGATGGTGTTATTGTTGTTGCGGATGTTGTCTTAGGTCCGCCAGGACCCATGTCACGATCGCCATGTAAATAGATGATAGGGTTGTCTGGCAGGATCGCCATGTAAATAGATGATTGTCTTGTCGCCAAGTAATATTATGATATTGGAATGTTTAATTTGAAGGTTTGGACTGGCATGCAAATACAAACCGTCACTGTTTCAAATTCCAACACACACCAACTTGGCTTTAACTATGTTTATTGACGTTATTAATTTCCTTAAAGTTGCGGGCAGAGCCACTGGCGGATCATGCCACAAGAATGTGCCGAACTCTGATCCACAGCTGGTCGACTACGACAGCTTGCTGGTCTAAGTCTACTGACTTACCTGACTTATGTATTTAGAAAATGTGTTGGCCAAGTGCCTTATCTTGAGACTGAAGCGAAGGCATATATATGTACGTAAATATGTGCGCTGACAAAGTCAACAAAGAGTTTGTCTACTCAGCGGTTTGACATGCGCTGTCTCACGATACACATGAGAACTGATGTTTGTTATACTCTGTGTACCTTTGGTAAAGAGTATAAATACTGACATCATTAGAGCCTTAGATGGCACTAATAGAGAGCCGACTGAATCAAACATTTTAATTATTTGGACAGCATGTCGATATAAGCAACTTAAAGGTATAGCGTCAACTTTCTTATCAGTACCATCGAATGAAGACTGAGTTGTTCGGGCCTCAAAACTTGTTTTGTCTAAACAAAAAGAGAGTAACTTTGAATATTATTTTGGATCATAGAACTTTTTAGCGGGCACTAGCATAACATTTCTAAAATAAGACACGCACAACACCACAAAGGAGGCTGGTTGATCGTATAGTTATTTCACAATGTACCTCAGTTTGATCATCAGCGATCTTTTGCCCAACTTCAATTAGTTGGCAGACGCTACCTCATGCCAGAACTGCTAATATTGCTTGGGAATCCCAAGTCAGACTTGTAGCAATTTCTATTAAATTTGGGTAAAACTTTGGCCGAATTAATGTGCGAACCAAAACCTTCTACCAAAAATCTCGAATCTAAAATTTCTAAACCATTTGCAAATTTCGGGTCGAACCCGCGAATCTGAGCTCCAGAAAAATTGATTGGATTTTCAGCCCTTGTCTAAATCTATTTTCTCCCTTTTAGAAAACTTTTCCCATTTCCTCATATCTTTCAATCTTAAAATTTGTTTTTCTAATTTATTTTAATATTCTCGGTTTTCAGACTGGTAAATGTCACAGACCGAAAAAGTGTCCCCAAAAATGTTGATTCAATTCTAAATGACTTAGTTGAACCACTAATGTAGGAAAAAGCATATTTGCATTTTTGCTGCCATGAAAGGACATTAAAAACTGTGAAACAGCTTTCATTTTTCATATAACTTTATATGCTCTTTTGCTTAATTTGTACAATTGGGTCTCATTTTATCATCGCCTGACGATAAAGTGTAACAGGGTTGATTGTTAACTTATAAATACGTTATGTATATATGTGTCCAAACCTTAGTTTCCTTCACTCTGATAAAGCGTACTTAAAGTACAAAATATAAGCCAAAAAGTTGCAATTTCTTTGAGATATACAATCTTTACTTGACTAAATTTCTGACTCAGTAAATTTTAGTATTTGTATGCCAAGTGAGCTGTAAATGCATAAAGAGCTCGAGTTCTTCTTGCAGAAACTAAGATTATGGACATTGTACATAGTTTATGTTATTGACAACCATTTTTCCAGCCACACACAACCAAAACTGTCCAGTCTCTCTGCATCTTCCCCACAATTCACTAAAGTAACGAAGCACAGAGTGTAACAAAAATTGTTGATATTTATTCCCTTGAATTTCAATGTATTTATATAAATTTTTTTGCTAAGAATTTAGTAAACAGCAGGCTCTCTCATTAGCGAGACACGTGGACTGAGCTTAAGTCTCTTGCTGTTTTCAGAATTTTCTTCCTACGTAATTATTAATTTTAAGTTCACTGAACTGGCTTAGGACAGCAGCGACATTGTGCATAATATATCAAACATTTAAGCCAAAAAAAAAATCAACTTAATTATTATATTTTTGTTTGTATCTTGTTGTCCAGGACAAAACTCCCGATCCCCGAAGCTTCTAGCAAAATTAATTACATGCAATAACAACAAAGTTTGCGTTAGAAAGGGACACAGGAGACGTGCCCTAAAATCAACAGTCAAGATTGCGATAATAAAAATACATATTGTAGTAGAAGGTGGCTGGCAGGGGCGGAGTTGTCAAGTGCTCTGTTTACTTTCCTCTCTTGCCAGTTCACTGACTGAAAATTGGAAATCCAACATACGAAATCAATTAATTTCGCTTTCAAACCAAACAAAAAAAGGAAGGAAAAATCAATAAAAAAAAGTAATACATAATAGAACATTGTTTTCAAATTATTTTTGCCCCAATAAGTGCAGAATCAATGCATAAATTATTATTTGCTTTGGCCTGAACGTGCTTTAATAAATTAAGGTAATTTTTTTTGAAATTATGTATATTTCTAGACTGTAAATTAATTTGGGGTTCCTTTAGCTGCTTAAGAACAAGCGAATAAATTACGAGGACTTTTTGTAAGCTAGCAGGCAATTTGACTTGATTAGGTTTAGACCTAAGCCATTAAATTTCGCCCAGTTGCTAGTTTTCAAAATATCATCGTTAGTAAGGGTGTGTTCAGACTGGCAGGTTCCCATACACGGCACCTGATAGAGGCAGTGCCAGTTGAATGGTGCTCAGAGAAATCTGTCAATAATCCCATATATTGCACTTAGTCTGGCAAGTTAGTACACTAAAGTTCTTCTAGTAGAGGACAACTAACTTATAGTTGTACATCTTCATCATTTAGATGAACAATCATATTCGAACAAACAATGGAAAGGGTTATTAATATACAAGATAAGACATCAACGGTCCAATTACCGAGCCTTGAAGAACACCTTCTGAAAACGGTCAAGAATACCCAGAAGCGCGTGTGTTCGTAACTTCTGCCTATTCAGTATTACCAAGATATGTATGTATGTATGAGACATGTTTCTGTTGGCGGACAACTAAAAATTTTACTTAGTGTAGTAATGAATATTCGATGATTAACAGTATTAAAAGATTTGCTATTATGTAACAGGGCTGTAAAAGAATAATTCATTTTTATTTTAAATTAACAAAAATTTGAATTAATTCAATTTTTCCAAAAGCCGAATTGAATTGATTTTGTTTTAATTCACTTATAAAAAAAAAAGAATTGAATTAATTTTGTATAAATTCAAGTCAATTAAAAAATTTCAATGTTTATTCATTTGATTTGAAACAGAATTGACCTAATTTAAAAAGCATGTTTTGTTTTTATTAGGAGAAGATTTTATACCCTTTACTCGCAGACTAAAAAGAGTATACAATTTTCGGGCAAATGTACCTGACCTACTGCCTAACATCTTCTTCTGTTTACTGGTCGGTATTTAGCGACAGTCTCAAACGTTCAGAACTATTTAAACGATCGTCACCTATAAATGCCTGCATTCTGTAGATACTCGGACTCCAAAGATTACCTAGTACTTGCAATTGTTTTTTAAATCCGTTTTGTTTGGTCACGAACGAATATTTTTCCAAACTTTTTTCTTTTTTTTATTCGGTCACTCCGCCTTGTGCCTTTCAGCAACGCCTAAGTCTCTCTGGCAACTCATCGATCGCAGTGCGCAAATCGTGTATTGAGATATTGTCCACTGCTCGGACAAGGGCGCGGTTCAAAGATTCAATATTTGGGTGTCGAGTAGAGCAAGCCATAGCCTCGAGAACGGACCACAGTTTGTAGTACAATGGATTCAGGTTAAGGCTACCAGCAGACCAATCATCCGTAGAAATGAAGTTCGGTACATGGTTTTTTGTCTTGTCTTGTTGAAAGGTCTACGACTTGTTTGCAAATAATGTCGTGTTGAGAGGCTTCACAACCTTTACCAAAACGTCGGATTGATACACTTTCGACGAACATAGACGGCCAGAGTCAAAAAATAACTCAAACAGCCAATATGACAGCGAACAGCTGACAATTATCTGGGTGAAAAGTTATCGACACAGCAAAGCGACTTTTGTCCTTTAACGAAAAATTACGACAGAGGCTATCAGCATTGCTATAAGCGCTTGGGAATTCCAAACTCAGGTTTAAAGCAAACCCGACATTAACGGCCAACGCCAAGTCACAGAAGCTTTGTGTGTGTTTGTGTGTGCTGCCAGCTCGCAGAGGACAGGCAAAGACTGCTGATGATTGAATCTGGAGACTCATGAAATAGCTTTCGAGGGCTTTACTGTTGAAATAATTTTGAAGAGAGCGATTTGAATGATAATTATGGAGCATAGACGATGGTTGTGCCATCACTTTCATATTCATCTTCGATAATTGTTTGACGAAAATCAACATTTTAACTGGTTGAAGGAGATAATGAGAGCAATATTAGCTATAACCCAATTCGTAAACTTTATGACAGAACTTTAACAGACAGAAGGAAGTAAACTAGACCCCATAGAGTACTGTTATTTTATTAAATACAATACTAGTTATAGTTAGCTATATTTAATTTTATAAGTCGTTAACTTTTAATAGCAGAAGCTTTTCAAAATTCAAAAGCGGAATCAAGCAGCTTCATTGCGGATGGCCTGCTCATTATTTTTAAGCTGGGATTTGCAAAGTTGATCAATTTTTTTAAACTAAGTTCATTCCACAAGAGATATGGGCGCTAGCACAAGTTTATCAAATTGGCTTTGTTTTGTTGGTGCTAATTTCGTCTTCCTGTCTTATAGCCTCGTACTCCTTGTATTTGTCATTATGTTGCGTTCGTAAATGGCGAAGAAAATTTGAATTGACGCTTATGCGGAACGGACAACACGTTTCTACAAATATTGCATTTCGCTGAAATTTTCAATTTTGCATCCCGTGATTTCAATTCTGATTCATTAGTCTGTGTGGATATTGAATAAAGGTTATAAGAATATATATTCGCGGGTGCTTTAACCTGCGCACGCCACACATTCATACCTTATTGCCAATTGTAAAATAGGTTTTAAGCAGCAGATTTCTGGTAGGTATAGCGCCTTTATTCTCAGCCGATTTAGCTCTGCAGCTCTTAGAGGTGGATGGCTCATAATCATCATTGTTGTCTTCTTGCGAAGTATTTACTCTCTTTAGCTCCTACATTTTGTTTGTTTTATAACTATATTTTCCACCTTGATATGATTGTAGCGCATTAACCGTTTCAAACAATAATATTTGTTATTTTAAACAGGCAAATGTGACAAAATGCGTGAAGTAGCAGAGTTATGTCAATTCTGTTTTAAATCAAATGAATGAACATACAAATTTTCTAATTCATTTGAATTTGAACAAGTTTAGGTTAGGTTAGGTTGAGATGGGGACAGTAAGACTGTACCTACACTTAGGCCAAGATAGGCCCATTGGCCCATAGGCCATATAATTACCTATTTAAACCAGGACTGAACCATTGTGACAACGTTAAAAATTTCAGTAGAGACGGAAACTCTATCTCGGACACTTCCGAGAGGTTAAGTAGAAAGATGTGACCAAGAGTTTTGAGTCTCCTTCTCCTAAGAGCTGGACAATGGCAAAGAAGATGCAGTAATGTCTCCTCCTCTTCCTCACAACTGCAGCTTCTACAGAAGTCGCTGTGAGCGACGCCCAAGCGTGCTGCATGCCTGCCGATGAGGCAGTGACCCGTTTGACTACTTTCTACTTTGGTTCTTTTCAGGTTAAACGACAGCTACGTGACCCCAGCTACAGCGTAAACCGGAAGGTTATTCCATCGTTCCGTAGCCAGGCGCCAGGTTTCATTCCTTGTGATTAGCTTGTATGAGGCTAAGGGCATCCCAATCAAGCTCTTCTCTGGAAGGAGCTGAATGGTTGTACCCTGTCTTGCCAGTTTGTCGGCACTCGTTACCCTCAATGTTACGGTGTCCAGGTACCCAGATGAGGTGGATACGGAGATGCTGAGCGATCACATTTAAGGATCTACGGCATTCCGCGGGCGTCTTGGCGTTATTGGTGTAGGAGTCAAGAGCCCTTAGAGAGAATGTATATGTTCTCTTCATCGATCATGAGTGTCCACCAATTCTGCTTGGTACACACTGTAATGATCAGGGAGACGGAATGAGATTTCCATATTTAAGCCGGTGGAGGGAACTCCCCCTCCTACTTTGTCATCGAGCTTAGAATTTGTACAAAATCAATTCAATTCATTTTTTTGCAAGTGAATTAAATCAAAATCAATTCAATTCTTATTTTGGAATAATTTAATTAATTCAAAATATGTCAATTCGATGCCAGAATGATTCTCAGGAAGGATTCAAAATTGAATCATTCGTTTACAGCTCTGTTATGTAGTAACATTACCATCATCTACCAGGTAGATTCTACCTGGCTACGAATGTCTTCAACTATTTTCAAAATTGGTGTTGTGCAACTTTTGCCCCTCTTTAAAGCCAGATTGTTTATCGCTGAACATTGAGATTTTCGTTTAGAAATCTTTGCATTTGGAATAACATTAATTTTTCAAAAACTTTGACAAGGAATGGCAAAATAGAAATGGGCCTAAACTGACCTTTGGATTTCGGTATGGGAAGGATTTATGCAAGTTTCCAGCAGTCAGAAAATTCGGAGGTTGTAAACACGGTTTTAATGATATGTGTAACGTGATTAAGCAGCTTGGGTAAAAGTACTTTTTGGAATCTTGGGTTCACTTCATCTAGAACTTCCGCATAAGACTTCACTTTTAATAAATATTCAAGTAGATCACATGGACTAACACAGAAAATATTACTGACCTATTTATGCGGTAATTTTTTCTGTCAACTTAACATCGACTTTGGCAACAACTTTAAATCTCTTAGTAGTATTTTCTAGCTATTTTTCTTTTGTTCTCCATGCAGCAGCCGATAATAATTCCACTGGCATAACAAGAACCCCTCGCCAATACCTTGTTTTGCAGAAACAACCAGCTTGGCCTTCTTTGGTGTTGATTAAGCTCAGAAGCAGTCCACTGTTTCGATTGCTGCTTGGTCACCAATGTACATTGATGGATCCGAAATACATCTAGGATTATAAAACGGTCGAAAACAGCATTCTTATTGATTCCTAAAAGTGTTTTTGTTTTAGTGCTTCCAAATTTGAGAAAATCTATAGCATACTTTTGTGGGGCCTCCGTAGTTGCTCTAACCTTATTCTACAACAAACTTGCATATTTACAAACAGAGTTTTTTCACCCATTTTCCTATTGAAGCAAACGAGATAACTTCATAAATGATTATTTAAATTCTGTCTAAGCAAAGACTCTGACACTAATACACAGCTGCACCGCTCGACTCAACGTTAACCAGCTTAGTCAGGATGCTCGTTCTTCCTGCCGTCCGTCCGCCGTTGCCGCCCCCACCAGCTTCACCGCAACTGCCGACGTGCTCAAGTGCATGACAAATATGGTCGAGGTAAACCAGGCAAAGGCAAATTCTGCCATCAGCAGCAGCAGCAGCAGCAGCACAAGCAGTGGTAGCCTTAGTCAAGGCGAGAGCCATAACCATTAACAGGCACCGCAAGCTATCTATGTGTATGGCAGTGTCCCGTTGGAGTCCTGTGTGTGATGCAATGCAAAGCTTAAAAACCAAACGACGTAAACAATTTGTAAGTCATGTGTAAACATCATAAGTTACGCGCATTCGTTCCAATTATAAGCACTTAAATGTAGCACCAGCCCAGCCCAGCCCAGCCCAAGGAGCTGGCACGTAGGCGCAATGTGCATAAATATTACACATACGCCACGTTCTCCGCAGTCATAAAAGGAACCCTGAATCGGAGTCGTGTCGCGTCACATTTACTTGCCCAAGTTAAACAGCAGCCAAGTAATTAGATTTTTCCACATGAAGGCAAGAAACCAGACACAGACACAGACACACTGTGTGCAAATACCGAGTAGTTTCAAGTGTAAACAAAGACCAAGCCACGCCCACAAAACACCAGCGGCAGCAGCCCATACAATTCAATTAAAAAAAGGAAACTTTCTGTGGCAAAAACTTAATGCGTTTAATGCGTGAGGGGCAAGCAAATGGATTAGTGAGTAAGGGAAATGTTCCTTTGTGTTGGGCTTGTACTTCGCTGATGCACTGGGAAAATAATAGGGGCTTCACTTCTGACGGGTTAACAATTTAAAGGCGATGTTTTAACACAAATTGATTCGTTAGATATAAGCCTTATTAAGTTCCAAGTCAATTGGGAGAAGCTTACAAACCGAGTTTCAGGAGCCATACTCGAACCATACAAATAGCCGCTCTCTTGCCAACAAACATAATTAAATTTTTGTTTTAATAAATTCAATATTTTTCATATCTCATCATAATATGCTTTTCCAATTTTGGACTGCAAACTTTTCCCAGTGCATTTACTCTCACACTTGTCATAAAGTTTCCACCATATGCCACCTGCCAAATCTCTTGAGTGCGCTTCGCTCCCTACCCTAAAAAAAACGCGATTTCGCCAGCAGTGCTGCCCTGCAGCCTTTTGGGTGTTTGCGTTTACCTTCCCCAAAAAAAAAAAGAAAGTTATGGTAAAATCTCGCATTACACGTTTATTGCCTGTATGTGTGTGTGTGTGTGTGTGTATAACTTATGTATGCAACTTTTTCGCGCCCCAGCTAAAAACACGTGACTTCCAGAGACAGGTGGAAAGTTGTAGGTAAACTTGTTGGTGAAAAATTGATGCCACACCTTTTCTGCATTTCACACACAAAACAGAAAACAGCCGAATGTGAACTTTAATGAAAAAAAATTGCATAATTAACCTAAAAATATTTTACATTACGAAACTTCTTGGCAGACCTCTTCTCATTTGAAAAAACACAGAGAATGTTGGAAAGTTCCACCAGTTCGAGGTCTAAAATAGTTTTACAAATGTACAAAGTTTTTCCTAAGATTTTCTTACGATATCGCAACGAACAAAACAGAGAAGCACCAAAACATGGCAAAATTTCTTTAAGCTTATTAAATTTGTGAGTCATCAACGAGCAGGACAAGGGCTTAAATCTGAACTCTGTTTCGCTATGTAGGCGCACTTATTAGAGAAAATTTGTGGGCTCAATCCCGTCTTAACTTTGAAATTAGTTCTGATTAGTTGTAAGCGAGTCAAAAGGCTAAAACATTTATATTTTGTTCACAATTTTAGTAAGTTGGAGGTTAAACAAATTATGTTGTTATTGTTTTTTGTATCATCTTAGCGAAACAATTACATGAATACTTATCACACTTTGACATCGATTTGAAAACATAAAAATATTACTAACTTAAGCCAGGCATTAATGACACAGGTCTACTAATAAAAGCAAACTTTTGCTCCAAAGAAGATAGCCAACTTTCCATTCATAACCTAAAGTCACAAGGCAACACACTCTTCCGATATTCCAACAGGGTCAGTAAGGTTTCGGACTGTCAATCGACCATTTTTCTGCACCAAGTCCTAGATTTTGTAGACGTTGTTTTTGATAGAGCTAGCTTGCCGAAGACCTTTTGCAACATTTTCAACGTTTTGGTAGCCGAATTTCATTCCGCTCACAAAATTTAATGGAACTGCGTTGTTGAATAGTTTTAGACATTATAAAAAATAAAAAATTCACTTTAATCTCAAACTCAATTGAATATTTTGTCGTGTAATTTTGCACAGATGTCATCGACAGTGTTGCCAAATTAAAAATAAAAACATCTGTTGCTATCGGAATCCCGGACTTTTTTGTTCAAAGTTTATGTCCTCTCCCGGATAATTACAACTACAGTATTGAATACGGTGTGGCTATGTTTTGCGGTGTGAAGTTTTTCTTATAAATATTCTGAATTTTTTAAACCATTTGGTCCAAATGCCAAAAATTTTGGCAGAAATTAAATTTTATTTTTTAATAGTTATGCAAAAACATTATTCTTTTCCGATAGAGTATTCTTTAATAATAACTAATCTCAGTGGTACAGTTAAAATGGAAGACCTAGAAGTCAGCTGATCGTTTACCACAAACTTTGACTTTGTTTGCCTTGCATATACAAGCACATTTCAAATCAATATACAATAAAATCTATGTCGAAAATTAAAGTAAATAAGAATGGAAAACAAAGTTGAAGGTATGTATGTATATTACAAGTAATATCATGCATTACTGGTTTTATGTGATTTGTCTTTGCTTATATGTGATTTTGTAAAATGATGTATTTAGCAATTCTAACCTGAAACTTGTTATGTTCCGTGGGATAAATGTATACTGGATTGACGTAACTATTAACGCTATATTATTCTTCAATATCACTGTGACACATTTTTGAATTCAAAAAAGTTGATAGCGTCGAGACGAAAAAATTCTGAAAGGGTATGTGATGGTAGTATAAAAACCCTGTCTTGGTTTGGTCTGATTAGCTGCCGTTTTCTTTTTATTGCACTTTGAACTTTTCAGCTTTAGCGTAGGACTAACGATTCCATATCTTGTAAACTATTTTGTATTTTGCTTTTAAGTCTTCAACAAAGTTGTTGCTCTTGGCTTGGCCTACAAATCATTTCTTTGAAGCAAATCAAAAGAATTATATCTTCATACTCAAAATTACAAAAGTTGCCCAAAAAAGCCAAGTTTTGACCACTTTTCTACAGTTTTCCAACTTCATCTTCAAACACGTTTCAAATTTGAACAAATAATACAGCACAAAGTTGTAGCTTAGACCAAAATAAACAAACCGTTAGAACGAACCAACTTCATTTAGTTACTCTTTCATATAGTTATAGGCCCACAAGCACGTACAACTGTCATAAAATCTCGAAAAACGAACATTTTCGGTAGAAAAGTATAAATATTAAATTTTTTTAATTACAGTTTTTAAGTTATGTTTTCTTACTATTTTCTTGATTTAATTCAAAACAATCGAAATTTTTGACTGTGTTGGCCAATTGGTACCAAAAATTGCCATTTTTCGAGTTTTGGTTCCAGTTCTACATGCTTAAGGGCCCGTAACTATACGAAGGACCAATCGAATGAAGTTGGTATGTTCCAATTGTTTGTTTATTTAAGTCCAAGCTACGTTTCGTGCTGCATTTCTTAGTCAAATTCGTTACAGTTTTTAAGACAAAGTTGAAAAATAGTACAAAAGGTGGGGATAACATGATGATTTTGGCAATTTTGAGTATCAAGATGTCACTTTTTTGACTTGATACTTAAGAATGTTTTGTAAGCTAAGCCAAGAGCAGCGACTTCCTCTAAGATGATTTTGGTCCCGACTCTATCAACTTTTTAGTGTTGCACAATGTTATATACATGCGAGAATATTTATCTTTTTGACCCCAATTTTCCCTTTTTCCAAGAAATCGACTTTGTCCAGACAACATAGATTTCACTCACGCTGAAATGCTTGAGTTTTGGCTTGCAAATGTCGCCAAACCATAAGCCTAACTAATTTAGCGCTACAGCGAAATCGCAGGAAACTAACATAAAACAAGACAGAAAGTCGATAAAAAAGAAAATTAAGCACTTTGTAGGCTATGTTAATGTTAATTTAAGCAAATGCGATCGGATTGTCTTAAAATTTAAAACACAGCATCAAAGTTGGCTTGCATCTCGTTTGCAATTTCAACCAGGTGACTTTGTTAAAGAATCCGCTAAAAATTTAGGACGCCCACTCTAATGTTATGATGAAGGGAGTTCTCTCTTAAAGCGTAGACCAGCTGACGAGGTTTCATCAAAACATGGTAATAATCAAAATCTTCTATTTTATGCAGCAGCAGTGGCTGCAAAGAAAGCGCATTAAAAAAACTTGGAAGATCAGAAAAATAAGAATGAGCCTGTATTTTATACTCCAGAAGAAGCATTGGATTTTTTAATGGAAAATAATTTCACAAAAAAACCATTTATGAAAATTAGACAATTATCTGAATGCAGATGACGACGACACTGAAGAAAACTTGGACACACATGAATGTATCGATGCATATTCTTTCCATTTAGATGTGAAAAAAGGATGAACTAAACTCAGCTTTTTTTATCACACTTAAGACGCATGTCATTTGAGGTTCTTCGCTCTAGTACAAAACATTGTTTCCAGAATATCCGACTCAAAGGACCTTTTCGGATTCTTTGCTCCTTACAAATCAGATGACGTAAATACGAAGATATTCTACTGGTGTTTTATCTCTTGGCGTGTGTGCTTATAATTTTTCGAACAAGAAAAAGGGACCTACAGCTTAACGCCGAATCCGAACGGCAATAGTTAGAGAATTTTTGCTTTTTCATGGCTAGTTGCTTCACAGCTGGCGCCAGTAGCAAGCTGGTGAAGGTGATCGGGTGTGTAAAAGCTTTTTTCTAAAGAAAGAAAAAACTTGTTCTATTAGATGGTCCGAGGCGAACCCACAACCTCCCGCACCAGCAGCCACACATACAACAGGTACGCCACGCCCGACCGGTGTTTTAAGTAGTTCTTCCTTAATACAACTGTAGCCAGTGCTGTACTTTCTAGTTCGCTTTAGAGATCGTTTGTAGAAAGATTTGACCCTTACTTTTGCATTTCGTTTACGTAAAGATCGCTTTTGTACCCGTTACTCGTAGAGCTAAAAGGCGTATACTAAAGTAGTGCACATGTATGGATCAGGCAAAAAGAAGAAGCGCACCCTCCCTCCATCACAATACAGAAATTTTAAATAACTTCTAAAATTTTAAAGATATCGATCTCAAACACTTCCAACTCAAAATATTCGCAATATATTTAATCTATAAAATTTTCAGACCGGATAATAAATAGCAGAGTTAAAGGAATATCGCATTTGCTTTGTTGTATATTTGGAGTCAGCATGCGGTGTCTGTTAATAAAACAAACATTCCATACTTTTCGGTTTTTCCTTATGGAACACAACTTTTGTGATGTGTTTTGGTGTCAGCATTAACTACTTGTTTACATTGATATGTTAAAATTAATGCAATTTTGCATTTTCGGAAATAGAAACAGGCATGATAAAGTTGTTGTTTCACTTGTCTGAGTTCTCATATGAGGTTATAGAGTCTTTTATTAGAACATTTTTTCTAATATGAGCTTCTCAGATTGATTATTACACTATCTGGGCAACTTATATGAGTTTTTTGACAGCCAACTCATATGGGAGCTCAGACAAATGAAATTACTGCTTGAGAAACTAAGTGTGAGCCACCGAACGAAAGTAAAACCAAGGTGAGATTAATAAGAACTTCTGTGTTTGAGAACAACATATCACTGAGATATGGTAACTTTTCCTTTATGTCTCTCGTTTCTAGTATTTATCGATTAAATGGATTAAGTGGTTTAATGGAATAACGGTCTGTAATTCGATTTCTGAATATATGAACTGCATTACGCATAAGGTAGTAAGGTGCAACAAGGAAAATCTGGGGAATAAAGACTGAGAACTTACTTCGCCTACTAGAAGAGTGGAACATACCAAAAAATGTACGAAAGATGTATGCACTCCACCAAAGTCTATACCTAATCTCGATCATATCATCTGGAAGAAGTTATTTTAATGACAATTATAATAGTACCAAGATATTGTGGATTCTCAAGTCAAGAAACAGTCTTTTATACCTAATATGACTCTACAGACCGAACTGCTTCGCATGTAATAAGAATGAAGACAAAAACATTTCACATTTTATAGGAATATGTCCAGTTTTGAAAGGAACCCGCCATAGATGTTTCAGAAACCAAACCCTAAGCCACGACGAAATAATAGACGGGTTGAATGGAGTAAATAATGAAAATTGGAAAAACTTCAATTCATTTTCAACTTACTGAATGCTAGCTATAAATAAAGTTATCTAATCAACTCATATCCCGACAGACGGCCAAGTAGGTCAATGTCGTAATCTTTTCTTCAGTGTTTTAGTAATTTATTGTAATTGTCTTCCCAATTTTTAAAAAAGGCAACGAAATGGATCTAGCGAATTATAGAGGAATCTGTTAGCGCGCCCAACAAACGCACGATATTCTAGGGGAATACCAAGCCGGATTCAGAGAGGGCTACTCGACTGTAGACAGTATTTTTGCATTGACTTCGATTGCCAAACAGTTCCTGGGCGAAAAGAAGAAAATGTGCACCTTTTTTGTAGACTTCAAAGCTGCATTCGATACAATCGACAGGCGCAGTCTTTATCTAAAGCTAAATAATGCTGGAGTATCGACCAAATACATTGCAATAATAGAAAGCCTTTATAGTTTAAATAAAACCACTATATGGGATGGAAACCAACTATCCGAATGGTTTGAAACGACCTTAGGCGTAAAGCAGGGATGCTTGTTGAGTCCACTACACACACATACACATATGCAATATAGCTTATTTTTCGTGCAAGAACTGAAGTGCTCAGACTAAATTATAGAACACTTAGAACGACGGAAAGCCGATGCACCCTATGCAATATGGATGAAAGAGAAGATGTAGCACATTTCATAGCTCGATGTCCAATACTAGGTGAGCACCGTCTACTGCACTAAGGCAAATGGACTCTAGAGAGAAGGGAAATGCTTGAATCAATGAACGGGTCCAACTGGCCCTCTCTAATCTCATATCTCAGGGAGGCCACAAAATATAGGCAGTTTATGGGGGATTTTTCAACGGGAGTGTCAACTTTATTTGTAAAGAATTTTGCAATTAATATTCTGTAACCTCAACTAATGTATTATATTGATTATTTTTTAATTATTATTAATATCAATATATGTAGTTACTTTCCTGCGATGGGTCCTCTTACGCACCATTACCGGTGAACGATTTGATATCTCGGGACGACCGGGGAAGTCAAGTGTAGTAACGGGAAATGGAGTATTGTGGACCACTTAACGAAAGTATGGGCTGACGGCTTTAATTGCTATTCCCAGCAGCATACAACATATTATAAAATTTATAAATAAATACTACTTCTACTTGTAATTGTTAGAGTTAAGAAACATAATAATGAATAAAAGAATAATCTAATCTACTCTAATTTAGTAAGTAGAAGATATGAAAATCATTATCGCAATGTAATTTGAAAACAACAGCACTAATTTGCACTACACTTTCTTACATTCCTATATAATAACATTTTTTCAAATGTTTCCCTGAGGCAATTGCATGTTTGCGCGTCTAAAGACTGTCTGTCTCACTCTTTCTCTCTACTCTCTTTTTCCCTCTCATTCTCTTTTATGAAATGTGTACACGTATGTTTAAAATGCATACAACCTGGATATGGCCTTAGGAGAAATATGTTCAAAATTTAAAGTCCAATTTATGCATATTTTAAATAATATGGACTTTTGTGCATACGCAAAAGTAAAGGCGACTCCAGCAACAATGTGCGTTAGCGTGTGTGTGTGTGTGTGTAGGTGAAGCGCTTGCAGGCTTTGTGTGTTGGCTCTGGAGCTCCGGCCTCAGAGCTCCATTTTTGGGCAAAGGTATTAGAATACTTCTCTGTGTGCGCAGATAACATAGTTGCACATAAATCATGTCATAGCCCAGATAAAGAGTAAGAATACTCTGAAGCATAATAATGAAATGCAGAAGAAAAGAACAAAGATGAAGTCTTTGGAGTTTGTTTTTGTCCGCTTTCTTTGTTGTATCGCTTAAATTGGTCAAATGTTAAATAAATTAAGTTCAATTACCCCTAAAATATGTAGTAGATTTTGCTATCGTCGCATAAATATACAAAAAGTTTTGAAATCAAAGCCGCACTTATGCTGTGGGTATATTAATTTATATATTAAATACATATAAAAGCAGAAAGAATCTGAAATTAAAGTCATAAACGAATATACAAATATTTTATTCAGTTAAAAAATAACTCCACTCAAAAAATTGTATTGCCTAAAAAGGCCAAAAATTGCCTACAAATTTAGGGAAAACTTACCTAAAAAGGCGCCAAGGTCATTGGGGCTCTAATATTTAGGCCATACCGATTTTAAGCCCTTATTTTAAGGTTATGCTCTAAGATTGAGGTAGTTATTTTATAAGGTATAACATGTACTTGAATTAGAGGAAGGAATTTCCCAAAATGTAGACATTTTAGGTTCTAAAGCCCAGGTATAAATTACCTTAATTTTAAGCATTTTATTTCCTTATTAGAGGTAGTTTTAACATTAGTTTTTAGGTAATAATATTTGATAAAATTATGATACAAAATTTATCCAAAATTCTGGGTGTTTTAATTCTTAATAATGTGGTTGAAACATAACTTAAGACTTAAAGATTTTATATCCTGCGACAATGGAGATAAAAACTATAGTTTCAATTCAAGTATTGTAACCAAATCAAATCAGAATTATATACAGCATAAATTATTAGGAAATTGGAACTAGACTTAAGGCTTAGCAGAGCCTTAAATTGCTTGCCTACATTTTTGTAGTCCACACTCGAGCTGTTTAGGTAAAAAATTACCTAAACAATTCAAATATAGTCCATATTTGCATTTAAGGCTAACCGTTTCCTAAGATCTAGGAAGAAAAATTTTTTGAGTGTACAAATGCATACTAATAAGTCTGTTCTTAGGCAACGCAGTCCTTACTCAATCTCAGCAATGTTATAATTTAGTCTGTTAAAAAATAGTTTAAAACAAAAAATCTTTTCCCTTTTTTCCGTATAACTTCTTTCTTAATGGTCAATGTCAGAACATCTTCTGGTCTTCCTGATCAATTACAGTCAGTGTCAATGGCAGTGTTCAGCAGAGCAACTTGCTCCCTGATCAAATATAAATTTGCAATTATCTTAATACTGAACTCGAGAGATGCGGCATCATAATAGCCAATTTGAGGTAGCATGATACTGGAGCACTTTAAAGTTATACTGCTCCCTCCAACAGCAGAAACTATTCAATACAACATTTTTTTCTGATACCTGCTCAGGAATCAATTATTTTGCTGAATACGCCCAATGTGTTCTGAGTTTAGAATGTTAATCATTAATTAAGTTTAGTTTATGCGAGGTTATTTCTACGTTCTCTCTATCATATTATCTGTTAACCCAAATTCATTTGCATTTCCAATTTATTTTGTATAAGTTTATATGTCAAGTGAAAATGTTTATTATGTATAATTTTGGTTGAAAGAAAAGATGGGAAACTTAAGCGATTTGGAACCGACTGCTTAAATTTACTTGGTCGGTTTCAATTCGCTTAGTTTTCGCCATCTGATCTAGTAACCGACCATTTTTGTACCACTTTACATATAAATGTAAAGAGCGTTTTAAGCGTTTATACAAAACTCTCTAAAGATTTGTGTGCCAAATCCGTATATATAGTAAAATGAATATAATGCATATTAATATCTTTGATGTTGCATAAGCTTAATATGAAATTGCGTGGCGCTTTTTATACATCTTGAAGAGTTTGGTAGTGAATTCCATTGACTTGTTAATTTTAGGGCACGAAAAAATCTCTGCAAACACCATCCACATTTCCATAGAAATTGAGTTCATCTCATTCCAAATTGATTATCAGTTTTTCTACATCATGCTGTGATATAACGTTTAGGAACACACTTAAGAAACTGACTTAGCGAACGGACTTAACATACAAAGCTTGGATATTGAACCTCCAATTTTGTGATTTTGTGGGTGGATTTTCAAGTATAAAAGCTTTAAAATCCAATTGTTAAACGGGTATATTTTCATTCAGTTCTCCCATAAAGCACGGTACGCAGAGCTTTTAACTGTTTGGGCTCACGAAAAAGTCAATTATTGCGCGAGTGGATCGGAAAAACAAAATAGTGTGCTGATTACGACAAAAAATGACAATGCGGATGGTCGTAGCCAGTGGCAGCGCTTCCCTCTAAATGACATATTAGGGGTCTAAAAACTTACGTTTTCATTCACGCTGCACAAATTTTGTTGGAAGAGGGGCAAGATGAGGATGCAGGAAGCAGACACCAGTGTTTCAGTTGCCTTATTTGCGGCAAAGGAGCAATAAGGGAAGATTGGGTAGCGATATGAGTATTCTGATGAAACGAAGACTGATTCTAAGATCTAATGTACTTTAACCCATAATATTCTGATCTCTTAGCTTTTGTTTTAAATGGCATTCTCCATAGGTAGGATTAAAACCGCAGTACCCTGTACGCACTGAAAAGTGCATACCATGCAATGAGCCTGGGTGATGACTCCAGACTAGCGCCGCCAGGATACCGAAGTCCCTCAGTTACCAATTTGAAAACAACACTGTCGGGCGTGACAGTTCCCCCTTGGTGAGGAGCGAGGCCCATCTAAAACCGCTGCTTATATCTAGGTCACAGCACCCGGTTTATAAGCAACTCCACGTCGAGACACAAATTGAGACTCTACCCGCGATGTACATAGGTATCATCATCACAACTACCACGATCTCCCACAAGAGGGCCGGCCCAACCACAATGTGAGCAGCCTAGGGCTACTGCTCATCCCGTGCAAAGCACATTTTTTTTTTGGACTAGATCTTCTGGAGATCAGCGGTAGCAGCTTTCAAAATTTTAGTTTTTACAAATAAAAAGATGTTAAAATACGGTTAAAAGTTACCTTAATATGTGTACAAATTCTTACATTAATGAATTCAAAGATATTCTCAGGAAATTGTTTTTGACAAATGGCTTTTTTTCAAGCCAATCAACTGTATGTAGCCCCTTAAGCGTGGGAGCGATAGCATTGAAAACAAAAAAGTTGTTGTGTTTCCAGGACTTTTTTCGGAACTATCTTTTCTATGGCAGCTACACTATATAGTTGTCCGATTTTCATCATACTTGGTAAAATAATGAAAATACGAGAGATTGGAGACGGTTGCATTGAAAACAAAAACGATTTCTCACTAAAACTAGTTTTTCGAGCGATGGTTCCTATGGCAGCTATATGCTACAGTCAATCGATCCAGTGGGTTCCGACAAATGTGCAGCGTATTTGTACCTAAAGACTTCGTGCAAAGTTTGGTTGAAATAGTTTTAAAAATGACGGAGGAGATAGCATAGAAACAGACGGACGGAAAGACGGACAAGGCTATATCAACCCAGCTCGTCATGCTGATCAAGTATAAATATACCTTATGTGGTTACAACCGAAAAGAATTCTTATCAGATTCGGATGAAAAAAAGACCTGTCCGACTAGATCAATATGATTGAATTACTAAAAACATAAGTTCGTTGGTGTATTAGCAGAGTTTGGAAGTACCAGGTACAAATACCTAGGTACATACTTATATACAAATTTTGTGTACCTTTTACCTTACCGCGGTATTTTTATTTTTGCCTTACCTATGTAGGTCTTAATTTTCATTTACCTTTTCAGCATGTTAGAGACTAGGTACTTTTCGTACGTAATTTTTTTCGTACCGATTACATTATAGCCAAGATGTTGCCACTCTGCCATGTTGAAAAGAAAAATTTCAGGAACCTGTTTCTGGCTTTTGCTGGACGTCCGGTAAACATTCCCTGTGAAAAACTATAAGAGGATGGCGGACTCCCATTTTCACTTTCTCAACAATTTTGGGATTTTTAGACCAATTTTGTACTGATTATCAGCGCAATAACAAAAGCTTCGTTGGTGCAACCGGCCACTATATAGAGCAATCTACATCCTCATTCTCTGGTAATAAGCGTTTGCGATTTTCCCACTTGAAATACTTGCTACTATATTAGCTGAAGTTCATAGAAAATACGGACTTTGAAATACCAAAACATGTCGAACAGTTCCAGATAATGCATTAAACTTCTGTAAAACATTTAAAGTGTACAGTTTTAAAGGAACAATCGTGAAGCCTGAGTTTTTAGAAGAGTCTGATTTAAAGGTAATAGCGCTGGTTGGTTCAGGTCATGCTAAAATTATTTTGCTAAGGCACTTTGGATTCGCATCACATACTTTCAACTTAGTTGTCACGAAAGATGCTGAACAGGCTCTACTTAACACATCATTCAAGCGGTTGCACAATTTTTCCTTAGCGAACGCTATTGCATTTTGGAATGCTGTTACCAGATCCACATTAGCAGCAGACGAAGCTAAGAAAATTTGTAAGCTTAAATTAATTTCTCCTTGCACCACAAGAATTTAATAATGTTATTGACATTTTAGCTAATGCTACTGATCTTCTGCAGGACGAAAGATTTTGTTGTTATTAAGGATTTTTGCTGCCTACTTACTTCAAGTAATATATAAACTTCAATGCTTAAATATTTTGAAATATTCTGATCCAGTTAAAGATGCTCATAAAAAAGTACTATTAAAACGATTTTCTTTTATTGAAAACTTGACTTCAAAGGAGACAACGACTTTGCTTTTGTCCACTATGACACTTGGAAAATTTAAATTAAAGTAAATTCCATATTAAAAGAGCTAAATTGTTAAGTGTTTTAAGGATAATCTTGTTAAACAAATTAAGCAAAATTTGAAATCTGTTGTCAATGTTAGTTCAAATACAAATGACTCTTTAATAAGCGAAAGTTTTTATGGAAATTCTAATATTTAAAGGAAAGCCTCAACTTATCTGGCCTATATTAGCAATTTCTTTGAATCTATGATTAAGTGTAAAAATATTAGTAATGTTTTTTCATAAGTAGCATTAGTACCATTAAGTCTAGCTCTGATCCTATTGAAATAATTTTTAGCCGTGGAGGCCAAATACTTACACCAAAGAGAGACAGACTAGGTGACGAAAAAAAATGTAAAAATTACCTTTTTTGTACCTTTACCTTTACCTAGGTACTGGAAATTTCGGATATCTTTTACCTTACCTAGGTATATTTTTTGACACTTAACTTCTACCTCACCTAGGTAAGAAAATTGAGTAACTTTCCAATCACTGTACATTAGAAACTGTAAATAGACATTGGTCATAATTCTTAACCCTAAATTGTGGTCACTTTTTTCATGTCGAAATGCAAGACAACTCCTGTTTCCCTCCCCTCATCCTATCATTTGCCACCTTTGGAACTTTCTCCGAAATGTGACGCTAATCCCCAAGTAATTGTCTGCTTAGCGCTTACTGTCAATTTATTGAGTTTTTTTTTTTTTGGTTTTGTTCCTGCCAGGGATTCGCACCTGTCGCTCGTAGTTAACTACGTCGATATTCCTTGCCCTAGTGGCCTCTGATTTTCCGCAACAGCAATTGCTGGCACACGTAGTTAGCACGTCGCAAACTTTATTCTACTTCAATTTTTATTATGCGATTTTATTTATTTTGATTTTGCCCCAGGAGAAACTTTTGCACCATGAGTAGCTCTATGCTATCCCTCCAACGTATGAACCGAAGGAGGGAGCGTCTAATGATGTTAACTGCTAACGGCTTATCCGCTGAGCAAATCGGCTTTGGATTTAATAAGTTTGAGTGGAAAGCTGTGAATAAAGTGTGCAGGAAGGTTGACTGGCTTTTGCGGATAGTTGCCATAAAGTTAAAGTTAGTCGTGTGTGGATGGGCGGGCGGAGCACGGGATGGAGATAAAGTTCATTTTGGGTCTGTTCTTAATTATTATCAGGCATGTGCTGAAGTCCACAGAAAAATTGACGCGGTGGGAAACGAAACTCAATGAACTGTTGGCGCGCTGCTCTTCCTCCATATGCAATTTCAATTTTCTCTCATCCGCCGAACATAAGGAAAATGCAATTATTTTTGCGCTACTTTGGCACCCACTTACACTGCTCCGGCTACCGCTCCTGCTCCGGGGTCTCTTTCGCTTCCGGCTGGCCCATTGATGGCCATAAATTTTTAAACAACAGAAATTACAATTACTGGCACGCCAAAGGAGAGAAAATTGTGAAAAATGCATAATGAAAGCAATCCATATTAAAATATAAATCACGCAATGCAGCAAGGATGCAGGACATCGCACACACACACACACACACACTGGGAACAATAATAATATGGCCAGCTGTCAGTCAACACGCCTGCGGCAAAAGACTGGGCAAATAATTAATTGGCTGCATTACGACAGTGGGGGGGAGGGAGACAGACAGAATGAGCGACAGAGATGGCGACAATTGGGTAAACATTTAAGGCACCTGCACCTGTCAATGCCATTCGTGCTGCTCCTGGTCCTCCACTGGCCGAAACCACTTCTCGCAAAACCATTATGGAGCATAATTTTCAACTTGTTGTGGTCGCCTCAATTGGCGTTCATTAAAAGCGCGTAATTGTGGGTAAAAGTGGTTTCACTGAAGTGTCCACACATCGACCGGCCATTCAAGTGTCATCTGCTATTCACATAACCATCTCGTATCCATCAAATTTCTTAAATGGTGCGAATTATTGGTAACATAATTAACTCAATTGAAATATAAAAATTAAAGTTGTGCTGGAATAATTGGATTTTCAATTTGGAACGAGGTTGAAATGACACATTCAGTTTGTTGATGTTTCAGCCTCCTTGTTATTTGCGAAAATAGTAAGAAAATGTTCCTTAATTGGCAATTGAACCTGTTGCCATTTCTAGCATCCTAGCTGAGAGTTGCCTGAAGTTTTATAAGCCTTGCCGGGGCTAATAGCCTGCATTCAGAGCAGCAGCTGTTGTCATTGTCGCTCCATGCGCCGGTCCTTGTTATTATAAGTTTTCTTGCATGTAATCAGTTAAGGATATTCATGGACATGACTATGGTTTTAGTGCGCGCACACACAAAGAGAGGGGGGGGGGAAGAAACTTGGAGCGTTGCCTGGCGCCAAGTCACAGCGGGTTTTCCCTTTCAAAAATAAAAAGAAAAACAAAATAATAGCAAAAATAGAAAAAAAAACTACAGCTGCAATGCTATGCAAATCCTGGCGAGCAACACAACTCAACATGAGTACCGAGATGGAGCCACTTGCTGAACAGCATGGACATGGGTCCGGGCGAGTGCGATATATGGCCTGCTGCCTGGCTTAAAGCACATAATCAGGCGATTTGCAGGCATTAGGAGCCACTGGGACAGATGCTGCTTGTATGTAGTTCGTCAGCTTTTGTCTTTGGTTGGTCATTTGCTGCAGTGCTTTAGTCTCTAATACTCCGCACACTGGTCAAGACTTTAAATAATTTGGACTAGCATTTTCCAATAGAATGTAACAAGTGTAACAAAGTTGGAAATCACTGCGATAGCTCTCGAAGCTTTTAAGTTCAAGGTTTTCAAGGTTCAAGTTTTAAAGATAAAATAAAGTGAGAAAGTCGGTCAAGTTCTGTAAAAGCAGCGCTGCTGCTTCACTTTCATTTGATCAAAACCTGACTATCGAGCATCCGATCTACAGCTCGGGTGAGCTAGACTTAAGAGTGAAATTGGCATATATCAAAAACACTCTGGTTCCATTTTATCTTATTCGATCTCGACTTGATCCCACATTCGGATCCAATCAAGAAGGTACAATATGGACTTAAGCACGCTTTCGTACCTGATTTGATCTCGGGAAGAATTCCCCAGGTTTCACTGAGCTCGACATTGGAACTATTGCTTGGATACCTAAGTAAAATTCCTACAAGAGCACCATGGGACATTCCTAACGACCTTTATGATTTTCAAATTAGCTAGCCTTAGCCGGCTCGAGGTCACACAACTTTAAATTCAGGACAGACACAACACCACAATGGAGGCTGGTCGATGTTCTTTAAGAAACCCCCTTTTCTATCTCTGTAGAGTCTACGACTGCAAATCAGTAGCTGTGGGCTGTAAGTGACTAGAAATCGGGGAAAAGATTAACTAATTCTTTTAATATTTAATCAAGCGCGAATTCTGAAAGAGCATTATGAGTTGCGTGAAATTTAATAACAGAAATAACTTTGTTCTATTGCTACCAGCCCTGACAATGTCTCTTCTTTACAACATTAAATTATAATGTTCTTCTAAGAAAAGGGTCTTCTAAAAAAAGGTGTTGCGACGCCCCTGGTGCTCGCAACATTAGTATATGTAATATGTATTTGCACTTATATTTACCTGAAGTCACAGATTCTCACTATTAATATTAACATTGTTATTTCCCTGGAACTACTAAGTAAATTAAAAATGTGTGAATGCGTGGGATGTTCAAAAAGTTCTCATCCTCCAAAGTGGGGCCTTTTAAAAAAAAGTGTGTTGATGTTTCGCATCTCACCAATAACTCAAAGCAAAACGGGAAATTGGTTAGTATGGCTTATGGCCCGAAGCAGAGTCATGAAAATTGAATTTGTAAAAATGGCGGCCATTTGAAAATGAGAAATCGATTTTTGACATTTTTTTTTGCAGTCCAGTGCAGAAAAAAATAATTTAAAAAACAGTAGTACAATGAACGAGGTGCGGGCCATAGCGTCCATTAAGCCCTACATCATCAAAATCGGTTCAGTAGAACTTGAGAAAAGCTGCGAACCAATTTGAAAAATAGGGGAAAGCTAACTTCGGCTCGCCCGAAGTTTATATACCCTTGTAGCTTCTTTAATTTATATAAATTAAGGTCTTAAATGTTTTTCGTCCAACATTCTTAGCTGAGTTATTTTCCAAACTCAGCAATAGATGGCGCCACTAATTTGACCATTGTGGCAGCCCTGGCCACCTCTGGTCACACCATTTATCGAGCACCATCCCTGACGCGATAGCAGAACGACAACACGCGCAATCCCTGGCGCGCAGTTTTCTGGCTTGGCTTCGGCCAGCGCGGCACGCGGCTGCATCGCTCCGTACGACTTGACGATAATTGTTACCTTAAGTGATATTCAATAAAGTTAGTTACATTCCAAACCACTTTAGCCAAAGTGGTGACCTCCGACGATTGAAAGCAACGAATACGCGAACTTCTGCAACAATTATCTGATGCGTAAAACATTACAACCGCAAATTCACACACACACGCACATACAGTGACGCCGTTGTGAAATTCATTTCGAAGAATAGTTTTCGATCAGCAAATTCAAACAGCAACACGCTAACTGAAGACGATTGTGTATTTCGACAGCAGCCATCCAAATCCTCAACAGCAGCCAGCCAGATCCTCACCAGCGGCAACAGAGCCATCTCGATGTTTTTTGGGCATTTTGTCCCACACACACACACTCGACTGACGCCGCGACGAAACAGCACAAACACACATACACACATGCTCACGGCGTCTGCAGCTACAATCAATCGAATTTTGCCGCGTTCTTACAAACAAAATGCGATTCGGCGACTCATTCGTTCATCGATCATGGACGTTCATATGTGTCCTTCGGTTCCCACATCTACCAGCCATGGACCTTTGACACGGGCAAACAAGATCCTTGGCGCAGACTGTGGCCCTGCATACGCATACAGACGCAGGCAAAGCACATACACACACACACACAGACAGTATCTCCCAGCGAACACACACAGACACCAACGCATGTGGCCATATGTATACATATGCTTTAGCGCTCATTTCGCTTGCATGACATCGACCTCTGCCCACGCATGTTGTCCACCGACCTCCTGTCTGTCGCCCCTTACACGTCGAGCTGTCCACATCCTGCTGCAGCCAATGCATTCCACGTCAGGCTTTCTACCAACCGCTGCCCATGAAAACGTTCATCGCCAGCCTGCCCTACACCGCTGCTCGCGCGCCTAACCGACTCAGCAACTACATGTATCCGATCTCACGTTGGTCAATCATCCGACCAATTTTTCAGATGTTACATTGTACGCAGCCTGCCAGACGATCGATCATACATACCGATGCTCAGGCACAACGGTCCCCATACCTGACCGACCACTAGCAACATGCTACGACTCGAGACGCTCTTTGTTTGGCAATTGATGCCAGCCTGAGTCTGCCCACAAGTTCTCGATCTCACCACGAAAGTCCTTAACGAGAGGCACCACGAAAGTCCACAACGAGTGGCGAGCGAAAGTCCACAACGTGTGGCAATCGAAAGTCTCTACTCGGGGTACAATACCCAGTACTATTGACTCTTCAACTTCAACCCTGATCGAACGAACTTGCTTATCGACCCCCAATCGAAGCAACGGCCTCAACGCGAGGTTTTCATCGACCCAGTTACGACACAAACATCACAGCGAAAACTATAAGAAAGCTTTCCTCCACATTGGGACTTGTACAAATCCTGTAGATGCTCACCCCGGACATACATTCATCCCAGCTATACCTAAATTTTGAAGATCATTCGTTCCCACATGGTCTCTGGAAGGGGAGTACTGTGGCAGCCCTGGCCACCTCTGGTCACACCATTTATCGAGCACCATCCCTGACGCGATAGCAGAACGACAACACGCGCAATCCCTGGCGCGCAGTTTTCTGGCTTGGCTTCGGCCAGCGCGGCACGCGGGTGCATCGCTCCGTTCGACTTGACGATAATTGTTAGCTTATGTGATATTCAATAAAGTTAGTTACACATTAAACCCCGCGTACCTAAACCATTTGCTTGCCAGTTTTTATGTGGCAGCTATACGATATGTTCATCAGATTTGGATCAAACTCGTCAAAATTGTGTGGAAACCGATAATATTCATAACTGGAAAGCTTAAAGACGTTACCATTGAAAACAAAAAAGTTTTTCTCACTAGAACTACTTTTTGAACCGATTGTT
Source organism: Lordiphosa magnipectinata (assembly GCA_037044535.1). Lineage (NCBI taxonomy): Eukaryota > Metazoa > Arthropoda > Insecta > Diptera > Drosophilidae > Lordiphosa > Lordiphosa magnipectinata. The sequence goes on from JBAMBO010002895.1 coordinate 301,981, forward strand.
CCTATGGCAGCTATATGCTATAGTCATCCGATTTAAATCAAACTTGGCAGAATTGTGTGGTAGCATATAGTACTGATCAGTGACAAGTTTGAGAGCGATAGCATTGAAAACAAAAAAGTTTTTCCAACTAAGACTTCTCTGATCTAACTTTTGTATGACAGCTATACTATATAGTTGTCCGATTTTCATCAAACTAAATGGAATTATGTAAAAACATAGAACACTAAAATTTTTTTCATGTACGAGGGTCGTAAAAAAAAAATTTATTTTGTTTATTATTGTTAAACATATTGTCGGATATATATATTATATTCCAATCGTCGCTATCGGAATAGGCAAGGTTACAAACAATCAGTAAAATCAATTTAATTGAGGTAAATTAGCTAAATCGGTTTTTGGGCCATAACTTCAGATTTTGGGTGTGTTAGGAAAAAGCCAAGCATGAGGAAATGCTATACGCGACTAGCTCTACAGCGTACGCTAGGTCTTTTCGATAGTATTTTTCGCTCTAACACTGTGTTATTCCTACACTCTTACTTGTAATTTCAATCCGAAAGCAGAGACAAGGACTATTTTTTAAGCTTGATTTAAGCTCCCCATTTTTTTCTGTGCACAAACAAATAGAGTTTAGAGCCAAAAAACCCATTTCTACTAGACCCTTTATTTAGTTTAGAATGCTGTGCTCGTTGCCAATAATCGCGTGGGGAATTGTTTTCAAATGGGCTTAGTAGTTTGAAAACAACGATCAAAATTATTTCAATAAAATAGATTTTTTGCTCGAAAATGCACTAAATTTCTTTTGCCCAGAAAAAATATAAAAATATTCGAAAAAAGCCACTTTGCTGAAGTAAGATCATCACAAAAGCCCTCAACGTACACTGTGAGAAAAATCAATCTAAAACCAAGATATTAGTCTCGAAACCGAGAGAAACGGTGTCAAAAGTAAACAGAGACGAGAAAATCTCAACCCAAGAATACAGTCGAACTTCTATATAAAAACGAAGTTTTCTATGCAACAATTTCGTTTCGAATATTACAAATGTTACGATTTTTCTTTATAAATGCTCAAATGTTAAAAATGAATTATGTTTGCCTTTTCTTTTTATACCCTTGTAGAGGGTATATTAAAATTGTCCAGATGTTTGTAACGCATAGAAGGAAACATCTCCGACCACACAAACTATAATATATATATTCTTGATAAGCAAGACGAGCTGAGTTGATATAGCCATGTCCGTCTGTCCGTCCGTCTGTTTCTATGCTTTCTCCTCCGTCAGTTTTAAAGCTATCTTAACCAAACTTTGCACGAAGCCTTTTGGTATAAATACGCTGCACATTTGTCGGAATCAGCCGGATCGGATGACTATATCATATAGCTGCCATTGGAACTATCGGTCGAAAAAGTAGTTTTAGTTAGAAAAAAATTTTTTGTCTTCAACGCAAACGTGCCCAAACCTCGTATTTCTAAGTTTTCTATGCTTTTAAATAATTCCAACAAGTTTCATGAAAATCGGCCAACTATATAGTATAGCTGCCATACAAAATATATTTCTGAAAAAAAGTCATGGTAGGAAAATCTTTTTTGTTTTCAGTGCTATCGCTCACAAACTTGTTATTGATCAATATTATATGCTACAACACAATTCTGCCAAGATTGATCCAAATCGCATGACTATATCATATAGCTGCCATATGAACTATCGGTCGAAAAAGTAGTTTTAGTAAGAAAAACTATTTTGATTTCAATGGTAGCGTCTTTATACCTTCCAGTTGTGAATTTGATCAGTTTCCACACAATTTTGAGGTGTTTGGTCAAAATCGGATGATAGCGGATGTAAAGCTGCCATATAACAAACTGTCAAGCAAATTTCAAAGTAGTGGCGCCATCAAGCTGCAAGTTTATATATTTTTCCTCTATTTTTAATATTAAAAAATCAGATTTTTTCATCTGAAAGTCGATTGTAAACGAGCTTAATCAAAGATTTTCAACTTAAATCATTTTCAGCATTTTTTATTTTTGTGCGTGTGTTTTAGTTAATAACACTTATAATGTTGGTTGGTTTGGGATTTGTTGGGTCCACCGAAAACTTATTGAAATGTAAATTTGTAACCCGACCCTACTGGGACTCGCACTCGGTCCTCGGGGGGCTGAAGACACGGCAAGGCATCTTAACTCGCTCCGCCATCGGCCGCAAAACCTCAGCTGATAGAAATCTCTGCGGTGCAAATGCTTCGACTGTGCCTTAGAACCTCAAAATAAATAACAAAATAAATCTGTATAAATCATAAACTTTTTCAACTAAAGCTTTACAGAAAACTGTAGGATGGTTGATAAGTTGAGTGTTAACTCTAAAATGTAATGATGCATTACGATTCCTGGTTCCCAAAATTGTGGTCATTGGTTTATGTGTTGAAAACAAACCACCATATATGTTTTTTAATTTTAACAAAAAGTTGTTCAAAATGTCTATTTTGACCATTTAAAGGCATGATATGTGGAATACTTGCAATTGGATTTAAATTTTCCATGAACTCATCGTTAAGTACCATTACTTAGCTTTAAAATTCTGTGATTTTTTTATGCGAGAATATACCATTTGGAATCCATGTGTTCGAAATGACACAATTTTGTATGGCCTAGAAGTATGCAATGAGTTTTATTGCAAATTTTCTTTAGAATTCAATTCAAATGACAAGCTTACAGTACTGTCTTAGCATTGCATTTTTTTTGGGTAGAAGACAAACATTGCTTAAAATAATAGTAGAATTGCTTTGGATTAGATTTTTACGCTAAAAATTGTAACCCATCATAGAATCCTTTGTGGTGTGTGTATATTTTGTCTTGAAAAGTTATGAACAAACATCATTTATTGACCTGGAGCCTGCTTAAAGTTATATGATTGATTTTCAAAGAGGTCACTAAAACAGTAACATAAAAACTGTAACTATACGATGATTTAATGATGATAAAAATCGTGAAACTGGGCATTTTAAGTAACTTTCTGCTCAAACTACCAAAAATTCTGATGTGATAGAGCATTTACCAAAACAGATCGGTATATAAGAAACGTAATCAGAAATTGATTTTTCACAATCTTCATAAAGATGATAAAAATTCAGATTGAAAACCTAAAGAATCGAAGCAGCGAGCATTGGTGAATGATGACTGCTGCTAATGTGCGCGAAGGCGTTTCCCAGGCTTGGCATACCATATCTGTTCAGTTTTTCTATATACCATAACTCCGTAATGTACCAAATCAACAATTTTTGAATGTCTGCCACACCATTAAGAATTTGAACCAGTGTGCTTGGTATGCACTTTCTTTTGTTTCTCAAGTATGCCCCTAAAGGTATGCCAAATTAAATTCAATGAAATTAGGCAAGAGCCCTTAACAATTCCGGGTGACATGTCTGTTAAACCGCAAACAGAGCGATATCGGACAACCACAAATCCTTCCCCTTGCTCAATGTCGTTCATGGTAATACAAACGGCAATTAAAACTTGCCTTTCAAATGCAATGGACAAACACACGGACCGCAATTTGATGGGCAACAGACAGGAACAGAAGGAGAGCTGGTTGTTGTATGAGTTTCAGTGCTAAAAGCAAATCTGTGCGGTTAAACGCAAGTGTCAGCTGTCATTTTTCTAGCAAGAGACTACGAAAAAACGCACACACAACGAACTGAGTGGAATATGCAAAAGGCAATAATTCTTTGAGCGAGTGAAACAAGAAAATAAGGGCAATGAAAAAAGGGAAGTGGAAGCAAAAGAACTGCAAGTAAAAGCAGCAAAGATGTCAGCATATGCACTGAAGAGCCATAAAAAACTCCAGCTGTGCTTTAGTAATGGACCAAAGCCAAGGAAAAGGACAAGAGAAGAGTGAGATGGGAAGCCCGAACAGGCCTGGTCAGAGATGCATGTGGCCAAAAAGGAAAACGGATTTCCATTGGGCCAGAAGATAGATGACAGGTTTCTTTTTTTGTCTTTTGGTCTACCTTAGATTAGTTGGCTTCATCAGGAGATAGATGAAAATCTTAACACAAAGCTGGAATTAAGTGGGAAATGATACAAAAGAGCCAACACAAGATAGTCAGCCAGATTTGGTGGTAAAGGAAATGGATTTTGTTTCTGCTATCATACCAACAAAATTACATGTTTTCGCACAATGACGTTGGTTTTTTCTCTCTCAAAAGCGGCGGCTCGAGTGAGTCTCAATCCTACAGAGCAGCCCGTTTAAATATTAATAATAGCCCATCCAGCAGTCAATCTGTACAGATTTGTAAATGAAACTCTCCATCAGCTGTTGTTATTGTGTATTTGTATATGGGTGTGTGTGTGTGTGTGTGTGTGTGTGTGTGTGTGTGTGCATACATTTGCATACAATTTGAATTTTTGTTGTTATTGTTTGGCCTGCCTACATATTTGCTTGCTTCAGCTGAAAAGCCAAACAATTTGCATTTACCATGCCGAACAGAATCCTATCTACCAATTTGACCCCTTTGCACACTCATCAATCTGGGGCTGCAAAGCCTTTTCTATGGCCCACATGGCGTATGATGAATTTGCGTTCTTGTTTGCTTCAACCACGCCTCTCGCTTTACACATTTCGTAGCCGTAATTTGTTTTGCCTCGTTTTTTTTTTGGCTACTGTCCACACTATCAAAGTTGTTTTTCGTTTTTTTTTGAAGTGTTGGCTAAATTGTTAGTTGCAAAATTTATTATTCCCTATTAAATGGATTTGGAAGATATGAAAGAATTGATGGCTGTAAACCTGATCGGAGACATCGAATTTTTTGTAACCTAAGCCAGACCCTGAGCATACCCAATTTTATTTAAATAAAAAATGAAAATAATCTTGATCTGCCTGCAAGTATAAGAATTATTTGTCTCATACATGTTAAGCCTCTATCTTCAACCATTTCTGAGATCTCTTCGTTCTTACAGACAGACAGACAGTCGAACATGGCTATATAAACTCCGCAGTTGATGCTGATCAAGAATATATATTCTTTATAGGGTCGGGGATGATTCCTTCTCCCTGCTACCAAACTTTAGCACAAACTTACTATGCTTTATGTACCTTTGGTACAGAGTATAAAAAGCTACGTTTTTGGTAAATGGTGTTTTTGTGGCCTGTAAATTGACATTTTAATGAAAATTAAAATATATAGGATTACTAGCAGATACCCGGCGTGCGTTGCCATACCCCTTTAGAATTTTAAACACAAAACGAAGAAGTGAAGCTAACTTGGCAATCGCCCTCTATTCAATCTTCATAATAATCTAAACGATTGACCTACTCCTACAATTTACCCGTCTTTAATTGACAACTATTTAATCCAGGGCTGCAAACCCAAAAAAATTTTCGGAACCTCCGGTTTGCAGGTTCGAACCAAAATTTACCAACGGTTAAGGTTCGGAAATTTGAGGGTCGAGGTTTTCGTGCTTTGGTTTTGGTTCGAACCTTGGTTCGTTACACGTTTTACACAATATATTTAAAATAACAATAAATTTTATTAATATACAAAAAAATATTCAGTTTTTAATTTTGTTTACTTAACTGTAATATTAATCTTTAAATTAAATTTATGAGTAGTATGTCTTCGAGTATTTGACTGTCTATGCTACTTCTTTAATAAGACAAAATAAATTTTAAGGTGGAAAAAGCTCTTTCAACTGAGACTTGAGTGGATGGCACTTATAAGACAGTTAGCGCAACAGCTTTAAGCTGATTACATTGATGAGATGTCCAAAACTTTAAAATGTTGGATTTGGACGGTTCTCTATCAATGCCATCGAAGGCTCTAATGATGTCATAAATCGTTTTATTTTTTGAAACACTTTGCTGTTCGTTAACATTGCGGAGATAACTTTCTACATCGTCATCTTCTGAAAATAGATAATGACAAAGCCAAATTCGGAACCTCAACACTGTTTAAGCTTTGAAGTCTATGAAAAATATTACAAATGTGTTGTTTGGCTTCTATCTTTTGCGAATCACTTAATAGACTTTGGAATCGTGGATCTAGAAACACAGAGGCTAGTGTGGGTGGAGATTTTATGACAAATTCGGAACGTCTTTCTAGAATTTTGAATAAAATGGCATTAAACCTGCCTGGTGATTTTGAGACTCTGTCGGACAACATCGATCAGATAACAAAAAAGTCGCTAGGCAGGAGATCAGATTTCTGAAGTTTTAAGGAAGCGTCATACAGTGGACGTAGTACTGAAAAAACGGTATCTACTTTTTGCCATTCTGCTTGGCTTAAATGTAACGATTTTATATCGCTCGAATGCTCAATGCAAATTAAAATATATGTTTGACTGGAAGTAAGAGCAAAGTATGTATTTCATAGTCGGGTTTGACCGACTTTCAGTATTGTTATATTTCTAATTGTCGACTCTGTTGTGGCGTACATGCAAGCGTACCCAAATAAATTTAATGTCAATAATTTTTTTTTTTTGAACCGAACCAAAAGCTTGGTTTCCGAACGGGTTTGGGTTCAACTATTTTCATCCCCGTGGTTCGGTTCAGGGTTTGGTTCACAGTAAAAAAAAAGCCGGAATTCCGGGTTCGAACCGGTTCGGTTCAAAACCGGTTTCCAGCCCTGATTTAATCTTCATGATTATCTGAATTAATCATACGCTTACTTCTCGACCCGTCAATTTACCCGTCAACAACAGTATAACTCATACAAAATTTTTTAAGAATTTCGCAACTTTTTGGACCGTTTGATCTAACCATTTACGTGTCTACAATTGCCATTTATCAAATCTTAATCATTCGCAAAACTCATACAGTTTTGCAAATTTCGCACTGAATTGACAATTTTTGTAATTTCGAGACTTTTTGAACAGTTTGGTCTATACATATTCTATATTCTATGTATATTCTATATTTAACCGTCTACTACTGCCGTTTTCTCATGTCCCTGAGCAAAAGCTCAAATCGAAATACACCTATATTTTGCAGCTAAGTGGTTTTTGTGCAATTGGTTGTCTCATGTAGGTTGATTATCAATTTGGGCATTTGCGACACGGTCACACCGCTAGGACTGGAAAGGCACTAATAATAGGTTAGCACCTTTGCATTCGCCCGTTTATTGTTATGTCTATTGGGGGAAAATTTAAAAAAAATAAAAAAAAAAACAAGCATTTCACAGAGGAGGGCAAGGATCTTCTTTCTGAAAAACTTGTTACTATGATGGGAGATTAAGCTACAGGTCTAAAGCTAAGTCCACACAGGCAAATAATTTGATGAAAACTTAACTATATAGGCCTAATTGGGAAACTTTCCAGACATATTTCATCAAAATTTTTGCGTATGAAACCATAGTTTTAGTTTTAAATCCTGTAAAATCTTCAATCATGACTATTTTAATCATAATTTTGCCAAATTTTTTTCCTGTGAACTTAGCTTAAGCAATGAACTAGAGAAATTAGTATGCGCATCTGTCTCTTCATCAATGTCTGCAGGTGTCAAAGGCAAATTCAAACTTAACTGTTTTAGCAGCAGTTGGTTTCAGTTTTCAAATATTTTCCAGTGTGATCATATGAACGCAAACATAAAAAGACATAATTTGCATTAACATGTACACCGTTTCGAAATCAATGAGGATGAAGTTCATGGTTACGAAATCCATGTAGATGATTAGCCTTGAACATGAGCAAAGCAAATGCAGTAGATCCACCTAGATTAGTAAAATCAGCAACATAAGAAAACGGCCCTAAGTCTTTATCATAATCTCATATAAAAAGTTAGCAAATATCACGATTCTTTTAACAGTTTGATCTGCACCTCGTATTTATTCGCTACATTGCTATCCATAAAATTTTCATAATAATCTTAGGTCATACGAAAAATTGGCAAATATCTCAATATTTTGTTCAATCTACGCCTCTAATTTACCAGCGCCTGCGCTTTCTTAAATATTCAAATGAAAACTTGGCAAATTCCGCGGTTTTTCTGCACCACTTTTGTATACGAGTCTTCAATTGCCATCTATCCAATCTTCATAATTATCTTATGCAAATTTCGCGATTTTCTTGACCATTTAATCTACTCCTCATATTTGCCCGCCGGTTTACCCGTCTTTATGATAATCTAAACTAAAATGAGAATTTTTGAAATTTAGCGATTTTTTGACCTTTTGTTCCACACCTCCTTAATTTACCCGTCTTCTCTTGTCGTCTATCAAATCTTCATAATAATCTTAACGTCTTTATTAATCTAAGCTCAAATGAGAAGTTTGGAAATTTCGCAATTTTTTCCGTTAATTGGCTTGTTCAATCTACGGCTCTTATTTACCAACGTCTGCGCTTTTGTAAATACTCAACAGAAAATTTGGCAAATTTCGCGGTTTTTGGTCTAAACTTCTTATATATACTTCTTCAATTGCCATTTATCCAACCTTCATAATAATCTTAGGTACTATGAAAATTTCGCTAAATTTTTACCATACACTTTCTACACTTTCTATTTACCAAGTCCTGCATTGCCATCTAAACATCGCGCTTTTACGCTTTATAAATATTCTTATAATAATTTTGAAAATTTCGCGGTTTTTATGACCATTATACTATTCTCATTTTCATAAAAGTTACTCCAGGTTATCAACTATCAGAGTGCCAAATATCTTCAAAACCAAAGGATAAAATATATTGTGAAGCGACCAGATTGCTATTGCTGCATTTTATTTTTGGTACCATTTTTAAGGAAAGTATATGTCTTCGCCTATCTTTGTAGGCCTTGAAGATTCAGCGTTTTATTAAGCTCAGCGCAATCTTAAATAAATTAAAATTTTGATGAACCGGTGTGGATCCGGGCTGATCTCTAGTTTGTCTGGCATATTGGACCATTTTGAATCAGAACTGTAAATCGAAATTAGCATTAAATATACCATTACAATTCTTTGGGAAATCAAAATTTCAATTACAATTATTTCGTAGGTAAGAATTTAATTACCATATTAATGTTTTCAATAATGGTACCTAAAATATTAATTATTGGTTGTTAAAATGATTAAAGTAATTATCGATGCGTGGTAGTTGCGTGAAAGTAGTTGTTATGGTTATTAAATTTAAGCTAATAAATAATTGTAATTGTAGTGGTAATTAACCCACTAGTGCCCAAATTTTTTTTCGTAGAAAAAAATAAATTTTAGGTTAAAGGCTTGTTCTGGGAAAATGATGAAAATCGTAGAAACATTCTTTTTCCTGGGAAAGGCACAGGTTTACATTACATTTACAGCATACAATTTGAGTTTCGGAAGTGCGATTTCTTGACATTGTGTTCTGAGCTGTTCCAAACACGTACTCACCCCAATATGAACGAATACTTGGGTAGCGAAAAACTGACATAAAAAAATAAAATGCCAATAAACTGTTGAATTTCAAAATTGGTTGTTGAAAACAAAGTATTGACATCTTTTTGGACAGCATACAAATTTGTGTACTAGATTATGTGCTCAATGAGAGTATCATTTAAAAAGTATTCAAAACATTTGAATGGCGTATCAAGCTTTTTAAGAACACCGAGGTCAGGCTTACTAAAGGAAATCGCTGATTTATCCATGACTAAGTTCTTTTGGCGCCACAACATCTTTTTGAATAGCGGTGATTTTGGATCTATAGCCCAAACAGATTCAACAAATTCGGATGTTGAGCTTTCTTCAGCATGAGCAATATCATGCTCAGCAGGCGCTTTGCTTTTGCGTTTCTGTGCTTGACGTGAATTCGATGCAATCGAAGTTGAGGGTGACAACAATTTCGCCAACGGAGTAGGAATTCCGCTTGAAGTTACACAAATCTCTGAAGCCGACATAGAATCCGGCATATTTACCGCTCTTTCAATCGCTTCTTGATCTTCCTCATTGACAGGAAACGCTGCCTCACAAAAATCATTAGTCAAATCGTCCTCCAATGTCAAAATCTATCGAATTCAAAAATTTCTTAATCCCTTTCGTTTCCAGGGGCGAACTTTTTAAAATATTTTTAAAAAAAATTTTTAATTCGCTCATTTTACAAAATAATTATTGCGTCAGAAATGGATTTTTTTAAACTTTTCCGAATTAGGAAATCGCAAGTCGATGACAATAAGGAATGAGGAAAGCGAATAACGGTGTTTTGAACTTTGCCCGTCTAGGGGCGGTCTTGGGCACTATAGGGTTAAGTTTTGTTTACCCAATGAATAGTAAATTCTTTGGTGCTTATAATTATGTTTTTAAAACTGGGAGCTTGTTGCCTATTGTCGTGTTTTGATTTCAAGATTTTATTACAGAAACCAACTCTGGTTTCCAATAATTAAGTGGCAAATTCGTGGAAGAGAAGAGAAATGCCAGATTGGGCTTTGATTGTAACTGGCGTAAAACAAGAAATTATTGTAAGGCTTAGAAATATTTTGTGAATTCGACTTGGTGACATGAGATCGATGCAGAGGTATTTCGCATATGGGGAAATTTTTTTCAAAGCGAATGGTCACTAATATTGATTTAAATAAATTTTTAACCAAATTTTCCAGAATTTTGTAAATTTGTTTGTTATTTTAGAAACAATTTTACAAAAAGATAAAAACCGAAATATCGAGTAAATAGACTTATTAATAATGAGTTTGGAAGCTTGTGTTTATCTGTCCTCTCCAGTGTTTTACTGTATCTACTCAAATCATAATTTAATACATTTGTTTGTTTTATTATAATTATATTTTTCTCAGTGTTAACCATTAATATATAGGTTCTTAGAACTAACCATTTATTGCTTTAATTACCTTAATTAGGCTGTTTTATGGCTTAAAAGATATTTATTAAATAAGTTATTAACAAATAAAAACTTGCCCCTAAATATGGAGCAATGAATTACTAATTCGGCTTAGCAACGGTTCGCATCCATGGTAACAGGAGACTCTAACTCCAGAGCAGCTTGCTCCGAACCGATTTTGAGAAAAGATTATACAAATCAATGACATTTTAGACTATAATTTAATTCGATTCAAAAGTCGAATTCATTCTACTTAAGTTTTTTATTAGAGAAGGAAATTGTTTTAATTGTTTTAATACAACCAGCGCTTTTTTACAGCCTTTAATATGTAAGTTAGGTTTTGCTTAAACTAATTCATTTGCATAAACATTAAATATATGTAATTTTCCCACAAGTCTCGCATATCTCTAAAATCAATCAAATTTCCCTCATGATACATTTTACTATTGAAAGTCGACTATTTGTACATACCATCAACTTCCGTATCTCATTTACTCTCATGTCCCACAATCTACATAAAAGCAATTCATTACCCATCTGCCACTCCCCCTTCTTGTCTTTGTAGGACCAGCAAGCAAAACAAAAGCCAGTATAAATACATGTCAAAAATCGCATAATAAATCACAGTAGCCCAAAGCCAAAGCCATTGCATAATTTATTTTCTATGCTTGTCGCGCTTTTGTTTTCCTCATAGATTTTCATTTAATTTTTTTTTTTTACCATATTGTGCCAAATTTAATCTTATTATAAGTTGGTTTGTTTCGATCTGCTTTTGCGCTTGATTAAATTTGCACTCAACTTTTCACAGCTTCATTAATCATTTGTTTGAACGGTGGAGGGGAAATGAAATGGAATGCATAAAGCAAACTTTATTATAGTTTGCAGTTTGCATTGCCAATAATATAATTTTCGCTGCTTTCACAGCGGGCAAGCAGGAAACAAAAAAATATGATGAGATTACCTTCAACGAGGGTTGCTTTTAATTGCATTTTTAAATATTCTCCAGTAAGTTAAAAACACGTTTTCATGCATTTTAACTGGGGACTCAAATCATTGCTGAAACGAACCAATTATTCATGCTTGTACAGCGAACCATACCAAAGTCCTTTTTTTACATATTCCTGACTGAGGCTGATTTAATAACACAATTTTGTGTAACTTTGTGTTCAAGAATTTCTATCTTTTTTAAGAAACCTGTTCACACTTAACATGGCCAAAACAACAATGAAAATATAGAAAGGCAACCCTCTTTTATTGTTACTTTTTTACAGTGCCAGCTGTTAGTAAGATTCTTGGAATTCTGTGTTAAATAAATTTGAAAATTTATGGCAAACTTTGTGTGAGTAATGAAGACCCAACAAGTAGAAGGTAAAAAAACCATTTTAATTATTCCATTTTGGCACAAGCGAGTAAATGAAAGTGGTAAATTTCGTTGCTCTGCGAAAAAAAAGCCTTCATTTATTCATCATCAAAAATAGTGGTCGCGATGTTGGCTAAGACAAAGCCTTTCAGCCTTCAGGCTGAGTTATTTGCAACGGCCAAGGCGAAAGGGATGCGCAAAAGATGGAAACCACAGTGACCAACCACCATACAACCGCAAGCAGAGGCGTAGGTAAATATGCTCTCAGAGGGGAAAGAGGGGGAAAGAATGGATAGTAATACATACACAGAGGGAGAAGACCGAGAACATTGGACTCAAGATGAGCATGCATGTAAACAATTATATAATAAAAATAAATTTAGATAAGGCAAGAGTCTTCGCCTAGGTCTTTAATCTTTGAACCGGTTCAATAGTGGTTCATAGCAATATGGCATTGGTAATTTAAGCTATGGGCTTAAAATTTTAGATTAAAAATAAAAAGTTAGTTTAAAACGATTAACGATATGGAAACGATATGGAAAGTCCTTAGAGTGAAATAAACAGAAATCTGAATAAATGAAAAAATCCTCTGTGCAACCTGTGTTCCTTTCCTTTATTGAGTGCACTTTAGCTTTTCATATTCTCTGGAGAGGTAGCAGCTCCAGCCTTTGTAGTTATTTAAACAAATGAGAGGATCACTACCCGCTTCGGTTATCCCTCTGTCCTTTTACTTGTGTATTTTTCAGAGACGAAGATATCTTACCGCTCCCGAGTCTTGAGTTAGGCTAGAGAAAGGCTGCGAAGAGGAGCATTCCTTTCCGACCGAAGATGTCAGGTTAGAGCCAGTTAAGAATTTAGTGAGACCGTACATTCCCTTCCTTATCAACTTTACTCTATTCCAACAACCCTAACCATCAGGTGTCTCAAATCTTCTTAAACAATTTCTTGTAAAAGACCTTAGGCGCGACTGAGATTTTCTACTGTAGGCAAGAAATAATGGAATATTGGAATTTCTGAATCTGAGCACAATTACACGTCAAAATATTCATTAGTGTCTGAGATACGCGTTCTTTTGGAAACAGCTAAAAGTGAATTTTTCTTTATTTATAATGTCTGAAGATCCATTAAATTTTGTGTTGAAAACGGCCTTCGATGAGCCAGTGTTATTAACTGCGAAATGAGTTTAAATAAAACTTTGATGCCACTCCATGTGGATATGACCAGTCAAATTCGTTTCAGTTCAAACTATGACTGTTGCCCCATTGGCAAATAACACAAACAACACCAAATAGAATAGCTTAAGTTTATTATCCCGTCAGATAGGATACAACGATTACTATACGACGTAATATTAACTATAATAGACTAAGAAACTATAACTTTAGAGCGCTTTTTATTTAAACGTGTTGTCTTACCGCTGGAACTCTTGCAACTGACCTCTGCGAGATGGGCGAAGCGCTCTTTCGATATTATGCATGGTTATCGATGAATGAGCATCGATATGATAGTGGCGGCAGACAATGGCGGTTAATTCAAATTTTTCGAACTCGCAACAACAAGAGTTTATGAGTGGTAAAAAATTTTCAAAGAGGATCGAGAAAGCGTTATCGTAGTGGCCAGCACAACCATCAACATTCACTATTGAGCTACACGTCAACAAAATCACAGAATTGTTGCTCCAAAATCGTTGATTGAAAGTCCGAGACCTCACTGAAGTTGCTGGAATATTGGAAGGATCAGTGAAAACCATTTTGAGTGACCATTTGGGCCTCAAAAAATTGTGTAATTTCGAAACACAAACAGTAATTCGTAATCATTTCGCTCAAAACTCTACCCATATCGTTTCGCAAAAACTGTATTTGCCTGACTTAGCACCATGTGACTCCTGGCTATTCGCTAAACTTAAGAGACTTGAATAGATGAGGAGATTGAAACCAAAACTAAGGAGAAAGAGGACTTTGCAGCGTGTTTTGAAAATTGGAAAAAACGTTGGCACAAGTGTATGGCATCCGGAAGAGGACCACTACCAAGTCCCGGTATTTTTTTTTTCAAAATGAATTCCGAACCACTTTGAATTGGCTTAAAAGTGGTTCAGATATGAATCTCGGAACTTGAATAAAATATGAACATGAAGTGTAGTGTGCAGATTGGTTATAATGAGTTAGAGATTTCCCCAATTTCCTCCGAAAATTTTAAGGAGAAGAAAAATATCTGAATGGATATCATAATTTTTTTTGTAACTGCCGACGCCCCTGACTTCTTGTTTTTGGGGCCTTTGTTCATTTAGCAGTCAAACGGACTTTTCCGAGAGGAGACATGCCTGTCTCCGTTGGGTTTCCGTTTCCCGGTCTGGTTCGGTGCCTTCGTCGTGGCAATATATTTTTGCTGCTTGCTTTCAGTCGCCACCACCATCATCAGTCATTTTGTCTAAAAGAATATATTGCAATTAAAAGCAGAAAATATACACTTCCCTCTCTACCCCCCACCACCAACGCATTTTATTTATGAAGCGCAACACTTTGGCACCCACCCACTGCATTTTTGGGTGGCTGAAAAACTTTGGGCAGTCGCCGGACTGTTGCTTGCTGTTGTTGTTGATGTTTTACTACTTTTCCAAGAGAGCCGAGAGCAGCAAATTAAAATTGCTTCATTCTGGCCCCAAGTACGCTGTAAGTCACGCCTAGTTATGGTTGGAGAACCAGCTAAGGATGAATGGATGGAATGGATACGATGGATGGGATGGTTGGTGGGCAATTTTCAAGCTCGACACTTTATAAATTATGCGGCAGGGTCAAAGCGTAGGCTTTAATAAATGTTTTTGTCCCAAACAGCAGCTGGAAATTATGCGTTTTCGTTTTCAAAAAACATAGTCAATGAAAAATATTTTATGGTTTGTAACATGAAATAGATTACTATAATAACTTTTAACATGAACTTCAACTTTGCACCTTTAATCAAATTATGACAAATTGGAATTAATAAGTTAAAACGTTTCAAGTTTTGGCCTTTGAGTCTATACTTTACGTTTCAAATAGGGTTGACCATACTTCAAATTTATTTCCAAAGCTTTTATAAATTACTAGCTTAATACCCGTTAATAGCGTTGTCCGGGTCCTAAAAATTGTAAGTTATACTAGAAAACTTTCATTTTCGCACTTTAAAACAGACTTGTTAAACGTATGACTTCATTAGAAAACTTTTTAAGAGAGTTAATAAAATTTGATCCGATTTTAATCCATTGCGAACCGGCTTGACAACGGGTTTCAACAGGGAAACTATCCACCATATGCAACGAATTAAATGTTCACACCTGAAGCAACAGCAAAAATTGTAAGGATTCCAAATCAAATAATCGACATGCAATCAAATAGTTATATATTCTCTTTTTACTTTAATGCTTGCTTGTATACAATGACCTTGTTCACCAGCATACATCAAACATCAAAAATCAGGCATAAAAAAAAAGTGGATTGGCTTATGTTTAACGTATTTTGATGGAATTTTTAGTAAAAATTAGTATGTGCGAAAGTTACTGTGTTCATTTTAAATGACACCTTGAATTTTTTTTTATCCTTCACAAAAACTGGCAACCATGATTGCACATCACATACGTTCACCACAACACTCGAACTAAATCCATCGATTTGTGCTGGTGACCACGGCCAAATGTTTTTAGTTTTCTTATTGGGACTGTAAATATATAATTTAAATTTCGTCTCTAAATTAAAATATCAAGGTTTGAGTTACATTCCGTTTCAACAATTACAACTGCAACTTCATGGGTAGTTGGAGCGTTAAATCTTCTTTCATATTCACCTGGTGGTCTTTTATCTGCGCGTATTACAACTTTAAAACCGTCTGATGGCATTTGTTCCAATGAAGTTTTAAACAGATGAACTAAGTTGTTTTGCTGATGAAATAATCTTTGAAGATGTATAAACATTTCACGCCTTGTTCCAGAAACGATAGCACAACGTTGATTAGCTTCTTTATCCTCATCTCCAATAAAGTAAACTTGTATAAATAACAAGCGATCCTATACTGTGATACACCTGCCCATGTACTTTAAGTACATAAGTACATAAATCACTTACTGTTTTTCCTGCTCCAAAAGACGTCATTTGACAGCACAAATTGTAATTTCTAATATTTTGCAGAAAGTGTTCTGACAACACAGTAACTCCATCTAAGTATGTCCTAAGAGGCACTGGTAGGTCTTCTAGTAAAGGCAATTTTACTTTTTCGTTTCAGCAACACATTCCCTCCAATTATAGCTTTCAAGTTAACGGAATACTCAACGTCTTTGTCAAAGTTAAATGCCTCTAAAACTAAATCATTCTTTCTTCTATAACCAGCATTACGTTCTCGGTTACGTTCATGATACGGTGAATGCGGTGGATGCTCGGGTTCGAACTCCACTAAGACGATCCTCTCGCTCCTCGGTTGTTTCAGGTGCTCTGACCTTAGAAGCTCGAGTTCAAAATCGTCGAAGACGTTCTTCTCTCTCCTCGGTTGTTTCAGCTGCTCTGAATGTGGAAGCTCGAGTATTCAGGCTCTTCCGAAGTTTGATTTAATCTTCATGATTGACGTCTCAAAGATTTTGGAGCACGCAATAAAAGATTTTTCGAAGGCTTGTTAATAAACATATGCCAAAGTTTTCTTAAAATAATTATAGGTGGAAATTCACCTTCACTTCATTTTAAATAACTGCACTCCAGTTTGCTTGCGGATATGCTTTTAGTTAGCCCAACGAATGATAATTGACCTATCCCACACTCATAAAAAACGGCTGGGAGAGTTCTAGATCGATTGGGATAGAATTTATACCGTTTTGTACTTTAAATTTCAAGTATGTTTTGTTCTTGGGTGTACTTTAAATAAGTACAAAACGTTCTATAATCGAAAAATGACTCTTCAATAACAATAACATTGAATCGAGAACTGTTCGTACTTACAGTAAACTGAAAAAATTTAAGAAAAGTGCGTACTTACTTCAAGTACAAAATAGACTTACAAATGCTAGCTCCAAAAAAATGTGTACTACGAAAAATGAAAATTATTAAAACACTAACTAACACTTTGGTTATGGAGTTAGGGTAGATTTCGGACATACAGTGAAATAAGATGGTTTTGGTCTTTGGGTAATTCAATGGCTTTAGAATTTAATGGGCTTAAACCAAGACCATTAAGTACTTATAATATGAACTTTTCTGTTTCCAGAATGTATTGCGGTTGAATTTAGAATTTATTTGACTTTAGTTAAGAAATTTTTTTACTTATTTTAAGAGTAAATCCGCTAGAGCTTAAGACCATTACAAACCAAAAGTATGATAAAAAAAATTTAAAAATAGTTCGAAATGTACTTAATATATCCCGAATCAATCTTAAATTAAGTATTTCGGGATTGAATCAAGTATTGTTGTACTAACCGTACTATTGACACCGTTTGTAATTGATTCAAGTACAAAGTTCTTGGTTTTTTTTCTGAATGCATGCGCCGTGATTCGTACTTATGCATTCAAATGTGCGTTGCAGAACATTGGCAACACTTCATTAACGCTTTTTAAGCGATACCCGTTCAATACTGGACCTGATTCAGTAAAATGTCCAGCTCCATATTACCAACCTACAGACCAGATTTTAAGCTCATAGCTTGAATGAGTTCTAAGATATGGCTCTGAACCACTTGTTAACCGTTTTCGAAACGATTCACAGACTTGAGATATGGCCTATGACTCTTTTCTAATCGCCATAAACATACTGTGATACTATTTGTGATACGTATTTACTGCGTGAAAAATTACAACACTTCCAAGAGTGGGGAAAGCGGAGAAGCTATCCGTACCTTTACGTTTGGACGACAAAATGGGTGACAAAATTGTACGTAGGATGGGTGAGAGCTACAGAGACGAATTTATAAGGGAGGCGCAGCGTAGCTCGGTTTGCCTGCTAGGAAATAACTAAATTATGAGCTCGGTACAGTCAGCTACTTCTCGGATGTATATACGATTGACCAATTTGGGAGCATTTTTATGGCGGTTGGTAAGATCCTGGCACTAAATTTCATACCACTTATAAGGTCTGGAACTTGAACGCTTTGTAATATGAGAGTGCGTGAGGATATAATACACTTTCTTGTCGACTGTCCCATTATAGCAGAGACCAGGCAATTGTACTTCGGAGGAACTGCTTTTGGAAGGGGGATGATTTTGGTTTTGGATTTGTTCTAAATGGATCAAATTGGACGTTGCTCTCCTCTTATATTGCTGCAGCATTAAGGTACAGACACAGAAATGTAGCGGAGGATTTTTAAAAAATTATAGATTTAAAAATAGTTAAACACTTAAGTAATAATAATCAATAATAGCCTAAAAAGTTTGCCGAAATGTAAATTCTAAATAGTAATAGAGTACAAAAAATGGATCTTTAATCTATCTTTATACTGGGAACGATACGGTATCTTGCGACGAGCTTGGCAGCCGTGTGTAGTACTGTAATGAAGATGGAAAAAGGATCAGGCTGTCGGTTTATATACCATGCCTTTAGTATATCTCTAAACGTGTCTTTTAAGTTCGATACACATGTATGTTACAATGAACAATTTTTGAAAAATTCCATATAAATAAAGACTACTACTACCACCACTACTACTGTGATACTGAAGATCGGTTCAGCGGTTAAGACGCCTATACAGTCAAAATATACATGTAATAAATGAACATATTTTCACTTTTATTTTGTAAGTCAATGTCTTTTGTTCGCATTTTCGTTTTTATTTCGCAACTCCCATTTCTTAAGTGACTTAGTGTAATACCAAAAGCCTAAGGGTACAACTATTTATTTGCGTTCATAGTGGGTACTCCTATAACTAGCTTGTACAGTGATGATTACAATGGTTACTAATGGATACTCTTATAATTAGTATGTACAGTGATAAATACAATGTTTACAATATATAGATTGAAAGTTTTCAGAAGTTTTACAGATCGGGATTAAATAATAATAATTAATTCTTATCTAAAATCCTTTAAGCTTTGCAATCTATAGATTTATTATATTTTCTATATATTCAGTACTAAAAGGACCTAAAAAAAAGAAACGTGTTGTGATGGATGACAAAAACCTTTACATAAATGAATCGTAAAAGCGTTCCTGTTCCATTTCATTCAGACAATTTTAGTCCCATCTTCTGTCCTGCCTTATAAAATATATCCGATCTAAGGTTCCTACCTGTCAGAATTTAGAAATTTTGTAGTATCTTATACTTCCTTCCAATTTCTGTTTTGTCTCTTGTACAGCAAACCTTGAACCAGGTCAAGTTATCTCAACCACACAAAAGATGACAATGTTTCAAATTTGTATCAGATACTTAAAAAATATTCCACAACCTCCTTTCAACTTTAGCTACATTTTATTTAGGGTTTCATCTCTCAATTTAAAACACTTTTAAAAGCTTAAGCCATCCCATCCAATTTCAGCCAACTTATCTGCCTCTGTCAAGCCAACAAAAGCTCAGCTGTATTTTCATAAACAAAACTTCAGTTAAGCATTAGTTAGTTTTTCTTGTTGAGTTGTCGTCGTCAGCAGATGAATTTTTCATTAGAAAACTTTTTTTGGTTCGCTCTTCTCGACGCTGAACACAACAAAAACACCTGACAGCCAAACGGGAATAACGGGAACGGCGACGACAAAGTAGGTTCCGGCATTTGGCAAAAAAAAAGAGGAAGGAAATGAAAGCTGGAAAGTCATTTGCTGCTTAAGAGAAGTGTGTGTGTGTGTGTAACAAATGCCGTACAAAAGGCATCTTTTCCCCGCTCACTCATGTCATTTGCCACGCTTTTCACTCAAAACAATGAGTGTCATCACGATGGCATCAAGTTTTCATAAGACCCACGCATCTTGAATTTCTGATGAGTTTCCATTCTTATCCACGTTCAATAAAAAAAAAAAAACCCTTCCACCAAGTAAAGATGAAAATTTTATGCTTTATTACACAAATTTTATGAAGCATGCACAAATTTTTGTGCCCGGCCAAAACGATTTAATAGAAAAATTTATGACAAAAAAGTTTTGCAATTTAATGAGCGCAAATATTTATTTTTCCCAGATAGTTAAAAGTTTGTTCGCCCAAGAACAAGTTTGATTTAACAAATCTAATGTTTAAATAAATTATTGATTAAGATAAGGAAAGCGAACTTTTTTTTTTAATGGCAAAGTTTGTCAAGTTGCTTCAAGCAAACAAATATCAATCATACGCAACGTAAACATCAGCTGCAAAAACAATTTGTGGCAACAAGGAAAATTACTTTTAAAGCTTAAGCAAAACACATGTAGCACTTTCTGCGGCAAGGGGATCAAATGTAAACCCTTCAAAGTCACACAACAAACAGAGTCAAGAGAGTTTTAAAGACACAGTCGACAGTCGCACTGGCTAAACAAATCACATCAGTGCAAATAAAATCCAGCACAGAGTCAGCACAAAAGATGGGGCCAAGCTGCGAAGCAACCACCAAACAAATAGACAAAATACACAGTCACTCCACACTAACACATACACAATACACAATGGTTCACCCTGCCGTAGCCGTTAAGTAATTCCATATTTTATTTGCCTTTCGAAGGTCAACAGCAGGAAAGGATTTACACAAAGAAAAAAAATACAAAATGGGGAGACTTTTCTGTGTTAGAGCTGAGCGTGTGAAGGAGCCACAAAAATTCTAAAAAAAAAAAAACAAAATTTAAATGTAAGAATAAATGGGTTTTCAGTCACCTCTAACCGTATCATTTGATCAAATGAACCCATAAAAATGCTTTACCAAGTAATACTGTTATTGTATTATAGAGTAGTATTGCATGAATATTGGGTTGTCGATATTTTGCAAAATATTTAAATCGACTATTTTGTAAAGCTTTTACGATATTACTGAAAAGCTTTTGAAGAAAAAACCTTATATATTATATATAACTTAATAGATCTTTAAAAAGAAATACTTAATACAATTATTGTGAAGTTAAGGCATGGAACATGTTACATCTAACTGGTTTTTCAAAAGCAAATACCATTTGGCATCCTTGTAAATCTAGCAAGACAGTTGATTTTTTTTTAATTCCCCGAACACAACTTTTTTTATATATTTTTTTTTTTTTAATATTTTACTAACCCAATTATTTTCGTGAACTGTCTAGTAATGATGAGTTATGAAAACGATATACAGATTCACTTAACTAAGAGTTCCAAAAGGTAAAGGGAGAAAAAGTCAAAGACTTTACAATTTTCAAGACCAGCCACTTCTGAAAGCACTGAAATACTACACATTAAAAACAACAGTAATGGATATGGTCCGTTCGAATCAGGGAAACGAACAGCAAATTCCAGCGAATAAACTGAACCGCAAGATGAACCGACTTCCTTTCGAAAATTCTGAACCGAACCGAATACCACAAAAAAAAAACCGTTCGGTTCAGTTAACTAACAAGTTTAAAAACGCGAAGCGGCTACCTTCAGACAACGACGATTGTACTTTTGGGAATTTTAATTGATCTTCTAAGATACGACTTTTCCGACTTTCGGTTAATTTAAGTTCAAATTGATTCTTAGCGATGCCGGATTCATGTAGCCCTTTAGAATGATTTGTCAACCAGTTTAAAACATGTGATCCTGCACATCTTCTGCAATTGCCCACCGATCTCTTAAGGGGTTAGGGCTACTTAGAAGAGCGAAAAGACAGGTATTTTCAATCAATTTTTTTTATTAGATATTTTATTTATTTTGTAAAAGTAAGAATGCAACATTATAATGTCATGTCTAAACCTGATTAAAATTAAAAAAAAAAGTTTATTTTTTTAAAAGTTATCGGTATATTTATCGGCCCATGTTTCACAAGAAGACCGTTGCTTCTTCTCAACCGTTCACCTGAAATCAATGATATAAAAAACAATAACAAATCTGGCCGTTTTTGCTGATCAAGAATATATATACATAGAAAAAAAAACGGCAGGATATGTTCAATATTTTTAATCTTGGAGTAAGCCCGGCATGAGCTTGAAAATTCAATCTCGATTTACAGGATCGACACAGTTCAAGCTTCCAGGGAATGGCCCAAGCCTTCGAACTTGAATCATTCCAAATGGGCTTACTTCAATCCCCCTTGAGATCATATGTTCATATTTAAGAGAGAGAGCGACAAAATTTAAGTAACATTTTTGACATGCGACAACAGACGATGGCAATGATCGTGAGCGATGAGATGCCATTCCATTCGTGTTCAGTGCGTATATTCGTGGGTTCGAATCCCAGTTGAGCCCAATTAATTTTTATATTTCTTTGTTTTTCAGAAGTTTTAAAAAAATCAAAACTAGTGTGGGTCTTGAAGTGTATGTGTATAAGGGGATGTCCTATGGAATATGGCGGAGGAAAGGAAGAAGAGATTTTATTAAGATTAATAAATTGTTCTCGAATTTTTTGCTTAATTCAATCTTTTTTAAGATTACCCCGGTATATATGTAATCTTTTTCAGGATTAAGAAAGGCAGATCAACTCAATCTTTTCCGGATCGGGTCAAGCATATTCGGGATTACGTTGGTTTCATTACCGATTGGGAATGATTGGATCCCGTATGGATTGATTTTTTTTTGACTGTACTTTATAGGGTCGGAGATGATTCCTTCTGGCTGTTACATACTTTTGCACAAACTTAATATACTCTATGTACAGAGTATAAAAATGAGGAATTTAATAGAAAATCTAGTGCCTGATTGAAGCTTTTTAAAATATATACAGAAAACTGTTTATAAAAAAATCGAAATTTTGTAAATAACAAAAATCCTTCGATCACTAGTGCCTGATTTTAAAAAGTTTTGAAAATTTCCTTAAAATCCATCGAGCGATTATTGAATGAGACGTGTCACCCGTCAAAACACAGCTTAAATTCACCTGAGGTGTAGTTACAATTAAATTTACATTATAAAAATGCAAAAAAAATTAATCTTTTTTTTTAAATTCTAATTAGGCCTAACCCCTTAATATAGACTGCATTACTTCCTTGGAAGTTGCTAACAGATTTGTGTAGGTGTTCCATTTCCTCACCTGGAAGATATTCTTAATATTCTGTTGTGCTTCTTCACTTCTATCGAACTTAAGCCAAGATATTATTTACCTCTACGATATTAAGCGTTCCAATTGAGGAATGCCTTGTCTTAGAATATCCGACTTCATAAAGTTGGGGCATTTATAAAATGGTTTTAAGCTATATAAATGTTTTCAAGGAAGTCAATTTAGCATAATAGATTAAAAGTGAACAACTGAACCGAACCGAAACCTCATTTCAGATAGCTCCACAAACCACAATAGAGTGAACCGGCGAGCCGGTTCAAAAACTGTGTAAGCCACTGAACCGAACCAGTCCTTATTTCCGGTTGCGAATATTGATAAAAGTACTCAATGTTTATCATGGATACAAATAAATTCAGTGAGCCTTTTTAATGAACGCAAAAAAATGGAGAAAAGTTGGCTTCGGTTCGGCCGACGTTTATAAATCCAACTTTCTGCTTGTCTATTCATTCCAAAACTTAATTTTAGCGTCGAACAATATTGGCTGAGCTATTAACCAAACTCAGCTATATAATACATATCAGGGTATCAAACCGAATCGTATTTCGGTTCCGGTTCCAGTTCTGGTACCTTCCGAAACTTATGTTTCGGTGAAAGGTTCTGTTTTGGTTCTATGACCATGATTTTTATATCGGTTTATTGGTATGAACCGGTAAAATATAAAGAAAAATCGGTCATTGGTTTAGTCCATTGGTGTCCATCAGATTTCTTAGCGAAGACATAACTATTACACCCCGGAAAATAAACTTTCTACGCTTACTTGCTCTTCTTAAAGTCATACATACAATTGTGAAAACTTTGTCGAGTTTTCTGATCACCATTTAAGTACATCTTCTTTATTTTGTAAACGTTTTAAGCTTGTATTGTTCTGTTTCTTCTCGTACAAAACGCTTACCATTATCGGTTCAAAATAGTATATTCCAGTGTAAGTAAACGGGCGCTCGAATCTGGCCAGCCTAGACACTGGTAAAGAAGCCTTTTTGAGGGATTTTTCAATTAGCATTGTCCATTTTACATTTTTGTCACGCTGCTCAAATGCTTTTATACAATACGAGCAGACGGGGAATGTAATATTGCTTATCGATGGGTTTTCTCGTGAAAATACTTTCCCAGCAGAAAAGTTGTTTGACTGGTTTTTGGTAGCACAATAGGGTTGTGCCTTGCTTAGAGCTTTATAGCATTCACCATTGAAAATGAAAGCAGCTTCTTACTTTTGGGAATCGAAGTGCCTAATAACTAAATAATTTAGTTTTAAACGCGTCTCAATCCTTCTCGTGTAATTCGAATACTGTTATAGAATTTCAATAGTCATTAATAGACATCGGATTTTATGTACTTTTTTAAATGAAGGTGGATTAAGTGGAAAAGTTGGATTTATACTAATTAAACAGCCCACTTTCCATTGGAAACTGCATATTCAATATATGCAAATTTTGCATATTTTACATATGTAAAATATGTAAACAAATATGCAAAATATGCACTAAATATGTAAAATATGTAATTGTATAAAAAATGTATAAAAATTGAGAAATTTGCAAAGATTCTTTTTCTTGAGCTTAGATTATTATTAAAAATATATAGATGGCATATATAGACGGTTAAATGGGAGTTGTAGACCGAGCAAATGAAATGTGTGCCTTGAAAGTTCCAAAATATTGGAAAATTTCTAAATTGTTCATTAATTTCAGACTTTTATGCAGATTTTATGGACGGCTAGAGTACACGGCTAAATAAAGATGTGGAACCAATGGTCAAAAAAATCGCAAAATTTCAAAAATTCTCATTTGAAGTTAGATTATCATAAAGAAGGGTAAACCAGTGGGTAAATAGGAGGAGTAGATCAAATGGTCTTTTAGCCATTTTTAAATCAAACATGTTTTTTTATCGCTTATTTTCGGCATTTTAATTAATTAAAAGTTGAATTGATGAAGTTGATTTTCAAAGTGGATTTGCAAAAAAAATCTGAAAATGGTGAGCACAGAATCACAAAAAGAACGCATTAACCTTGGCCTATTAGGATTATAATGTATCTGAAATATGTCATTTCATAAAAAAAATTGGTTTTTTACATATTTTGCATATTTTTTTATGCAAATTTGCAATTTATGCTTAATGGTTTTTAGCGGACTTAGATCGTTTTTCAATAAAAATAAGATGTGTGCAGTCAGAACTTAAGTCGGACATGCGGTTCAAAATATGTAAATATGTCAAATCCGATGTCTAGTCATAAATATACCTAAAATATTCCAAATATTCTAAAACAATGTATTTCGAAATTCAGCGGAAAAGCTGAGAGCACGTTATTATCTATAATAGCTGTAAAAGAAAGATCTTCTTACAACTGTTCGCGTGTCACGCTACCATCTCCATCATCGTCCCACACGAGTGTTCGGTGGCCAAGTCCCCTTCACATTTGTTTGCGCATTTGCACGTAGAGACGAACTTCCAGCGGCAAGTGTTGTGTGGCCTTGTTGAGGCATGTCTTGAGGTAGCAAATAATAAAAAACTTATTTAAAGGGATTGCAATAAAGTGCCTGGCATATTGGGATTTGTCCCTCTTTCGTTTCTATTTCTTACCTGTAAATATTTGGACTGACTTCCACTCACACACATAGCACAAGAGTTTGTAGGCGACTCCCAAATGAAAAGATTTTTTCCCAATGATGGGATGCTTCGCTGTAACCCCTTCCCGCCCCCTTGCTCATCGTTCAGTCAGTCGTTTTATGTGCAATTCCCCCAAGTGCTTTATTTGGCCAAACATGGCAACATCGTTAACTCGTTTGGCCATTTTCTAGGGTTGCTTTCTTTTTAAAAACTGTTGCATATAATTTATTGTAACTAAAAGTTTTTTAACCAAAAATAAAAGGGCTTTCTTGCCTTTTTTGTTGGTCTCTTGTGTACAATTTTATAGAGCGTTGCCGCTGACTGCAAAACAGAGAGAGAGGGCGAGAGTATTTGTGTGCCAACTTGACATTTTGCTATTGGCAAACTTTCAACTGTCAGCAGCGACTTTGGCTCGGATTAAAATTGACGTTAAGCTGTGATTAGTAGTCGAGTTGATTTTCACTTGTTTTCTGTGTGCCTTTGTTAGTTCTCCTATAGTTTGTGCATGTGATTGAGGGCTTCCATTTTCATCGAACTGGCAAGGA
The DNA here is from genome assembly GCA_037044535.1 of Lordiphosa magnipectinata. NCBI lineage: Eukaryota > Metazoa > Arthropoda > Insecta > Diptera > Drosophilidae > Lordiphosa > Lordiphosa magnipectinata. Next base: position 328,359 of record JBAMBO010002895.1, read on the forward strand.
TGAGGAATCAAAGTAATACCATATTGGAAATGTGTTAACCAGAGAGTTGGAGGTAGTAAATTCCAATGCATTAAATAAAGAAAAGCTCGAATTAGTTTGCTGTTTCCTTTTGCTTTGTGTTTACTCCAATTGATCATGTTCTTTAGTCTGAAGTCAGTGACTTTTGAAATAATTGAATTTTGGAAATATAAAATAAAATTTTACTGAAGTAAATAACATAAGTACAAAGTGGTGTTTGTTTGAACCTGTAATTAGAGTTTTATTTGTTCTTGAATTGTTTAACATTTAGTACTTAAAAATGGCGAACACCCCCGGTTTGAGAACAAATTACCAAGAAGAAGCCATGGGAGCCAAAATAGGTGCCACTAAAGATAGCAAAAGCTACTGGGCTTTACTGCAGAAGCTAAACGGTGGTAGACAAAAGTCAATTATTCGAGCAGATGCGTCAAGTCTGTCAAGCTATTTTGCAAACCTGCTGCAGGGGGTCCACATCCAATTGGCCCCGCCGTTGGATCGCTTGTATGAGCTTGACATGCAACAGAAGTAATGGATGCTTTAAGCTCTATCAAGAGGATTAAGGCTCCAGGAGAGGATTGGATCGTAGCAGAGTTCTGCAAATATGCAACGCCGGGCTTTATTGATGATCCTAGAATGATCTTTCATTTCCTCCTTCTCTTAAGCGAAGTATAATTATCCCCATATACAAAACAAGAGATCCTACTTTGGCCAACAACTACTGAGGCATCTCCTGTCTAAATGTCGAAATGAAAATATTTGCTCCGATGCAGCCAGTCTACCGCCTTTTCTAAACTCCATAATCTCGGATTTTGCTTTATTGACTTCCATGACCCACAATATGCCATCTCTTCTTTTATGTATTGGAAATATTATGCTGTTGATTAAAGATTTTTCCAAACAGTTGATATCAAACTATCTATTGTATATAGTGACTTTTTGCAGAAGCATCTCATTGGGGGCATTTTTGTAAAACTCATACAGAACTCTGTCTTCTCCACTTGCTAATCATCCACTCTGCAATATTGCAAACCAAATGGTCAGAAAGTCCACAAGCAAATGGCTTAGAAAATGTTTACCAACAATTGCCATAAACAAAAAACTCTTACTCTAAAATAGAATATCGAAGACAATAACAAGAAGCACAAGCACGACCAAGACCCTGGTAAGGGCTGATAAATGCTGCTGACAATAAGCAAATAAGATTTGGCTCAAAAATTTATTTAATTTCATTTTATTGGATAAAAGTCAAAGGCGACCAAAGTTTCGCTTTTGCTAGAGGGAATATTTTCAACAACATTTTGGCCAATGAGGAATCATTAATCTTTTTGCGCTGAATCAGCTCGAGCAGTCTGAGACTGGTTGTAGTCAAAGGCGAGACGGGCAAAGTAGTCCCAGCCAATTTTGGGCCAAGTCATTCAAGCAGCAGAAGCAGCAGCAGCAGCAGACTGTGGGCCATTTGCAAATGAGTCGCCAGCATAATGACCATGAGAAGTGATTTAACCAACAACGAGAACAACAACAACTTGCAAACAATTTTGCACACTCCATTGAGTTGCTGTTTATTTGCCATATATTTGCGTTGGTTCAATTTTGTGCAATTTATTTCTAATTATTTGGCATATTGACTTGTTTCGCAGGGAACCGAATTTGATCAGCACTTGCTTTTCAGTGAAACAGGCCTCCAAAACTGAAATGAATTTCAGCATTTCGCACAATAATAAAAAATGAGAAATATGCGCCTGTTAACTTGTTCATTACCCTAATGGAGCGTTTTGCTCTCTTTCTCTCAAGGCTCTTGGCCCTTTTTGGTCTGCTTTGTGTGTCGGCCTTTGAGATGTTTTCTTGTGTTCCACTTAACTTTCTTTTTGTGGTATAAATTGTTGTTGTTATTGTGTGTAGGCAGGCGGACAGGCTTAATAGAGGCGCATTTTTCAGTGTTTTGCAGCGGCAATGTTATATTTCATTTAAATGACATTTTAATTAATGTCAACATTTTGTTATGGTGGCAAAGTCGACACTCATTACGGGGCAAAGAAGTGTGGAAGGAGGGGCGGAGGGGCTTAAAAAAAAGAGAGTGTTTCATTTTATTATATTTGCGCATCGTCGACTGCCAAAATTTGGTGTAATTTAAATTTTTTGTAGTTCACAAAATTCAAAAAGACATCTGCGATATTTCTAATTGAATGTGTGTGTACAGGGTGTCGATACCGTCTCGGAACATCTTTAAAAAAAGAACTGTTCTTTAAAAACTGTTACACAACTGGTCACCTTCACCAGCTGTGAAGTAAGTAGCCATCAAAAAGCTTCTCAAACATTGCCGTTCGGCCTCGGCGT